>JAZKJV010009742.1:0-600000 GCA_037367405.1 Ottelia alismoides | reverse complement strand
ACGGAACTCGAAAGGTTACAAATATAATTGTAATATAATAATTCTAACAAGATCTAAATATGGGAGAAAAGAACTTGTATCGTCGATATTTGGTCGAAAGAGGGAAACATGCATTTCACTTGAATTTCTGCGAAATCACAAACTTGATCCTATATCATAAAAATAAGTATGCTGGATATGCCCGTGGATATCCTGGAAAAAAGATACATAGATCCTTGTTTAAAAAGGTTATCTATTTCATATTAATACTCAATATTCCAGTGATAGATATATCAGTCAATTACCATAATACATCAATCCATTATAACGACTAATCAAGTGTGAAGTAAATGTAACCTATGGTCTGCTAGGGGACCATCAAGTAGTTCATATGGTGATTTCATGTAGATTATACACTCTACTGGAACAATCTAGGCTTGTCTTGGAGTTGGTGTGTTGGTCTTTCCTTTTGTCAGTGGGCATCATGCACATGCCTTTTTTTTTTCGCTTAGGATCGGAATGGGCCAAAATAGCTAATCTTCACCCAATCTCAGTCCGAGGTGCGTACCATTTTAGGGCGCTAGTGGACACTTTCTGTATGAGTCCACTTCTGGATGCTTGCGAAGTGTGATTAGAGATTTATGGTTGATGCAGCTGGGGCGGTCAATTGGAGCTCATTTAGAGATTTTCGTTCATTGAAATTTAGCAATTGGGATTTAATTTATGTTCGTTAATTAAAGTCGAATTAATGTTATGTTTTATTGAGTTTGTGTAATTTTATTTTAAGTAATGAGATCGTTTGAGATCTCAAATTAATTAGCTAGTTGGATAAATTAAGATTTCAATTTTATTCAAATCAATTAGTTAGTCGGTTAGAGTCTATTTGAATTTTGAAATTTGATTTCTTTTTATTTTTGTAATCCTACCCCTCTTATATAAGGGGATGGTTGTCCTTTGTTTAGAAGGAGTTCAAGTTGAAATTAATTGAGAATGATCATATCTCTCTCCTTTTCTCTTCTCGTCCCACGCGATCTACACGATTCTTTCTCGATTCCCACGCAACGACGCGCTTTCTCTTCTCTATCCCTCCAATTTTCTTCTTTCACCAAATTTCCACCGTCAAATTAATTATTTTCCGGCGTTGCAAATCCTTATTTGCATCATTTTATATCAGAGCATGGCATCTAGATTGTCCTCACGATCTGACGATCCGTACAAATGTTCACGCAGGCATGCAACGAGAGACTATCGTTCGTCGAAACGTAATGTTGTCCATATTACTCGAATTCCAATCAAAACTATGGGCTTTGGTTGCTGATTTTGAGACCCTAAACACTTCCAAAAACGTTGTCAAAAAAGCAGGTGAAACACCACCCCGTGTCCTCAAAGTTGTTGATCGGGTTTCTGATGAAGAGAGAAGAAAAAAACGTTGTCTTCGACGATCTGCTTGCTATCCAGCCCATTTCAGACGGCAAAAACATCGTCAACAACGTTCTGCTCACTGTCCAGTCCATTTCAGACCTGCAGTCAATGGAGAAATTGACTCCAACGCCATCCACAACCCTCTTTCGGCCCCCCTCCGCCACCCTCGCACCTCCAGCAAACATGCCAGCCCCCTCACAACCCCTCCTCGCCATTACGTACCTTCTCCACAACTTCCAGCCCCACCACCATCCACCCCGCACTCCCCTCCTCTCGCGCCACTGAACCTCCTTTCCCTGCCCTTCAACGCCATTCCCAACCCCCTCCACGTCCTCTTGCTGCCACCGCCCACTCCCTTCCACATTGTCAACGTCGCCACCCCTACTCTCGTTCGGCCGCTAACCCGATACCCTCCCTTACAAGGCTACAAACCCTCCCTACCACCCTCCCTCATCGCCTCCCGACCCGAGACCTGCCATCTCATCCTTTCGCCGCCACCACCCAGTTCGCCCCAACCCCACTGTCACCCCTCCACCATCATCTGTGTCGCCCGCCTCCTATACCATCGTTGTCACGGCAACCGCCTCTCTCCATTCTTTCGCTGCCCTTGGAGCTGAGAGATCCACTGCCGCCTTATCGTGAGAGGAAAAACCCTAGCATGTGGTTCCTCCACAAGAGGAATCGAATACCACGAGAGTTGGGATTAGGATGCAATTTGGAAAATTTTTCAGAAAACACCCCACCTACAACTTTTTACTTAAAGGTTAAAGTTGATGGTAGCTCAAGAAGAAATGAAGGGGTACGAAAATGTAGGGACACCCTCCAATTGAAAAGAACTACAAGTGTAATGCTAAATTATGGAAGGCATGAAATTGTAATCAATTGTTCAACAGATTCAACACGATATCCCCAATACCGCAATCGAAAGCAAAGCCACTCATCAGGAGATGAGTTTTTGAACGTGGCAGAGAGCTGATGCAGCGTGGGACAACCAATTGGAGCTTAATTAGAGATTTTCGTCCATTGAAATTTAGCAATTGGGGTTTAATTTCTGTTCGTTAATTAAAGTCGAATTAATGTTACGTTTTATTGAGTGTAATTTTATTTTAAATAATGAGATTGTTTGAGATCTCAAATTAATTAGTTAGTTGGTTAGAGTTAAACATGATAAATTAAGATTTGAATTTATTCAAATCAATTAGTTAGTCGGTTAGAATCAATTTGAATTTTGAATTTTGATTTCTTTCTATTTTTGTAATCCCACCCCTCCTATATAAAGGGATGATAGTCCTTTGTTTAAAAGGAGTTCAATTTGAAATTAATTGAGAATTATCATATCTCTCTCCCTTTCTCTTCTCACCCCACGCGATCTACGCGATTCTTTCTTGATTCCCGTGCAACCGGCGCGTTTTCTCTTCTCCATCCCTCCAATTTTCTTCTTCCACCAAATTTCCACCGTCAAATTATTATTTTCCGCTGTTGCAAATCCTTATTTGCATCAATGGTGATGCCATATCCAATAGGTGGGTCCGTGCTAACATTTAAACATGTGGTATCTTTGTTTGAAGGTGCAGAACCATCAGTTGAATAGTAAAAGCTTTTTGAATAGCTGATGTCATTGAATTAGAGTGAAGGTGCTTAAACCAAAGGTTATCTAAAGAATAAACATTAAATGGTTGGACAGACGATGCCATCAACTTATATAGGAGGTTCCAGCACCGTCAATTGTAAAGAGAAGAGACATTTAGTAAATAGTGTTTCCACCTTTTCTTGCAGGTGCTGGCATCACCATTTGAAAAGAGAAGAAACCATGAACTAACATTTTAAATTGTTAAAGATCGTAGCATCCCCTATCATGGTCACGGTTGCAGAAAGCGGTAGTCGGTACTCGGTCTGCAAAGTCACTAAATGTGCTAAGCCTTCTCCCACTATAAGTAGGGTCGGCTACATGGATTCTTGCTCAAATCCATGTTGAAAGATTCGACTATTTTTTACGCTGGCCGTCGCGCAACCCCTGCAAGAGTGGGATTTGATCCCTGGTCTTTTGTGTGGTAGACACACTGTACTGACTAAGGATTAATCGACAATCGGGCGACTAAGTGGATTTAGTCGACCATTAGTCGGTTTTGAATTTGTTTAATTATTTCAAATATATAAATCATTTGTACATATATTATATATTAACATAGATTTGTACATTTTCTATACTATCATAATAAAACAAGAGTAATTGACTTGAAATATAACATTAAGCATATTAGTATAAGTTCGCTTTTAAAAAAAGCAAAAAAAACTAAAAAAAACTTGACGTAAAAGTTGATCGATTAGTCGCCCGACGAGGTCGACTAATCGGCCTAATCAGTCGGGTTGACCGACTAATGGTCGACTAGGCCTAGTCGAGTCGGCTATCCCCCGACTCGACAAGTCGACCGAGTTTTACAAGCTTGATCATGGTGCTAGATAATAGTTTAAGTGGGCACCTTAAAAGAACACATGAAAATGAGCTTTGTATTTATTGTTTTTTTAGAATTGAAAATTATTTTAATGAAACATAGTTACACATAGTAGAATCTTGTAATCCTATTACACATCAATCACTTGAAAGCACATGGTCATCTTGTAAATATGATCTTGTGATGAGATTGCATTGTAGCTGAACAAGATCTTGGATGTGTGGTGAAATGGAGGCGGTGGGAGAAGTGGAAATGGTTTTTTAGGATAAGAAGTAGAAATGTTGGGATTGGATTTTGTCAACGTTGGGGAAGGAGAAAGATACGGGGAAAGATGGAGAAGGGAAAGGGCCTTGGAGAAAGGGACACAAGATGGGTGAAGAAACTGAGGGAGAAGGGAAAAAGGTCTAGGAGAAAAGGACACAAGATGGGTGAGGCAATGAGGGGAAATGAAGAGAAGGGGGTATAGAAGAAGAAAAGAGGTAGAGGTGACCACAAGAAATCAGGAAAAGAGGATTGCGAATCAAGATAGAATGGAGAAATGCATCTTTTTGTTGGGTTTTTATTACTTGTGCTCCTCTTAGATGTTGCAATATTAGTTATGCACCTCCCTTTTTTTGAATATCAGTTGTTTCCTTGATTTCTTGCTCCGTTATCACTTTTATCTTTTTGTTTGTTTGACCGTCAATGAGTTGAACTAAACTATGTCTTATTCAAACCATGATCTTGGTAAGAGGGGCCTAAGTGGAAACCCTCACCTCCTCTTCCCACTCCTCTGCCCCCTTCTGTTGAAGGGTCTGGTCAGGAGCGACTAGTAAATGCATGGTAGTGCCTGTAGTGTTGGTGGGGGAAGAGACAACAACATCTGATGGGTTAGTAGAAGCTGGGGGCATGAACACCCTTAATCGTGCAACAAAGTCATCAAAATGATAATCGGTAGAATCAGGAGCAGTCTGGACCTGTTCAACAACATGGGTTGAGGGTGGAAAATTGTGCTTGGAATAGCATGTGTCCTTAGAATAACCTAACCTGTGATAATACATACATGATTGGCGTAGTCGTGAGCCTCCTCTGCCATGTGTGCCTCGTTCTTTGTATTGGTGGTAAATCACATCTAGTACGGGAAGTAGCTATAGTCGGTGATGTCTGAGAAGATGCGGCATCGGGAATGCTATGTCTACTCAACCTACAGGTTGCCTCCTCTGTAGGCAGTATAGTAGCATCTGTAAGTATACAAGAGCGAGCTGAATCATTCTCGAGGTTAATGGCGGCTAGAAATACCTAGTCATAACAAAATCTCAATAGGCCTTATGTTGCTCTGGTGTAGCCGTTAGACGTATGTAGTTATAAAGCATCTCAAACGTACCCTAAGAGATGTGTACATGGCATGGAGAGGACGACCACTCTGTTTGATCGTAAAAATATCATGCTGGAGTTGCAAGGTCTTCGACTCATTCCTCGATGGAGGGTATGTAGTTGCGAGCATGTCCTACATTGCCTTTGCTGTGGGTTGCCTCAATATGTCATTTGCTATCTTGACAGAAGCAATATCAGTTAGCCATACTTATTGGCATCATCTGCCTTGTAAGAGGCATAGGTCCTAGGTCCACCAGCTCTTCATGCGTCAAAACATGCTTCTTGCAATGACTGTAGGAGATTTATAAACTGCGTCGCAACTTGTAGTTTGTGCCATCCATCTTGGCAATGGGCGCTAGATCTTTAAACACACCCGTAGATGCGATATCAACTCTATTTTCTGACATAACGTTCGATTGGTAGTCAACTGATCGTAGATTGACAATAAAGTGTGTACACAGACATTATGAGAGTGGTAGTGGGTGTAGACTCATATCATAACCATCCCTAAGCAGTGTTCGTCTGTGCTAGGGCCCAACTGAGGCCACGACGAATTGATTTCACCCTTTTTCTGTTCAAAATCAGACCAAATAGGGTTCTTGAAACCCTATATTGGAGAGACACGTAGATGGTAGGGCGAACGTGGTCCCACTGGGCAGTGGCTGTAGTCAGAAGAGACCGTTGAAAGCATATAGGGCGACACGAAAAAGCGTTAGCGCGTGGTGACTGGAATCATCTGAGGCGACGCAAAAGGGGCCACTGGAGACATCGTGTGAGGTGGTTGGATGCCGCATAGGCCTGCACGCGATGACCTGGATGGTGCTGCGGCCCTGCACTCACAGCAGAGTGCCGTTGGGTGGCAAGGTGCCCAGGCGACGGGCCTTGGAGGGCGGCAGAGTGAGAAGGGAGAAAAGGAAGGGGCCGCCGATGAGGAGAGGGTCGGCGGAGCACATTAGGGTTGGTCGGTGATGCGTGATCTAGAGTACAAAGATTCGGTCTAGGACCATCGCTCTGATACCGTGTTGAGGGAAAGAAAGAACTTGTTATTCGATAGGGCCCTCCCTAGTGCTTTCTTATATAGAAGAGAGAAACCTTAATGTGTAAATTACATAGTAAGGATAGAAAAATAAATAAATAAAGAATAGAGTAGCATAAAACTCTCAGCATATCCTTTATAAGGTTAAGGGATATCTACACCAATGACCCTAAGTAATTTCGTAATTATACCCGAAATCTTGTGTAATCACGAATTACACCCAGAACCTCGAATCCTCCCTATGTCTTACATCCATAACCCTATGTTAAGTCGGTCTATTAATTATCTCAACCACTCTGAGTGAATCTAACCACACTACATCCAAGAGTTCTCATTTAATGTGCTAAGCCTTCTCCCACTATAAGTAGGGTCGGCTACATGGATTCTTGCTCAAATCCATGTCGAAAGATTCGACTATTTTTTACGCTGGCCGTCGACTACCTAACACAACCATTGCAAGAGTGGGATTTGAACCCTGGTCTTTTGTGTGGTAAACACACTGTACTACCACTAGACCACTGCAAGAGTTCTCATTTACTCTTTTAGTTTTTATTTTTTTAATCCAGAAGATTCCGATACTCACACCTCTTACTTCTTCCCCTACTCCCTCTCCTCCCTCTCATCTCGCAGCAGCAGCCTCGATAGCACGCTGACACTATTCGGCCTCCTCTCTGCCCTTAGCCCCGTCGCCATCCTTTCTGATTCCCTGACCTCCGTCGCCCACCCCCTCCCCCACACCCTTCCAGCCCCTTCCGCCACCCCTTCCACATCCCCATTCCAGTCCCTTCCTCCACCCCTTCCACATCCCCCTTCCAGCCCCTTCCTTTATCCCCGCTGCCACCCTTCTAGCCCCCTTCTCCACTCCCTTTACAACCCTCTTCTAGCCCCCTCATGCATCCTCACCCCCTCCACTCCCTCACAACCCCCTTCCATCCGCCTCTTGCATCCCCTCCAACCCCCTGCCTCCAACTCCCTCCACCCCCTCTGCCCCTTCCAATCTGGAGGTCTTCTTGTTTGTCCCCAAATGCAAGCTTCCAGACAAGCTTTATTCTCTCCATGCAACGCTCGTTGGAACCAGTTTTTGATGCATTGCTTCATGTTATTTCGGTCAATGATCGATTTATGACCCATCTTCAAGTGCTCTTGGTTCAAGTCTGCGAAGGCGTGCGATCTTAAGCGGTGAAGCTTTTTTCTAATCTTTCTCATGGGGTTGAATTCAAAGGTTGCTGTATCGATCGTCTCCAAATGATGATCAAATGCGGAGCTTTGACTTTAGATAGATCGTTTGGGGCTCGAACTCCAATTGTTCTTTAGATGAAGCTTCAGAATGTGGCCTTGATAGATGATGATGTAGGATTTTGACTCCAGGTGTTTTAGGTGAGGACCCTATCTCAAAGGATAAATCAGTGGCTCGAGGACGATGCCTTGCCCCTAAACTGCAGAGGAAATGTGAGTGAATGGAATGTACCCTAGACATGACGGAAGGAATTAAAGCTTTGATCCGATCTGATATGAGATGATGAGGTATGGCAGAAGACACAAAGAAATGATTCGAATTGTGATAAAAATAATAATAGGAAGTTAGAATGCATGGGGGTCCGAAGGGAAGGGTTTCATGACACCGGAGGTGGGGTCCGAGGTTGTTGTCATCGAGGGATACGACGAGAAAGCGGTGCTCAGGTTGCATGGGTTGTGGAAGATGTTGGGCATCTTATGGAAATGTGATTTTGTTCGAGTGGTAAATTTGTCCAAAATTGTCAGAATCCATCAAAGTTAACGGCGGAAATTGATGGAACTTGACACGGGGTTATGCCATGTAAGGGTTAAGCATTATTTGGGGTTGTGGGTGTAATTTGTGATTACACATGGTTCTGGATGTAATTACGAAATTACTCAGAGTTATGGATGTAAATATCCCTAAGGTTCATTCATGTATGGGACAAGTACTTGTCTCTTCTTCAAAACTCTCCACAATATCTCCCATGGGACTGAATTATAAGCCTCTCCAAATCCATTAAAACATATGGAGGTTCTTCCTTTTAGCTCTATAAATCTCCATTGTTCTCCTCAACAAGTGGATAGCTTCTATAGTTTAGCGACTTGGCATGAATACGGATTGATTTTTTGTTATTTTGGAAACTTGCCTCAACCTTCTTTCAACCACACGTTCCTAAATTTTCGTAGTATGATTTATCAGTTTGATACCTCTGTAATTCCAACAATTTTGAATGTCTCCTTTATTCTTAGGGCCTGTTTGGTTGCTGGGTTGGACTGGGTTGGGTTGGGCTGGGTGAATAGTAATCTGTGAGGAGGAAGTACCCTTGTGAATAGTAACCAGGGTTGGGCCAACCCTGCCCAACCCTGCAACCAAACAGGCCCTTAAAGAGGCACCACGATGCTTCTCCTTTATTCTTCAAGCATTTTCTTGCTTCGTCAAATATCATTTAATAAATTTGTGAGCCATGTTAAACCACGTTCACCTAGAACCCTTCATACATATATATGTGTCATTAGGTCCTACACCTTTCTCAGGTTTCGTAATTTCAAAGCCTCCTCTACATCCTTCCTTTGTATTCGTCTATAGCTTGCACGATTCATTTAACTTTCACTACTAGCTAGATCTCCTAATGTGATCTTTTTATTGCCTTCTCGATGAAGGGAATAAATGTAGAACATTGCCGGTCATGATTTTTCTAATCATTTCTACGTATTGATATAAGATTTTAAGTTTTAGGATTTTCCCTTTTGAATGTTCTGTGATTTATTTAAAAAATGACAATCCAATCGCGTGTTAGTCATGGATGTACAAATAGAAGGGCTGGTAAAGAAAAGGAGGGCTCTTAAGATCACTAGAACTAGATGGTGGAATCTTCCACTGAAGCAATCGAGCTTCAGGGAGAAGGTTTTAGAAGACTTATCTTGGGATTGTAGCGGAAGTGCAAACGAGATGTGGGAGGCAATGGCATCTTGTATCCGAAAGGTAGCCAAAGAGATGCTAGGCGAGTCAAAGGGAGGAGCCTCAGGTCAAAAGGAGGCATGGTGGTGGAGTGAAGGGGTGTGAGAGAAGCTAAAAATTAAAAGAGCATGCTTTAAAGCTATGTCTAAGGATAAAACAGAGGAAACTGTCACAAACTACAAAATAGTGAAGAAGGAAACAAAGAAGGCTGTAAGCAAAGCTAAGTCAAAAGCTTATGAAATTTTGTATAAAAATCTCGACTCTAAGAAGGGCTAAAAGGATATATTCAGGTTGGCCAAAGCAAGAGAAAGAAAGACCAAAGACCTTTCTCAAGTGAGATGCATTAAGGACGAGGAAGGTCGCGCGCTTCTTACTCAGAAGGATATAGAGACTAGATGGGAGCAGTACTTCCATAAACTTTTCAATGGGGAAGGAAATAGAGAGATCACTTTGGGTGATCTAGCTAGTAGTGAAAGTCACTTGAATCGTACAAGCTATTGACGGATACAAAGAAAGAAAGTAGAGGAGGCTTTGAAAGTTATGAGACATGGGAAAGGTGTAGGATCGGATGACATCTCTGTAGAAGTATGGAGAGTTTTAGGTGAGCACGGTTTGACTTGGCTTACGAATCTATTCAATGTTATTTGGCGAAGCAAGAAAATGCCTGAAGATTGGAGGAGGAATATCGTGGTGCCTCTTTATAAGAATAAAGGAGACATTCAAAATTGTTCAAATTACAGAGGTATCAAGCTGATGAGTCACACTATGAAAATTTGGGAACGTGTGATCGAAAGAAGGTTGAGGCAAGTTTCCAACGTAAAAAAAACCCGATTCGGATTCATGCTAGGTCACTCAACTATTGAAGCCATCCATTTACTGAGGAGAACAATGGAGATTTATAGAGCTAAAAGGAAGAACCTCCATATGATCTTTATTGATCTGGAGAAGGCTTCTGATTCTGTCTCACGAGAGATATTGTGGAGAGTTTTGGAGAAGAGACAAGTATCCGTCTTATACATTAACCTCATAAAGGACATGTATGATAGGGCTTTATCTTGTGTACGGACCCCGTCTGGGAAGACTGTCTATTTTGACATCAACATAGGTTTACGTCAAGGTTCAGCCTTGAGTCCATTTCTTTTTACTTTGATTATGGACGAGTTGACAAGTCACGTTCAAGATGAATTACCTTGGTGTATGTTATTTGCTGATGATATTGTGTTGATTGACGAGACTAGAGATGGAGTAAATGAAAAGCTTGAGGTATGGAGACATGAGTTGGAGAGTACATGATTTCGTATAAGTAGGGCTAAGACGGAACATATGGAGTGCACCTTTGATGGAAGCAATGGTGAAGGAATCGAGGTGAAGATTGGTGATGATAACATTCGGAAGAGAGATTCTTTTAGATATCCGGGATCTATTTACAACATGATGGGGAAATTGATGGAGATGTTACTAATAGAATAAATGCATGCTGGTTAAAGTGGAGGGGAGCCTCTGCTGTTCTTCGTGATAAGAAAATTCCTTTAAAAATTAAAGGAAAGTTTTACAAAGCAACTGTGAGACCTGATATGCTCTATGGATCTGAATGTTGGCTTGTAAATCATAGACATGTGCAGAGAATGGCTGTAGCAGAAATGAAAATGCTAAGGTGGATGTGTGGGCACCCACATAAAGGTCGGATTCGGAATGTTGCAATCAGAAAGAAAGTTGATGTAGCTCCAATCGAGGATAAGATGCGAGAAAACCACTTAAGATGGTTTGGCCATTTGCAATGAAGATAAATTGATGCACCAGTTAGGAGATGCAAGTGTTGGGATGTTGTGCCGGCTAAGAGAGGGCGAGGACGGCCCAGTAAGTGCTGGAAAGAGACCATACGAAAGGATCTTAGTTTTGTGGATATAAGCCCGGGATTGACCCAAGATCTGAATGGAGGCGAAGAATCCATGTAGCCGACCCTACTTAATTGTGGGAAAAGGCTTTGTTGTTGGTGTTGTAATCCAATCGCATATGATAAGCTGTGTCATAACTCATAATTTGGTTATAGCATACGAATCTCTGAAAGAATTGCAATCAACTTCAAATTGAGAAAAAGAACATAGTCAGTACAATGCAAATACAATAAAAGAAATCAAAAAATATGAAGCTACCAAATAACTGTCACATTATAATCAAACAAAACATACACATATGTGCAAGAAGTCTTTCAAATAAAATATGTACAAGAAGACGTACAAATGTTACCGGGAGAGAAATGAAATCATTGACAGAGGAGAGACTAAGGAGAGTGGAGTCTTTGTTGGGAAGAGGGGATCTTTGGGCAAGCTTGATCCGGAGTCACTATTCATGTTAACTTGATTTGGACTTGTTTGATCATTATGATCCACCATTTTCTACTTTAAAATAGCATTTTAGCCCGACTGAATTCTAATGAAGCTCTTATTTGTGAGGAAAAGTTGGAGGTCAGAAAAGAAATGAGATTAGAGGGAGAAGAGACACATCAAGCTATGCGAGGCAGATGAAGAAACGGAGGATTGGTGTGGAGGATTTAAGAAGAGAAAGAATCCATGGAGGAATGGGGTATCCAACTCAAAAACTAACCAAAATTCATATAGTTTGTTCATGGTCTTTTCATGACACATGATGGCGGTTTAGATAGGGTCAATACCATCTAAGAGGGACATCTCTTAGCAATCAACAATTTTTAAAGGTTACTTCCAACATATCCTTTGAATTTATGAATATAAATAATGAAATTAAAATACAAAAAATAAAAAATGAACTAATGAAAACTAAGTTGCATGAGTTCTCGTTGTCTTGAAAATTCACCCTTCCATGGATTGTTTCCTTTTTGGTTGAACGAGTCGGGTTGCAGAGGAGAAAGATTGCAATCATCTTGAGGGAGAAGAGAAGTCGGTAATAGCGGCTTCACAAGCGAGAGGTTATGTCATAAACTGTTCGGCCTCAATCAGATTACCAACTGTCCCAGCGAGGGTCACCACTAACTATTCAATGATAGACCATAGGATACCTGTTTTAATTGCCGCTTTTCCTATACTTTGTACATAATTGTATTTTCACATATATTTCATGACATCTATTATATAGAAGAGTGGAGATTACATTTTTCAAAGTATTTTTGTACATATGAAGACCACATCGGTAAATGTCATTTAAATTGCTTACATAAACAAAAGATACACAAGTTCACAGATTGGCTGCCTTGTTGGTAGCCTAACAGTCCAAGTAATCTGCGATTGATGGCTCCTGTAAGATTTGCTTGGGCTTTAGGTAACCGACAATGAGTAGGTACCATGCTTGGATCACAAAATGTGAAATATGAGCAGAGTTGCCCAACAAAGACTATTATATATGTAACAAGGTGATACAAGCACAAAAGCTTTGTTCCTAAATGAGTAGCTCAATAAATCCTATATTTTGGAATCATAGCATATTATGTGTTTAATTGCTAAAAAGTTTGAACTCGACATCTCGATTTAATTATGTAGACATGATATTTGGAAAGTATGAGTTTTTCTCAAGCGTAGAAACACAATGATTAAATATCAAGGCACATGGGATGAATATATTCTTAGTGTCCAATATAGTCAATTTGCATATTTATATTTACAGGTCAACGTAGTTCAATTTTGCTCTTCCTTGGCATGTATTCTCTCATTGGACTCTCTTCTACCTATATCCTTAGCTAAGGAATTTAGATAGATTATTGGTGTCAAGGTTGAAGGATTGGGAATACCTTTAGGTTAACTTCATTATCAGATCTCGTAGCTCCTGTATGCGTGGCTTTATTGTTTATGCACCTCCCATCTTGTTTTAGGGAGTTCTTCTACACACTTTTCTTATTGGGAGTACTGCGCCACACATCTCTTTGTTATGAGTATGGCATGAACTTCAGCTGCTCATCAGTAGATTTGCTTTCCCAAGGCTTAAGGAGGTCACATCTACTCAAGATTTCTTATTCACCCGCTAAATCAATCCCTTTGTGCATTCTTTTCAGTGTTAGGGATTGTTACTTTCATAAAACATCACATAATGGTAAATTCACCATACATTAAATCTAACAATGCAGTTGAAAATAACTTTTCAATCAGAATCACACGAATTTTTGTCATTTTTATCTTATTCATTCATCAATTGATAATTCAACTTATTGTTCATAAAACATGCATTGGTATCAGACGTTGTTGGGCTTCTTACCAATTATTCATAAAAAGTATATTAAGGAATAGAAGCCCGTTATGCATAATTTATTGTGTAAACTATGCAAGAATCAGATTCTCAAAGTTCCGAGTTTGAAGCTTTCATCCTCTAGTTTTCAGTTTAAGCATCTTAAAGCATTAGTCAAATCAAACGTTCAAAATTTGTCATATTCCAGAAAGAAGAAATGCAAAGAGAATAAATGCGCCATTCTTGACTTACTTTGGTCTCTCCTTATTTCATGGAATGTGCTATTTGTATTTCCTGACATTCTGTGTTTCTCCTGAGTACGTTTGAGCTTCTCAATGTCATTCAGAAATATACAAATACTTCTCAATTTTAAAGACGTGTGTCGAACTTGGCACTGATTTTCCACGTACACTTCCGACCAAATTTTAGAGTTATATTTGTTTCTCATCTTCCTAGGGAGGACATTCCTAACTGTTTTTTAAAGCTCTATGCCTTCCTAATTTGCACGGTTGGCCCTGCTTTTTTTAATAGTTGAGGGGGGAGGGTAGGTTTGGAACCCTGGGAATTGGAGTGAGAGCCCACTGCTTCTACCAGTACTTTACTAGTTCACGGGGAGTTTTTCATGCTGTGAGAAAATCTGGCACTCCATTGTCAGATAGAAGATGCATCCCACATTATCTTGTATGTACATGAGAATTTCCTACTAAAACTTTACTGTATAGCTTCCTAATGGTTAAAATATTTTGTTCGACATTATGAAATATTATATATTGGTCTAAAAAAATGTAATATATTATATGCAAACTCAATAATCTTTTCTACTTTAAGGTATGTTTTGAATACAAAATAACACAGGACCGCTAGCCCCCATCTCCCAACCGATTCGACCCACCACCTCCACACCATTTATTAAAATGTACATTTAGGTTGTTGTTTCATACATTGAACATGTACACGTGCAAGTTAGAGTTGTTGCGTGTATATCTTAATTTTTATGTAAAACATCCACATTTTAAATGTACATAGTATATGTCCCTTTTTTATACAAATTCTGTTATTTTATCCAGTGTAGTTCCGATTTTTAGTTTTACACGACCATCAAATCAATGATATAGATAAGTGTCTCTTTGATAATCAAATAAATTTGCACCTATTAGAAACTTTCCATGTATAGGTAATGTCAAATGGTAACCCCGGTATTCTCCCTTTTTAATATAGTTGAGATGTACACCTTCATGTGCTTCCCCCTTTTTTATCAAAAAAAGTAACACCAAATCAAATTCGAACTAAAAATATGACAAATGAGAGTCAATTCGGATTCAATTTGTTCGGATATCAAATCTGCACGTTAAATTCATATACAATCCTCAAACAGACAATTTTCTAAATTTTCTTGGAAAATGTCATCGAATTTTAATAAGCACCTCTAGATATAATACTTTATAATATGTTACATCATACATGGCACATAAGTTTTATCATGAGCTTCAATAATATAGTTCTTATTTTTGTGCAAGATTTCGTAGTCTGTTATTGTTTAAGTCGAATATGTGAGCCCTGTTATACTTATCATCTTGCAACCAATGACACTGCAGGGTGAATGATCCGGTAGCGCTGAAGCTTTTAAGCAAGGCAGGTGAGATGTCATCACTTGCTCCACCTGAAGATGAAAGCATAAAGACTCTCTATGTGGGAGGTCTCGATGCCCGAATCACAGAACAGGACCTCAAGGACCATTTTTATGCCCATGGAGAAATCGAGTCTATTAGACTGGTTCCCCAGCGTGCATGTGCATTTGTAACTTATACAACAAGAGAAGGCGCTGAGAAAGCTGCAGAAGATCTCTCCAACAAGCTCGTCATCAAGGGTTTGCGTATGAAGCTTCTGTGGGGAAAACCACAAGCCCCAAAATCCGAGGCAGAAGGCGAAGCTGCAGAGCCTGGGAGCCAGGGGCTCATTGCTCACAGCGGGATGCTTCCACGATCTGTTCTCTCTCATCAGCAAGCTAACCTGCAGCCCCAGCCCCCAGGGACGGGTGATAACCAAATGCCCCTGTACTTCAACATCCCGGTGCCGCCGCCTCCAAACCGTGCTTTATACCCGTCTATGGATCCTCAGAGGATGGGGGCTGTTGTCCCTAACCAGGATACAAGTGAAACCAAAATAAGCTCTGAAAATAAACCCCCACCACAGACAGCAGGGCAGGCACAAGGAGCGTCAAGTTCAGGTTGTACACAGGCATTTATGATGCCATGGCCACCACCGCCTCCCCCTCATCAGCAAGGTCAGTACCCTCAGCTCTACCCTGCATATGGCTATATGCCACCGCCACCACCCCGTCCACCACCACCTAATCAGAATCAATATCCTGCATACCGTCCACCGGCTCCAGGACCCATGTCTGGGGGACATCAGTACTATCCTGCGGGGCCATCTCAGAGCTGAAGACCGGTATTTATCGGATTATCAATATTTGATAGATAGAAATTTTCTGTTTGCTCACCTGACAGATAACTTGTGCATTAGCCCGCCTATTATTTTCTTGTTCTTGAGGCCATGTGTCTCTTGATGATAATGCTATTTGTTTGGGTAGTCCCTGGACTTTTGATCTTCTGCATGTCATGCTCAGGATTAGCGATTGGCCTGACTACATTTTGAACTTTGCTAGCTTTACCAGAAAAAGATTGTATGATATAGATAGCTTTGTCCAGTCCTCGACCGCACATTGGAGATCCAACGGTCAAATATTTTGTGTTTAGTTAATCACATGATGTAACTACTATTTTTCTGAACATTTGAGGGTGGTAAGCGACGGGCATGCCTTTTAGGCTACAGTGCTCCCTAATTGGTCGTAAGATCCAGGAATAGAAGGTTAATTTCGGTGACATGATGTGTTCATTTTAGATTTTTTACTCAGAAAAAAATGCTATTTCAAATTTGTAGCTGACAAGGTAGGCTTTCTATGTTTCCAGTTCGGCTCGATTTCCTGTTCATTTCTTTACTTTTTGGATTAGTGCATTCTATATGCGTAAATGGTATTCAGGCTTTTTCCATCCTGTCGTCTATCGAGACGAGGATCGTCTTCTGCATTAAGCCTCTGCAATATGCTTGGTACACGGGTTGTCTCACTTTTGGGATTATAGTATGTTTTATCTGCATTTTGTTTATCGATAAAAGGCTGCGTTTTGTGTCGCTGATGTACTTTTTTCATCTCATTTGTGCATGAATAAATCTTGGTCGCTTGTTAGATTTTACTATGCACCCCCTATGTTAGTGGGATTTTCCTCTACTGTAGGAGGCTTCAGGTGTGATGATCTGCGATAGCAATCGAGGAAGATTTGTCAGGTTTTATCTGCCGATGCATGGGTGTATGTCTTGAGGAATATACATCTTTGGAATGCACTAAGTGAATAGTTTATCTTTACCAAGGGATGTGCTAGCATACCTTTGCAGCTGTCCGAGTGTTGGAGTCGATCGATTTTTCACTAGTTAAAGGGAGTATTGAATCGATCCAAATCCCAATACGTAGTCATGAATCTCTCTACCTTTACAAAGGCTAAAGTTCTGCGAGAACAACTCAAGACATTAGAGTGGTGCTAGAAGAAAATCTTTCTTCTGTTGCTCGAAGGGTCTTTTTTCTTTCGGACAAAATAGACTTCTAATTGTGTGAAGTAAATGCCACAACATGTGTAAGTCTACCCATAACTCCTCCAACGCTCTTACATTTGCTTTCAAAAGCTGCTTAGCCAAGAGAGGTAACACAATCTCTTATCCAACGATGCATGATGTTGCTAATTACGTGTATGGTAAAGATAGATCTAGATTCGTGCTGATAGAATACAACTTAACAGACACGTCATGATAGTAAGAGAGGACAGGCGATTGAGTACAGACAGAATCGATTCCAGTGGTTTTATTCCTGAGCGTCGGACTAATAATGAATGCTCCCGGTTTTTCTTCCAAAACCGGTTGCATTGTTATTGGGATATCCGTGGGCAACCTTCGTACCATCGGTATGTTATCTTGACACGTGTCCCCCGACATCAATGTGAACTTAATCTTAAGAGGGCCACGTGGAAAATAACACGGGCCTTTTGTGGAATTGGAGGATAAGTCCCCCAACTAGGGATGGGCATGGGCCGGGTTGGACCGGGCCTAAGCTCGCAAATATTCTTGTTGTTCGGCCCAAGCCTAAGCCCGGCCCATTTCCTTTGGGCCGGGCTTGGGTGGGCCGGCCCATGTCCAGTTTTCCTATCTCTATAATTTCAACATATAGTGTACTGCTACATATTACATCTTAGGCAGATAACATGTAAATTCATCAACATATATTTAATTGTAATTTTAATGTGTATTTTCCTATGTAAACATGAGACTATGTGTTGCCTCAACTCAAGGAAAACACCACATTTTACCTTTCCCTTTTTCAAATCTTGGACATTAATCATATGTAATACCTATTCTTGGATTATCTTTCCTGGGTATCTGTTGCCATCTCTCCCCATAGGCATATCTGTACCATCTATGTGTTCCATTTTGTATACATCTTTCTTTCTGGATTGCTATTGCTAACAATCATTGGAAATAATGGCACGTTCAGGATTATTACATGCCAGAAAAAAATACAAGGCCAAAACACAGGGCACGTATATTTTTGACACCTGAATTATAATAAATTCAACTAAAACAAACACTGAAATCTGTAATTTCAATTCGTTTATCCTATAAGATAGAAACTGGAGATGTAATCTATCTACATGCATACCTGCTTGCTATCAGGACTCCAACTGACAGCATAAATTCTCCCTGTGTGTGCACCTTCCACTAGATGATTCTCCCATTTTCGTCCCTGTTTTTCCCTCATATATATTCCCTTTTTGTCAGAGCTTACAGTGATGGTGCTGTGGGGGGATGGGGTTTCGATGGATGCGAGGCTGAGGCGGTGTGGCGCTGGGCCGTGGCGTTGTGGCTGTGAGGGAGTGGCGATGGCGATGTAGAGGTTCTGAGGAGGAGCAGTGCGCGGCGGCTCTGTTAGGGACTCAGGGTTGGGGGCTGCGATTGAAATGGAAGGGGAGGGATCGGGCGTCGAACCGAAGGGGTTTGTTCGGTAAGTGAAGAAGGAAGTCACGTGCCTCGGCCCGGCCTGCGGGCGGACTTGGTCATCGGGCCTATAGTCAGGCCGGGCCATCGGGCCTAGCTTTGGGCCGGGCTACGGGCTTATGTTCGGGTCGGGCTGTGGGCCGGGTCGGGTTGGGCCGAGGAAAGCCCGGGCCCGGCCCAAAAATAAATTGGGCCTGCATTTTCAGCCCAAGCTCGGCCCATTGTTCATTTGGGCTTGGGCCGGGCCGGGTTTGCTGGGCCGGGCTTCGGGCTGGGCCGGGCTGGCCCAGCCCAATGCCCATCCCTACCCCCAACCATGTGCTTTGAAAGGTTTCCTAAAATATGGCACCTTTTCTGGTACATAAAAAGGTACCGTAGTTGTGGGGTAACATTAAACAGGGTCTCAAAATATCCGATGCTTGGGATATAGGTTTCAACATTATAATAAAAATGTACCAAGTTTTCTCTCACTATAAATAGGGTCAGTTAAATGGATTCTTGCTAAAATTCATATTCTTGCTAAAATTCATATCGAAAGATTCGACAATTTTTTACACTTGCCATCGAATACCTAACGCAATCCCTACAAGAGTGTGATTTGAACCCTAATCTTTTGTATGGTAGACACACTGTACTACCACTAGACCATTAAGTGGGTTCATTTTCAACATTATAATACTTTGTCAAAATCTTCTATTTTTTTGTCCAAATCAGTGCCAGATGGTTCTTGTAAAAATCATTGTAAGCAGTGTCCGATTGTGTGTGTGTGTGTGTGTATATATATATATATATATAGAGAGAGAGAGAGAGAGAGGTAAATGTAGCTGCTTCCTGGGAGTAGCCAACGGGCTGCTCCCACCCCTATTTTCCTCCAAATTTTTTTATTTTTTTGGAAAATAAAAAATTATATATTCATCACTATATCCCTCTAACATTCTATTAAAATTTCGTCAGAAACAGAGACTCCTACGGCCTCCATCCAAACATGATCATTTAAAAAATTCTGCGACCGTTAAAAAATGACATCTGGATGGAGGGCTTAGGAGTCTGTTTCTGATGGAATTTAAATAGAATGGTAGATGGATATAGTGATGAATATACAATTTTTTATTTTTCAAAAAAAAATGAGGGAAAAATAGGGGTGTACGACCTCCATCCAGATTGTCATTTTTTAACGGTAACATGATTTTTTAAATCGACACCATCTCGATGGAGGCCGTAGGAGTCTCTGTTTCTGATGAAATTCGAATGACATATAGGGGGGATATAAGGATGAATATAGATGGTGATATTTTCAAAAAAATATGCCGAAAACGACGTGGGACAGCCATGTTGATTGCTCCAAGGGGGCAACCCCATTAAACTCTCTCTCTCTCTCTATACACACACGCACTCATATGTATGGGTTTGATGGGGCTGCTCCTTGCGGGCAGCCAACATGACTGCCCGTCTTGTTTTCCACCATTTTTTTATTTTTTTAAAAAAATTCACCATGTATATTCATCTATATATCCCTCCTACATGTCATTCGAATTTCGTCCGAAACAGAGACTCGTACATCCTCCAACCAAATAGGATCGATTTAAAAAATCCTACGATCGTTAAAAAATGACTGTCTGGATGGAGTGGGGGCAGCCATGTTTTTGCGAAAAATGGGGTAGGGGCAACCATGTTCGCTACCCCTAGGGGGCAGCCCCATTTCCCCCCCCCATATATATATATATATATATATATATATATATATATATATATATATATATATATATAGGGCTTATCCAGAGAGCCCTGTGCCGATTTGGGTTGTGGTGATCACCAAACGTGGGCTCGCCACGTGTACGTGTTGGTTTTATTTGGTAGGCGACTGTATTAGTCATAACTATATTTCTAATTATAGGTTGCCACATATTTAACAATGACTATATTGCCAATTATACAGTGTCCTTAAAAAAAGGGATGCCAGTTTCGGAAAGAAAAAGATTCAAATAAATGATTTCGTACGGATTATTAAGATCCAAACGACGGGATAGTAACAAATATACTTTGGTCAAGTAAATGCTTATTATGAGATCGGTAATATGAAGACAATGATCAGTAATTTTCATCCAAATAGTTAACATGTGCAGAATTTAGTAATACGTATACAATGGTCAAGTAAAAGTGTGTTGCGAGATCAGTAATCACATAACAAATGATTAGTAATACAATTGTGTATGTAATGCATATTGCATTCATTTCTATAATATTTTTTCCTTTTTCGTCAATGAAGCATTCTGTTTATTTCACTAATTCATTTTTCCTTATGTGTATGTATTTATTAACTTCTTTTTCAAAGAACTATTTCATATTAATCGTATAGAAGGTGAATATGTTAATGATTATATGCTACTTTCTTACTTGAGCAATGTCCGTGACTTACTTGCCATTTATTTATTATTACTGATCTCATAGTAGTCATTACTTGAACTCATTCTGATTGTTACTTGAACTAATTACAAATGTTCATATTACTGAACTCATTTTGATTGTTACTGATGATATAGTTACTTAGTACAATGTTATTTGTCATGTATGATTTTTATTCGTAAAAAATTACTGATAACGTTTGTATAAGTTACTTGCTATTTGTTGGGTGTTACTTGTCTCAGAAATAGAAATCAGAGTCGACTGAAGATATGTTATTCCATTACCTTCTTTTACCTACAATTTATAACATGTTACTGATGCTTCTATATATCTTACTTGTTTTATTCTTTGTTTTGACATACTGATCGAATTGCACCTTCTTTACTTATGTAGCCTCTTTAATTACTTGTAATACGTCAACTGTTACTGAAAGTCACACATAAATTACTTAATTATAGTTATATGGTGAACATCCAAATTTCAATTGTCTTCTAGTTCATTTAGATGATGTTGTTTTGCTCTCGCTCCTCGGCATAACATCAGCTTCTTCAAGACACCAAATTGTTGCATTGTTCTGCAAGAAACAATAAGTTAATTTATATCCGTGAATAGTAAGAATTGTATAAAGAAAAGTACTTCAGCAATATACTCTTTTCAGTAAGAATCATTCAATGACAAGTAACTTGTAATGAATTGTTAGTAACATTTGTTATATGACAATTAACTTGTAATGAATTGTTAGTAACTCAGCAATATACTCTCTTCAGTAAGAATCATTCAATGACAAGTAATTTGTAATGAATTGTTAGTAACATTTGTTATATGACAAGTAACAAGTAATGAATTGTTAGTAACTCATCAATATACTCGCTTCAGTAATAATCATTCAATGACAAGTAACTTCTTCATTCAGTGACAAGTAACTTATAATGAATTGTTAGTAACGTTTGTAACTTGTAATGAATTGTTAATAACTCAGCAATATACTCTCTTCAGTAAGAATCATTCAATGACAAGTAACTTGTAATGAATTGTTAGTAACATTTGTTATATAACAAGTAACAAGTAATGAATTGTTAGTAACTCATCAATATACTCGCTTCAGTAAGAATCATTCAATGACAAGTAACTTCTTCATTCAGTGACAAGTAACTTATAATGAATTGTTAGTAACGTTTGTTATATGACAAGTAACAATTGTGTTAGCATTAGTAATATAAAATATCTCATAAGTAAATAACTCCAGTAACTTTTGATACAATATCAGTATCCTTACGATTTTTTTAAACGTTCTTAGATTAAATCTCAATATCCAAATGCAAATCACTGATCATCATTCCTTCTGAGATTTCATGATACAAACCCAATCGCAAGTCATCCATCTCATTTGAAATTGAACTCCAAAGAGAAATCATACACCGCAATTCATCTTTGCAAATCACACTTTCTCATGATCCAGAAACATAACAAAAAAAATCAAAAAATCTGGTCTATAATCAGTCAGACTCAAATCAAAATGCCAAAAAAATCAATTTTTTCTACATACTATCAGATTAAAATCAAAATACGAAAAATAAAAAACTAATCAAAATACTATACCTTACAATAGATAAAAACGTTCCCCTCTGTTTCTACGATTGATCGCCTCACTTTGCAAATCGCTGGATCAAAAAATGCCAGATCAAACTCCTCTCGTTGATCTCTCAACGAGAGGTTTCCATAAACGTTTACTAATTATAGAGATGTTTAATATTTCCAATTAGCTTTCCTTCCATTTTAGTTATGGTTCCTATTTTTTAGGGATTGAGAGATACAAATCTCACGGCTGGAATTAGAGGCTCATCTCGTACCAAATGGGCACAGTGCTCTCTGGATAAATTTCCTATATATATATATATATATGAAACAATAATAGTATTAAAGTAATGTTGTATAGTTAATCGGACACTATTTTGCAAAGTGTAGGATCATAGATATGTTATTAAGATGGAAAAGTAGAACGTCTTTTACGAAATTTTATGCTATTCCTTCACAAAATGTTATAGTATTGAAATTTAGGTATCGAAGCCTTTTATAACATTTATCTCAAATTTTAAATCCTTTTATGTTCATCGAGAAATTATCTAATCATATAAATTCGTATAACTTCCAACTAATTTCAAATTAATTAATCATCATATAGAAACAATCCCAACGTCAACGTGGCTCAGCTCCATCTTAAACAAAGAGTGTAAAAACCAAACCCTAGATGATGACAAGATAATCAATTGACACACACCAATGGGTTCACATGTTTAGACCCCATTGATGATGTGCTGTGATCCACCACTTATATCTCTCCATCTCAATCCATTAGTCCCTTTCCTCTTGTTCTCATGTGGGTAAGACCAATGACGGTATATAATATCAATCTTTATACTATATTTTTTTTATTTTGATAGGTAAGCATGGGACTCTCCTTGATGCTAAGGATGGGATCCTTGGGGTCCCATCTATAACATCACCATCAACTCGAAACCCACAGGAAGGCGACGACGACGACAGAGAGGGGGGGGGGGGGGATGTTATAAAGAAGTCGGGAGATTTCTTGTCTTTGTGTTCCATTTGTCCTTCTTCGACGTAAGCTTCTCCAAAATATCTAACAGTAAAATCATCGTTTAGTTACATTGTCAAGATATCGTTGGTGCATCTATCTGTGATCGATATGATTTGCAACCTCAAGAAATTACCTTCAAGAGCAAGAACCAAATAAAAAGAAGAAGAATTTTACATCGCGATCCGTATAATCTCTTGTTGTACTGCACTAAAACCACTGTAATATCTGTAAATACAACATGACACTAATAATTTCATTCTTTTTAACACAAAACCTTATCTATATGGAATGTGTGGTGAAAGTACAGTGATGATGATAAGGGTTGTAATATGATTGGACAAGATTTTAGGGTTCATGGTGTTAAGATTTTATTAAAATAATAAAATTGAAACTTCTCACATGAACACCCGATCTATATATAACATCTCTACTAAGCATAGTGATCGACAGAAAAAAAATATTAGAAAAATGGAAAAATGAAAAAAATAGTGATTAAGAGGGAGAAATGACGTGTAAATCGAAAATATCGCAAGGTTTACCTCATATTTCGGATCACAGTTTTGTGGATAGGAGTCTTCTGATAAGGATAGACGACCCAAAAATCATAATAGAAGATCTCATTAAATTCCCGGGATATATTCTACTGCATGATTTAATGCACAACATCAAAATTCACTTATTTATGTCTCTCAGAAGGAGAGTAGTGTTACACCAAATGATTTTTTCGACATCCGATTTTTCAGCAGTGATAATGATTTTTCAACTTGCAATGATCTAAGAACTTCATAAAATCCGTCGATTAAAGTATAGGGAAATGAAGAATGATAGCAATATTGTATTCGTCATAGTAATTTAACGACGTAAATTTTGTTACATGTCACACTCAACATATCCATAGTTGAAATATCACTACAAGAAAAATGAGTTGTAGTCACAGAATGTGGCTATGGAAACTTGTGGTCACGATAATTCCATGGCCACTAGTTTCTCGTAGCTACAATTCGTGGCCAAAGTCATTATACAAGAGTTGTAGCCACGACAAATTCTCTGGCCACTTGTAGTGGCCACGGCATATTCATGGTTAGAGCGCGACGAGACTTGTAGCTACAGTTACTGGTGACGATGTGCTGTGGTCAAAACTCAATTCCGTGGCTACAAACCACACATCCGTGAGCATAGTTATGTAGCTACAACTTATTTTTCTTATAATGTATTTTAAACTAAAGGCAACTACAGAGTCGGTCTAAGACAAATTCTTAGCTCAAATGTTTAATTACCGTTATAGTTATTTAACGGAGAATGATTATTTACGTGCTCATATACGGCAAATAGACATAACCACAGAGGATAGTGCGCTATTTGTTGCGACGGATACTGACTGTCGCAAATAATCTGTTGGCAATAAATATTTCCAGTAGTGATGGTAAGAATCCATCGCGAAGACGATATGAATGAATGATTGGATTTTGTATTAAGAATATATATTATAGTAATAAGGGCTGTTAGGGCACATGGGATACTGGAATCAGCTGCCATTATTTACTGTTGAAAACCAAAGACTAGCTGTTGGATTGGGGATTAGAACAGCTTTTGTTTATACTAATCCGCATTAGACTTCGCTTCATTTAAAGTAGAGACAAATTACGCAACTCAACTTGAAAATACATATATGTATATAGCACCATCGCACATCATCGGGATTGGATTAGCTTAATTGCTTAATTAATCCATTTGAATTCCATTGGATCCTTTTGTATTTTCCTTCTCGCCAATTAAACGTTCCTCATTTATATTTTGATCACAATTTTGGTCATTTCTGAAGGAAAACTTATCATACCAAGACCCCATTTATGAAACAGTGCACTATTCTTCTAGTAATCGCATATGAATTTCTACTATATGAATTAATATTATTCGTAGCAAAATTATCGAAAACTTATTCATTGCTATACCAATAATCATGTACTGTATGCGCCGCTGTACAAATCGTTACTAAATACTATGGTAATAAACTTACAAAATTTATTTTTTTTTCATTAGAGATATTCTTTGTCGACATATTGAACACGGTTCCTTAGAGATGACCACTACAAAATTTGTTGCTATGAATGACTTTGTTACTTGTGCAACTTGTGCATCTCGAAGACTGAGTGGGTTAGAGGTTTCAAGGAGAACGATATCGGTCCTAGATCGGATTCCTTGCTGTGAGCGGTTTCAAAATATGATATGCTGTAGCAATCACGGTCATCCAAATCCGATCCGGCGGCGGAGACAACTGGTTTTGTAAGACACTTGGAGGTCCTACATGATGATATAGATAAGATTGAAGCATGTGGGTAATGAAATGTACTTTGCTTGATCCACAATATCATTGCTTGTCGATCGACATGTCAATGGACTATGAATATGACAGTGACACCAAGTGGGGATATAGTATTAGACGTGTGTGTGCTGCTCTCTTCCCTGTTCTCTACCCATTCCCATCTTGAAAGATCTTATCTCCTTTGATATTTATAGCATTTTTGTTCCTTCGCTCCTCGTCCCTTCTGCATGTTCCATTTGAAAAGCTAATAATTTGCCTCTATTTCCCTCCCTTCATCATGTGATGATGATGTGCCTGTTGCTGTTTGATGCACATACACTAAGGGCCCGTTCGGTTCGGGAATAAGCTTGGGAATAAGGAGAATAATGGTCTACTCTTTGTTCGGCTGGAGAATAGGAATAAAGAGAATAAGGTGAAATAAAAGTAGGTAAGATGTGATAAAGATAGGAATAAGAGTGAAATAAGATGAAATAAAGGGGAATAACCGTACCATAGAAAACCGTGTTGGATGGGGGCCCTAAAGGGGGTGGATAGGACAACGAGTCAGCAAAGATCAACTTGGACTCTACTTCCCTGCACATTAGTGTTTGTACTGCATACTACGAACCATCTGCAGATATTTTGGACGTTTTTTGGCCAATGTGAACCGTCATAATTAATAGGGTAAATTGAAAAAAAACTTTTACTATGAGTCAATTCTCAATTAAGAATCTCATCCTTCAAATGTGACAAACATGGATCTAATATTATTTTTGTTTCAAATACAGGCATACGTAAGCTTCCACGAAATCTTAAATTTAAAACTTCATGCTCCTATTTGTTACATTTGAAAGATGAAGTTTTTAGTTATTGACGCATAATTAGGACTTTTTTGTAATTTACTCTTATTAATAGGAATAACCTGTGAAACAATAAAATTTTATGACCTCAAAGACTTGTCTTTTTGTTTTTTTATTGTATGTAATTTGATTGATTTCGATTTCCATCGTTTCTTTTATTTTCTTTAATTAGGTATTGTATAAACGGCCATTTTAACTAAATTAATGTGTTTCGTTTAGTATAATTTGATCTAAAAAATATTTAATTTTTCGTGTGCGTGGAGGGGGGGTGTTTGATGTGCGTTGAATCTCATTATTTGAACAAGGATTATATGCACTAATTAAATGGATCTTTAAGTAAGATCTTCTATATATAATGCTCAAGATCTCATACGATAATCGAGATTTGTTATGATATTTGAAGATTTTCTACAATTCTTGAGTTTTGTTAAGAGTGAGGAGGTATTCTATGATTTCAACGTATTTTTATGATTCTCTTGATCCTTTCTATGTAACATATTTATAGGTACAAGATGGCTTAATGGAGACACTATCTTCTCAAGTTACGTATAATCTTTGAGAAAGGTAATATAGCCACCATAACTCTCTTAGGAGTCTTGTATTCCTTCTATCTTTCGTAGTGGATTTGATATATTAGCTCATGTATTTTCCCCACTACACATGTGGAGTTTCTCCGCGTAAATTTGCGCGCATTTCTATGGAGTGCACATCAATTATTATGCAATTCATTTTCTCAATCATTTTGTATCATAACCGAAGTTCTTCCAAAGGCTTAAAAACGACCTCCTATCCGATTACACGTTAAGGATTTACTCACAATTTGCTGCAAGCGATCAAAGGCTTCAACAAACGTATGAGGTCCCTTGCACTGGATCTTTTCTTTCCATATTCTCATTCAACGAGTTGACCAAATTTGAGATCAATGGGTTTGATCATTCAACAAACTTTGTGCTTGGAATTTTAAGATGAAGTTGATTCTAATCCAACAAGGCATCACAAAGGAGAAGATGTTTGTAACAATAAGCAAAAATGGGAAGCAAGAGATAGACGCAAAAGCAAATGCAAGCATACAACTCTATCTCTCCAATGGTATTCTGCCACAAGTGTTATATGAGAAGATGCCATCTTCCATGTGGTTGAATTTGGGAGAGTCACTACAAGGTAATGGCTCTTACGATCTGTCATCTCAAGTAGATGCTATTCATGCGATGTATGATGAAAGGTAGTCATTGTAACGTCCCGGGCTTAGGTCCCAGATCTGTTATCGAGGAAAACTGACCCTGACAACTTGTTGGGTTCGGACCCAATTGGATCCGTTGACAACCACCCAAAATGCTTAAGCCCAAGTTGTCAAGTAGTAATCCCCACCACTTATATACCACACCCACACTTTGTGAGTTTTCCATGTGGTACTATGTTTGGGGTTAGGGTGTTACAGTCATATCGAAACTCATGTCAATGTATTGGGTTTATTATTGTGATATTAGAAAATATGGATAATGAAGCCAAAGATGATGATCAAGCCTTACTATCATTATGTTTGTTGTCACCTTCCTACAAGTACTTTAGGAAAATCCTATTTTAAGATAAGGATGAAATAATGTTAGATGAAGTCACTATGTCCCTTATGTCGAAGTATTTGATAAATCATGAATTAATATGTGCATCGTGCATTGATGTGAAGGCAAACACACTCAATGTTAAAGGAAGGGGGTAAGAAAAATGGAAACGCGGTGAAAGAGGAAAAATAAGAAATCAAAGGACTAGAGATAGTACTATGTCTTCTATAAGAAGAAAGGTTCTACGCAAAAGGTAAATGCTATAAAATTTAGAATATAAATAAAGAAAAAGCATGGGATCTAAAACTTTGAAGCAAGAGTTTGTAGATGTTGAATATATCGACATAGGATATATTTAAATGACGACCTCTCCGTATAACTCACTTGAAGATTGGCTTCTTAACTCTAGTTGCATTTACCGTGTTACTTCGATTCGAGATTGATTCTCCACATATAGACCTATTGAAGGTGGAATCATTGTTATGAGTAATGGTTCATAGTAAAAAACAACTGGATGCGATCTATACAAATTAGATCTTGTATGAGGCCCATATTACTGTAAAATATGTTCATCATGTTCCAGATATGACAAAGATTCTCATGTCTATTTACACCCTTGAGGAAAAGAGGTGCATGTATTCTATAGAAAAATACATTCTCACCTTCACAAAGGATGGTCATTAAAATATATCGATGAATAGATTATGATCACTATGTTTTACACGGAGATACAATTTTGAGCACAACCTTCGTTGCTACATTATCATCATCCCAAGAGGATCGCACCATATTATGGCACCTTAAACTTGGTCATTTGGGTGACAAGAGTGTGAATATTCTCTCTAGTAGAGGATTAGTTGATCATCGAAGTACATGCACTTTGGATTTATGCAAGCGTTGTATTCTTGTCAAGCAAAAGCGTGCAAGTTTTAAAGATACTAATCATATGACCAAGGGTACCTTGGATTACATTCACTCTAACAAGCTATGAGGGCCTTCTCAATTTACTATATATGACTTCTCAATAGTTTGGATTTACACAACTAATCCAAAGATGAGATGCCCAAATATCTAAAGCAATGGAAAATGATTGTCAAAAAGCAATATGAAAGAAAGATTAAAAGATCACATACTGATAATGGGCACAGATTGTTTAAAAATGAAACATGCAAGATGAGGGTATTGTCGAGCATCAGACCATAGAACATACGAAATAGTAGATTGAGGTTGTAGAGCAGACGAATAGAACATTCTAGAGACAACTCGTTTCATGCTACTTGTATTAAAAAGACTTCTAAGCATAAGTAGCTTCTATGACAACATATCTCATACACGGTTCCCATCATCAGTTCAAAGAAAAAAATTCACAAGGGTGCGTTTGGTACTCGGGTTAGGACGGGTTAAACTGGTAGAGGGTGATCTGATTTTGTGTTTTGGTATGTGGATAGAGGGAAGTGGGTTTGTTGTGATATGATTATATTGAAGTTTGAAAAAGTGAGTAGTTATTGTGATGCGATTGTATTGAAGTTTGGAAAAGTGAGTAGAAGTGGATTAGTTTATAATTTTTATATTATATGATGGTATAACATACTATTTTTTTGATGGAATTAATGATGGAGAATTTATTTATTTTTTTTAAAAAAGATAAAAAGTGAGGCTCACACGAGAGAGAAAGGGGTGGGCCCATGAACCGAACAACCCCTAAGAGATATGATCTAGTAAACATTCTAATTACTCTAATATGATTTTTTTGAATGTCCTACTTATACACATATAGAATTATAGACCAAGGAAAGCTGAAGCCCACTTCCTTGAATTGGATTTTTCTTAACTATCCCTCAGGGGTGGAAGGATACTATTTATGGTATCTTGATTCCAAATCATATAAACTGATTATTGAGAAAAATTATGTATATAATGAGTCTATCATGCTTCTTCATCGATAGGCTCTACTTGTTCTTTTAATACAAATGGAGACTTAAATATAATCGAAAGGAGCTTGCGGTTGATCATTCTAATATAGTACAAGCACATCAAAACCACATGATTGACATAGAAGAAGACCATGAGAAAGATGATGCCCACTGTAGAAGTGGATGCTGTTTTCTCTTAAACACACATACATGACAATTAAAAGGCCTACAAGATATACATATTCACATTTGCTTTAGCGTTATCAATTACAAATGAAACTTATGATGTAGAAGAGATGAGTGATTTCTCAGAAGTTATTTCATCATAGGATTCCATTATGTGGTATTCAACCATGGATGAAGAAATGTAGTATTTTCATAAAAATTATACTTGGGATCTCGTCCGACTACCAAAGGGACAAAAAGCTATTGGTTTCAAGTTGATATTCAAGAAAAGGGAAGGCACTTATGCTGCCAATGTTAGATATAAAGCAAGACTTGTTGCAAAAAGGTTTATATGCATTACAATGATATTTTCTCACATGTTGTGTAGCATACCTCAATTGAAGTTGTTTTGGCACCTGTCGTATTCCATGACTTGGGACTAGAGTAGTTTAATATAATGATGATAATCCTACATGGAGACCTTCAAAAGATGAGATGTATGCATCAACCGATAGTTGTTTTAGTTGAAAGAAAAGAGGGTATATTTGCCTGTTAAAGAAGTCTTTGTTAGTATTACAATAATATTTAAGACAATGTTACATGTGATTTAACTCTTTTCTGATTGTAAGAGGTTTTCTTCCGAAGCAAAGATGATACTCATGTCTACTTCTAAAAAATGATAGATGATTCCTTCATTACTTCTCTATGTTTATGACATGCTGAACACAACCAAAGATGAATTTGAGATGAACCTATTAAAGATTTTAACCACCATGAGATGAACAAATTAAAGATATCACAATTGTAGAAGCGGTCTGGTTACCAAAAGTTACATAGTCAATATGTAGTGCGAAATAATCAGTAACCGCATAGCATTGATATAGTACAAGAGCAACTCATACTGTAAAGAGCCCCACAACACTAGCACAGAATTTGCCTGTATTGATGTTTTGAAACGTCTTCTTATGTTATTTCAAACGTCGGAAGAGTATTGTTCCTACGTCAAAAAACATCAGCACCAAATGTCTGGTCTGCCTTGTCGAGATAGATTTTAAAAGACGTTTTATAAGAACGTCTACATATCCACATGTGGGTAGCCGTTTTACAACATCTACAAAAAAATAACCTTTGCAGACGATATGTAAGAACGTCTACAAATTAAATAACTATACCGATGTTATTAAACGTCTACGTAGAATCTTTTTAGGTATCTACAATTGGTGGTCCAAATCATGTTGTATTGTCGTTTTTTAATACCATCCACAAATGAATTATAAAAGAAGACATTATGTAACATAAATTATAGCGTATATGGGCGTTCTTAATAGCTGTCCAATTTATTTAGGTGTCATTATCTATGTAAGGGCACACAATCAATCAAGATTTACAAGTTTTTTTAAAAAACGGCCTTAGTAGTATGCAAAATATGACATTGCATAAATAATCAAATGTTACCGTTTTCTACTAGATAGGTAAAAGATAACGCGAGAAAATAATTACAACTGTAGATGCAAAACGACCAAATTCAGAACATAGTCATGCATTAAGATATCAGAATGAAATTGAGTATCAACATAATGACAAAAAAACTCCAAAGTTTTTAAGTACATTCACCTAAACAGATCAAAAGAACATTGAAGATATATAAAGCAAATCAGAATCTCTAAGGGCCCGTTCGGTAGGAGAATATACAGGAATAAGGATGGGGAATAAGGGGAATAAGGGTCTATTCTCCGTTCAGCTGGAGGATAAGAATAAGGACAATAAGGTGAAATAAAGGTAGGTAAGGTGGGATAAAGATAGGAATAAGAGTGAAATAAAATGAAATAATGGGGAATAGTCGTACCACGGGGAAGCGTGTTGGGGGCTTATTCCCCTTATTCCATTCCTCCTTATGACCCAAACGAACAGGGCCTAAGAATCTTCTTCTGTCTCTGCATGGGGATCAACACCACCAGATCTATTGTCTCTTGACCATCCTTGAGAAGCATCTAATAAAGAAGAAGTAGATTAGGCTTCGTTAAAAAATATACATTACACTGAGCAAGCTATTAGAAATAATTACCTAAGAATGTAAGGGGAGAGAGTTGCGATGGCGTCCCATCTGTTAACGGGTAGTTCTTGAAGTATGATACTATTCCCGCCGCTATTTTATCCTGAAGTTCTGTCGAAGTCTTATTATTAATCATGTGTATCTCTATCTTCAAATCCAAGTCTTCCTGTTTAAGGGATGCCACATTCTTTTCATATTCGGCCTCTATTTTTCGTCTTTCTTATGCCAACCTCTGCTCCAGTACATCCTCTGAAATAGCAAACTGGTTTTATGTTTCAATCAGGATATATTTTTTTATAGCAGTAATTCCACACATCAAGCAGATTTTTCTTTTATTCTACAGAATTTTCATATGGCTAATGAATATCGTTGTTGAGATACAATTCGGTTGCTCGCAAATCAATCCATATTCATACACTATCACCGAATTTAAGTGAAAATTTACTAAAAGAGATAATGCTTATTAAAATTAACTAAAGCGAAAAATATGGCAGCCAATACATGCTTATTAAAAACGTGAGTGACTGTTCTTGTGCTTCTCCATCATCAACAGATTATCTGGGCGTTGTTAATCTGGATGGTCATGAGATTTTCCTATAATTTTGATGAAATATATATTGTGAAAAAGGGTGTTTAGGGATTTAAACATCCTTCTTCATACATGGATTAAAAGTATGTATATGTATTATAATACAGTAATTACCAGGAATGACGGGTAGGATTGGGATCGGAGGCGGAGGAATCGCTCGTGTCCAGATCGTCTACTACAGTGCAAACTCGGTGTTCGATGAACGGTTGAGGCGGAATCATATCTTCGTAGCCTTGAATAACATTGTGGTGCTCGGGGTAGGGCTGAGTCGTCGATCTCCGTAGCCTTACAGAACTTCGTGGTGCGGGGGTAGGGCCGATTCGTCGATGGCCTTGGAGAAAGGTTGGAGATGCAACAGGCAAGGGCTGGACAAGGGTCGTTGCACGGCTGGAGAAGGGCTCGAAAGGGGAGAGGGTAGAAGGCGTCCTTTGAGTTTCTAGGGCATCCGCGGACGGTTATGGTTTTTGGGAGCGGTTCCTCTGCTGGCCAGCAGGGACCTGCTGTAAAGAGGGAGGGCGTCCGGGCCGCTCGATCGAGATCGAGCGGTTCGCACAAAATCATGGGTTTTGTGGGCCCTTTTCGTGCGAACCGCTCGATCTCGATCGAGCGGCCCGTACACCGTCCCTCTTTACCGCAGATCCCTGCTGGCCAGCAGAGGATCCGCGCTCTATGGTTTTTAGGAGTACGCGGGGAGATTTCGGCGCACATTTGGAAAAGTCGAAATTCATGTGTGGACATTAGTATAAAACGTCTCCAAAATAACTCTAGGTAGATGTTTAAATTACGTCAGGAATTTTTTTATTTGGTCGATGATAATAAAAAACGTCTACTCACAACATAATCTAGGTGAACGTTTTTAGCGCTTCAACGTCGACCTAGGTTATGTTTGTTGTAGTGCAACAACAAAACATATAACACGAAATCATATGTGTTGAGTTGTACTGCCTAATTGGGTAAACGGGTCTTTGGATGAGGGACCCTTTACCCATTGTCCTATATAATGTACTCATCCCCCCTTATTGGTTTCTCAACCTAGTGAAGAGAGAACCCTAATCTTCGATTAGGGTTCGTGTGTGCCCCTGTGGTTTTTCCCTCATCGTAGGGTTTTCCACGTAAATCCTTGTGTTCATCTTCTTGCTCTTAATCTGAGAATTCAACATGGTATCAGAGCCTAATTGAGGCTTGTTCCTTCTTGTCTCGTGGATCGTCTTCTCCTGCAAGTTCGGTGCGTTTCTGTTCTTGCCCTTGTGCACGCCAGCCCGTGCGCACGCCATCCCTTGCGCGTCCGGCCTCTGCCGCGAGGGGAAGGCAACCAGCACCGCCCCGTGTTCGCCTTCGCGGCTTCACCCGTGCGGTGCCGCCCCTCGGTTCCGCCCCTTGCCCTGCGCCCCTCCGGTCTCTGCGCGCGCCCCTTCGCTAGCCCTCGCGCGCGCCACACCTTGCGCACGCCTGGCCCCTAGCGCCTGGCCCCTTGTGCCTTGAGCGGTGGCCCCCTTGCGCCTTGCGCGCGCCCCTTGAGCGGCGCCCCTTGAGCGGTGGCCCCTTGCGCGCCGCCACCCTTGGACGATCCTCCTGTTCCCATCTGTTCTGCTGTGCTGTGCTGTGGACGACCCTTGCTGTGCTGTGCTGTTCTGCTGTGCTCCCATCTGACCACTGTGGTTCCCATCTGTTCTGCTGACCAACGTGCTGTGCTTCCCATCTGCTGTTGCGCCTGCGGATATCCCTTGGTGGTGCAGTTATCGAGCGTGGCTTAGATCTGTTGGTATTGTTGCCCAGATCTGTGTTTTTCAAGATTCTGGTGGAGGGCAGAATCCTTGCCCCTGTGACTCAAGCCTGTGGTATTCTCTGTTTGTTTTCTCTTATTTCTTTTGAAACTGTTGATTGCTATCTCTAGAAGGTTATTATCATGGCTGCTGAAGATACTACTGATACAATAACCATTAAGATGGATAATGTTCCCACTAGTGTCACCACGATGAAGTTAACAAAAACCAACTATCTAATGTGGTCTGCGGCAATGGAGGTTGCCCTAGCTTCACGTGGTAGGGGAGGATATATTGACGGTCGGAAGAAAATACTTTCGATCACTGATAAGTTATATGACCAATGGTACATTGAAGATAGCCAATGCCGCAATTGGATAATCAATGCTGTATCCTCTGATATTCAACCCCTGATTCTTCGAAAGAAGTCGGCTAGAGACCAATGGCTCACTCTTGAGAGCATGTATGGTCAAAAGAAGCAAGATATCCGTATGTACCAATTGAGCAGGGATGTTTATACTATGCGGCAAGGAGAACTAACGGTTGCAGGATATTACGCCTCATTAAAAACCAAATGGGAGGAGATCGATTACTATTGTGACGATACCTGGTCTAGCCCTGTTGATCAGAAAAAATACTGGGATGAGATTTGGAAGCAGAGAATTTTCATCTTCTTGGGTGGTCTGAATGCTGAGTTCGAGACAACCAGAAGCCAACTTCTGACAGGAGGGATTGGGTCTGATATTGAGGAGATCTATCATGCAATTGAGTCTGAGGAACAACGACGTATGGTTATGAAAGATGATCAAGGATCACAGTTTGAAAGATCTGCATTGTTAACAAAAGGGGGCAAGAGTGGGTACTGGAAGGATAAGAAATGCGGTCACTGCAAGAAGATTGGCCATGGGATTGATTACTGCTGGGAACTTCATCCTGAGAGGAAAATAAACAAAGGAAAAAGACCAACCGCAATGATTGCTGAAGGGAAGAGGCTGACAACTGATCAGATCAAGGAATTGCAAGCATATGTCCAGAAGATTTCGATCTCTGATAATAGCAAGAGTGATACCGACACCATCAACGCTGCCATGGCTGCTGCAACCTATAAAGGTAAAAATTTTTTCCACGATGAATGGATTATTGATAGTGGAGCATCTGACCATATGACAGGAAATTCTAAAATGTTTCACGATTATAATCTTGCTTCGGGACGGGATCGTGTTAGCTTAGCAGATGGATCCTCCGTCACTGTGGCCGGCAAAGGAAGTATATCTGTCATTGACAAATTCATCCTAAAGGATGCTCTTCATGTTCCCGACTTTCCAATCAATTTATTATCTGTTTATCGCATTGCCAAGGACCTTCACTGTCGTCTAATCTTTGATGCAAATACTTGTGTTCTGCAGGACTTGGGGACGGGGAAGCAGATTGGGATTGGTTTGGTTATTGATGGACTTTATCGTCTGCCTGCTCGGATCGTGTCAGCATGGGTTGCAGCCGCTACTGGTAACTGTCATAACGATATAGGTGAATTAAAGACGTGGCATGATCGATTGGGCCATCCTGGTTATTCTACTCTTTCTATTTTGTTTCCTAGACTATGCAGTAAAGTGGACCATAAATTGTTCTGTTGTGATGTGTGTCAACTATCAAAACATACTAGAACTATTTATCCCATTTCAAATAGTAGAAGCATTGCTCCTTTTCAATTGATTCACTCAGATGTCTGGGGCCCCTCAAATGTGATGAGTCTAGGAGGTCACAAATATTTTATAACTTTCACTGATGATTACTCTCGTTATACCTATGTGTACTTGATGAAAAGTCGAAGTGAAGTTCCTACAATTGTCCGTGACTTTATTCTCATGATTGAGAATCAGTATAATGCCAGAGTAAAAAACTTACGAACTGATAATGCTAAGGAGTATTTGGAAATGTCTCTTCAGGTCTTTCTAAGGAAAAAAGGAATTGTTCATGGTACTTCTTGTAGCTATACTCCTCAGTAAAACGGGGTTGCAGAGCGGAAAAATAGATCTCTTTTGGAAGTTACCCGTGCCCTACTGTTTCAACATAACGTTCCTAAGCATTTTTGGGGGGATGCCGTGCTTACAGCCACTTATCTCCTTAACAGACGACCTTCCATGTCTATTAAAAATAAGGTCCCTTTCTCTGTTCTACATCCTGACAAATTTCCCTTCACTCTTGCTCCCCGTGTGTTTGGTTGCGTGTGTTTCGTTCACAATTTTAGTCCGAACAGAAGAAAGCTGGATCCACGGGCAATCAAATGCATTTTTCTGGGCTATTCTTGTACTCAGAAAGGGTACAAATGTTATGATCCTGTCTCAAGGAAATTATATGTGAATAAAGATGTCACGTTTCATGAATGTCAATCATACTATGGGAAGGCTCCTTCCCAGGGGGAGTTAACTGATCATAGTAATGAAACTTGTTTCTTGGATGAGGTTCTGAACTCTTATGATGATAATAAGGATCAACATACGGACGCAATCAACTATGATGGTGACATGGCAGTGGAGGACACAATCAACAGAGAAGTGTTATTAGAGGAAAGCAGAAACTGTGTTGAGAACTCAATACCAAACCAATATCCCAATCGCCCCCCGGATGATCCAAGTTCCGACATCTCTGTAAGTAGTTCCTCTTCTCATGATATTCAGGTTGTTGAAACTGATGTTATGATACATGACTTAGATGAGGTTGATGAAAATCAAAATGACGATCGTCCTATTGCTATTCGTAAGTCAAGCAGGTCCGTCAAGCCATCTACCCGATATCCTATCGAGGATTTTGTATCCTACTCCAAGGTGAGCTCAAATTATAAAAGCTTCCTTACTATTCTTGACTCTCATGCTCTTCCAAGGAATGCGGCTGAAGCGAAAGGTGATCCAACGTGGACACGAGCAATGGATGAAGAAATGGCAGCTCTGCAAAAGAACGACACTTGGGATGTGGTGGACATTCCAAAGGATGCTCACCTGGTGGGGTCCAAGTGGGTCTTCACCATTAAGTATAACTCTGCTGGAAAAGTGGATAGATTTAAAGCAAGGTTAGTTGCACGAGGGTATAGCCAAAAATATGGGATAGATTATCTCGAAACATTTGCTCCTGTTGCGAAAATGAATACGGTACGTGTAATTATCTGTCTGGCAGTTCAGTTCTCTTGGAAGATGTATCAGCTAGATGTTAAGAATGCGTTCTTAAACGGGAATCTCAAAGAAGAAGTTTACATGAAGATGCCTCCTGGATATGGCGAGATGACCAAATGTTGCAAATTGAAGAAAGCATTGTATGGTCTCAAACAGTCACCTAGAGCTTGGTTTGAGCGGCTTCGGACTGTTATGATCATCAATGGATATCACCAAGCTAATGGCGATCATACCCTCTTCATAAAAAGGGGGAGTAAGAGGATATCAGTTCTTTTGGTATATGTTGATGATATGATTCTGACTGGTGATGATGATGCAGAAATTCTCCGCATAAAACGCGTTCTGGCTACAGAATTTGAACTAAAGGACCTAGGTAGTTTGCGGTATTTCCTAGGTATTGAGATGGCAAATTCCCCTGGAGGTTTATGTTTAAACCAACGAAACTATGCGCTGAATTTACTTCATGACTCAGGTATGATCGGGTGCAGGCCTGTCTCTACCCCTATTGATGCTAATCATAAGCTTAGCAAAACAGATGGTGAACTTCTCTCTGAAGCGAAAAAGGGACGGTATCAAAAACTCGTTGGGAAACTAATTTACCTTACTCTCACAAGACCTGACATCACCTATGCTGTAAATGTGGTCAGTCAGTTCATGCATGCACCAACCACGGTTCATATGAATGCGGTAATCAGAATTTTATGCTACATTAAGAATTCCCCAGGTAAAGGTCTTCTGTTCCGAAAACATGATAATGTGAGTATTGAAGGTTATACCGATGCGGATTGGGCCGGATCTGTTGACGACAGGCGATCAACATCAGGATACGTGGTTTATTTATGCGGTAACCTTGTCGTCTGGCGAAGCAAAAAACAGAATGTTGTTTCCAGATCTAGTGCAGAAGCTGAATACCGTGCACTTGCCAATGGGGTTACTGAGGTCATATGGTTGAAACTTCTGTTAGCAGAATTGGGAGTTGAACCTATCATGCCATTGAAGATGTTCTGTGATAATAAAGCTGCAATAAACTTGGCAAATAATCCTGTCATGCATGATCGAACGAAGCATGTGGAGATAGACAAACACTTCATTCGTGAGAAGATTGATAGTGGTCAGTTGTGTCTTCCCTACTTGAAATCTAGTGACCAGATTGCTGATCTCTTCACAAAGGGGCTGCCTACGGTGATTTTTGATAAAAATGTAGGCAAGTTGGGCATGGTCAATATGTATGCCCAACTTGAGGGGGAGTGTTGAGTTGTACTGCCTAATTGGGTAAACGGGTCTTTGGATGAGGGACCCTTTACCCATTGTCCTATATAATGTACTCATCCCCCCTTATTGGTTTCTCAACCTAGTGAAGAGAGAACCCTAATCTTCGATTAGGGTTCGTGTGTGCCCCTGTGGTTTTTCCCTCATCGTAGGGTTTTCCACGTAAATCCTTGTGTTCATCTTCTTGCTCTTAATCTGAGAATTCAACAATATGCAAACATGCAACACATTATCTCAATCCTTATCCATAAAACAATTACTGATAAAGCAACAACTTATAAAGAAAAAACTGACTATAATAAAATTGTAAGAGCTAAAAAAGTTGATTTGCGACAACTCATAGAAAGCAACACCTAGCAATAGTAATACCTCATGTAGCAAAAAGACATATAAACGCATTTCTTACAACAAATATCATAAAGCATCTGAAATTCATGTAACTGATCAAACTCATAATACATAAATGATTTAGCAATAAATAATACCAATACATGAATATTAACAAAGCATCACGTTATTAATCAAAACATGCATATGCATAGCAACTACTCAAACTTTATTCAAATTTATCTCCTATGTTATGCCAAAAGTAACAAAATAAAAAGTCAACGGATAACAGTTATTGTGTGATCATTCCCAACATATATGATACTCATTGAAAATATCGAAAATCAAGTGCAATTTTGCGATGCCGTTGCGTATGTACTTAACGTCGAATGATAGAACAATGATCATCTATATTATTAATTATTATAGTAAGCCAATTGCTATAGGAAAATTGTTGGTCGATAAATTTTATGTTGTTTTTGAAAGGTGATAAATTTTATGTTGTAGTCAACCAGAGTAGGCCGAATCGATGCAAAGCTGGGTTCCGTTGCAACTTCATATGAACAACTAAAACTAAAGGAGGTTCCTCCAGATCTTCTCAAATCTGAGACCCCGTTCTTCTGAGGATGAGAAGATTATTGGTCTTTAGATCTCGAGCTCAGATTTTTTTAATATGAACAAACATTAATTTTTCCATATATATCTAACAATAGTAAATAAGAATATGCATTATGGAGATGGCTTATCACTTAAATCTACTGAAAAGCTGTATATTTGTCATGAGAAAACTAATATTTCGAGGAAACGATTCTTCATCACACATGTTCTTGTCATGGGAGGTACCTAACATTCATCAATTATTTAGTTCTAATGATTATTAGTGCTAATTACCGTATAGAAATTTATTTGCGTAAGCCTTTTTTTTCCTTCTTAGTTTCAACAAAGGAAAAATTAAGTCCGATGTGATGAAGTCACGTTGAACCAAACTCTATTTTAAGCACGTTTTGAACCTTCCCGACATAATAGAGAGCATTCCTGCTGGCCTACATCCAAACCATCCAACTACATCCGACGGCCAGAAACCAGCGTCACGCTTTCCGCACATATTACCGGGACTACCTCGGGAAACTCCGACAGGGGACGGCCGACTCACACCCACGGGAGACCCGGAAAACGGGGGTTGCAGTCACCGCTCGGCGGAAGTAGTCACGATGATAGTTAAGCGAGAGGGGTATCCCCTCTTCCTTCGCCGCCGCCCACTCTCCACGCTCCACAGCACCTGCCCCACGTAGTTTCCTTTTCCCATCAGAAGAAGAAACTACCCCGGGGGGTATCCCAGATCTCAACACCTACATTCTTTGCAATGCCCCCTCACACTAAGCTGCACCGCTGGCTCTATTGGATTTTACTGAAAAAATCAATAACACACGGGAAAAAATAGAAATTTTGTACCGTAAACCCTAGAATCCAGTCTAATTGCATTATGACATGTATACTACTTGCAATTATATCATGACCATTTGTATATTACATAAAAGCTCCTATAATCTTATTGTCTTAAACAACAACACCTGGGCATGGGCCTATGTTTTGTTAAATAGAGTAAAACTGGATCGACCAATTTAATAACCAACAAACGTTCAGTTCCAAATCCAAAACCGAACTACAGAATTTTCATTGAAACAAACTCAAATATATATTAATTAGAACACGATGTCGAACCACACGCAGACTTTATTTTGATCTGTAACAAATTGACATAAAAAAAACGTGTTCATTGATTCAGTCGATCCGACCAACATCCTGTTTACCACTGAGAACAGTGTGCAATGGAAATCAGCTACTAGGGACGCAAACAGACAAATACATATATGGATAAAAATCAGCTACAGGGCCTTTCAAATAGGACGTAGTCCTTTCTGAGTTCAGGAAGGCCGCCATTTTTTTGTATAAAAACGAGCACTTTAGTAGAATATGTATATAGTTTGTATTATAGGTGTTGGTTATAAATACAAAGCCGCATACAAAACTGCGTATTATAATACAAACATTAAAACTGCACATTATAATACAAAACTGTATATGTATTCTACCAAAGTCATCATGTTTTATACAAAAAAGGGGCTGGCCTTCCTTAACTATGGAAGGACTGCGTCCTATTTGAAAGAAATCCTATATATATATATTGTTGTATCTTTATTGATTTTTGAATACGAATAAGGATGCGGATACGGATATTGACGGATATTAAAATTATCTTATCATATCTTTAAAAAAATGGATACATATGTAAAACAGATATTGATCACATACGAGTAATGCTAGAAATACTCTATATAATCGAATTAAATATATACGAATTGGATGGAAAACATGTGATATAAATTTAGTAAATGTGTTCGTATCATAAAAGTTACACAAATACAGTAAAAGAAGATATATAATTATGTTATATAGGGTTAAAAATAAATCTATGGCTGTATTTATATACGAAAAATAAATATACGCATATAGATACATATATTTGCGAATATCAAAATAATATTCTTCTGTATCTATTTTAAAACATATACGAATATTGATACAAATGTTAAAATATATATAAAACGGATACAATATATGTATAACCGTTTACATCCCTACATTACACGAGTGCACCTAGTTAGCCGTCCCTCTCGTTCAATTGTTGAAAGTAATCCAGATAAGGACTTGAACTCGATATCATGCTTCTACAAGGCCCAATGTAACAATTTTGCCCACAATTTTAACGAATAGCAAAATTTCCCACCTCCCTCCTATTTCTGCTCTCTCCCCCTTCCCCTCTGTTCTCATCCAGACTGCCACCACCATCCCCCTCTTCCGTCTCCTTCAACCGACCTAACAAACAATCTATCACCAAAAATCACGACCACACCCTCCGATAAAACCAACCCACCAAACAACCAAACGGCCCGCGACCTCATGAGCGCGTCGGAGCTCTTCTCCCCTCCGCCGCCTTCCTCCTCTCTCCGTCTCTCCCTCCGCCGCCCCGTCCCCCTCCGACGCCTTTCGGTTCGCCCTAACGCCTCGGCCAACGGCCACGACGCCCCCAACCGCCGTGCCATCGGCCGCGCTCCGGAGCCCCCGTGGCTCGTCCACCCTCCCGCCCCTCCGGAGAACCCCTTCGCGGCCGATCTCTCCCTCGACCGCCCCTCCCCCCTCCGGATGCTCCAGATGAGACGCCGCCTCGCCGCCGCCTCCGCCCCGCCGCGCTCTCTCCCGGACACCCCCGCTGCGAGGGCCGTCTCCGCGCTCCTCTTCATGATCGGCGAGCTCCAAAGGCCCGCCTTTGAGGGTCAGGAGGCGCTCGATCGCGTTTCGCGGGATCGCAAGGACTCCTTCGTGTGGCTTTTTCGGCGAGTTTTCTCCAATTCCCCCAATCTCGTGCCTATGGTGCTCATGCTGCTCTCCAGCTTCATCGCTGCGTCCGCGGAACGTGCCACGATGTCTGGTGACGAGGAAGGCGCTGCGGTGGCCACAGAGGAGAGGAAGGTTGAGATCCAGGAGGAGGAGGAGAAGGCCGTGGAGAGGCCGGCGGTCGATTGGAATTACAAGAACTGGTACGATGTGGGGATAAGGGAGGGGGAGTTGGCCGAGGGCGAGGAGGAGACGGCGGAGGCAGCGGTCGAGCGGAGGAGGAGGGCGTACGAGCGGGCGATCGCGGAGGGGGAGGTGAATTCTTTGCTGCTCTGCAATTACGCGCAGCTGTTGTACAAGATCGCACATGATCACGGCAGGTATTGGATTCAAATTCCTGTTTTTCTTCCCTTAAAGGTCCGTACTGATATTTGAGTATCGATTTTCCGTTAATGGTTGTGATTGATTGATTGATTATTGTGATTACGCTGAGATGCGGTGCTTAGTGACGTGATGTTTGATTTTTTCGATTGTGGGAATTTATAAAGGGAGGTCTAGGATTTTGTGGTGTTGATTAATGTAGTTGGGAAGGTCTGGATGGCTTAAAAAAATCCTGTGCTCCGGACCTCCGGTCGATATAGGTCTGTGTTCTAAGTTGTCTAATTGAAGTGCTGCAAATGAAAGTTCAGTCCTAGGGGGCCAAATGCTCGAAAATTAGGGTTGATTCAGGTTTCTTAGCAACGTGGTTTGCTTGAATGATCAACTTTTCCGGCAGTTGGAGGAATTTAAAAACAGCCAAAAATTGTGGTAGGAAGGTGGTGTTTACCATCCAATTTCTGTAATTTTCTTTGGCATGCTGGCTTGAAAAAAATAATTCCTTTTAGCTGGGTTAACCAAACCGTCAAATTAGGTTTCCAAGTTGAAGTTGGTTGAATTCCTTTTTTCTCCTCTTTGAATTCCTTTAAGAATTTTCTAAATCTGATTAGTATATACAAGGTTTGTTAGTACCTTTAGCTAATAAATTGTTTTCCTTTACTTACTGACACTTATATGTAATACTTTTGGTGATAAATGGTGAAAATTTTGGATGACTACCTATACAGTGGTGGCCCTTTTTTCTTTGAAAATAACAAAGTTTGTTAGTAGAAACATGGTTCACATCTTTGAAAATAAACACCCTGTTCCATTTTTGTTGGTTCACATGCCCTATGATTGATTGCCTTCCCGCGATGATCGGGCACACACTCAACTTGAACTCCCTGTATGTCTCCAATCCAGGGTTAGTAATCTTTGAGTCTGTCTAGATTAGAAGCTTCAAGTCAGGTGGACTCAGTTTGATTCAGTTTGTTGGAAGCTCTAAGCAAGTTATTTGTTGTGGGTACAAAATCCACTTTAGCTTAACAGTGAGGGAAGAAAACTGTCTTGTCCAAATTGTTTTTTTAAACACCTACATAACTATTGGGAGAAAAGATGCCGAAATGTGCACCCATGCATTTTCCGGGCTCCATTTGGGAGGGCTTCAACACTTTTGAAGTATGAACCTTCATTTTCTGCTCGTTACATCCACCTAGCTGGTTTTTCCCACGTCCACATATGTGGAGAGACTATGGAGCGCCCTAAGTAAGAACATGGCAGCTCTTAATCTAGCATAGCTATGTAGATAAGGTGTCAGCTGGATACTTCTCTAAGTGAAGGTTGCCAACAAGACCCTAATAAGCAAAACTGTCCCTTTAAGAAATATAGTAGTCGTGTACCAAGCTTCCTGATGAAAAGTTGTTCCCAACATGGGACATCTGAAAAATGATGCTATGTGCTTATCTATGGCCATTTCATAGGCAGCTTACTTGCTCAAAAATGTGTATGTCCTGGCAGGCTGATAATCGGTTTTATTGGTCTGTTGCAGAGCGGAGCACTACTTCAGGTGGGCATCAATGGCCGAGCCACGGGATGCAGAGGCAATCGGACACTATGCTTTGTTCATGTGGGAAGCGAGAGGGGACTTCGCCAGTGCTGAGGAACTGTTTTTGGAGGCTTTAGATGTAGATCCAGACAGCTTCTACCACAGCAGTAACTATGCCTGGTTCCTCTGGAAGACTGGAGCAGAGGACACCTGCTTCCCACTCACTCCTTTCTCCCCCGCAATGTAAGTTCACGTAAATAACTGCTTCGAGCAGCTGTTATCTCCACCGCAGTGGCATCTCCCAGATGCCTGTTCCAAGTATTTAATTTCTATCCCCAATTTTGATTTGTCTCTTCACTTCCCAGGAGATGAGGGACATGTTAGGGTTAATGGAAGCTGTAATCCTTAATCAATATGGATGTGTTCATAAGTGGGAGAAATGGGATTAAGGTGTATTTGATTAGCGCATGCTTATCTTCGTTATGAAAGTGCATGGTGGGATGGATAATGACTTGCCACTTTGTTCTCTGTCAAAGTAGCACTCTAATTCATCAGTAACAAATTAGTTTGCTGCATGTTAATCACTATCATAATTTTATCCGGTGCATTGGTGAGGAAAATAGCTCTATTTCAGCTTTGAAGACATTGGTTATACGCTGGTGCTTCAATGTAAATCTGAATACCTCCTTAACTGAGGAAATATAAAAATTCTTACATTGGTGGCATATTTTGAGTATTCAGGACAACTGTTTTTAACTGTGTTCGAATTCAAAGATATAGCCTAGACAACTTCGAACTAATTGTCTCGTTATCAAGCATAGTGGATACATTTCTGGGTTGGACATAGAATTAGGTCATGAATTTGTTCAATTACTTAAGTTCTCAAATGCAATATCTGCTATATTACAAACTATACATATCTTAAAGGTTTTCAACAACTAACGCCTTATTTGTTATAAATTTTGTCACCTAAAATTCTCCGTTGCTAACTTTTGTTAACGACAGTTATATCCATATCTCATCTGAGTCCTCTCTCATTGTTGCTTCTTCTTCCAAATCCCCTCCCCCCCTTCGACTGATGACATCCCTCCTCTATCCCAGCTCTGTCCGCTCACGTCTTGAACGTGTGCACAACACCTCTTGGCCCCTCACCAACCTTGACCATGACCCCTCCTCTTTATGTATGCACAAGCGTGCTTGAAATCACGAGAAGCACATCCACCAGGATCCAGGACCGCTGTCGTCGCCTCCAATGACTACCCTGAGAACACCTAGGTGAAACCTCAACTTCTAGTGTGTTGTCTCCTCGCACTCTCTCACATCCCCGCAGTGGTCCACCTTATCCTTGAGCACCATAACTTCCTCCATGTTAAGGACTGACATTGTCATGTTCAGATCATCGACATTGTTATCGACAGTTCCACGATGAGCATCTACAAAATGTTGCAGTTCCATAGTATCTGAGCAAACACAACTTTGAGCATGTACGGGTCAAATCTTCTTCTATCAAGCGACAGTTGTTAGGGCTAAATGTATTCTTTTTTTTTGAATAACAAGTCTAAATATATTCTATCTAAATGTGGACGGAGGAACAACCTCCAGATTCCATGATGTGATTATTATGGGTACGCTGCATAGCTATTTTATGAGCTTAACTTCAATATCGAACGGGCCGAGGTTAAAAAACCTCTGTCCAAAGTCCGTCATGGGTCGGCCCATTATCTATTTTGTTCTTTTTCCATTTAAGTTTTTAACAGTATTTATTATGTATAAATAATTTTATTAATACCATTTATACTTTATATAACTAATTAAAATAGTTTGCATGTTACTTGACATGTAAACTATTGAATTTTATTTAAAATTAGTGTCACAAATGAAAAACTTAAAGCATATCATATTAATACATGTATTATTTGGTATATATTTATATTTTTTTATTTTTTGCGGGCTGGGTCGGCCCATGCTTAAACATCCAAGCCCAAGCCTGACCCATAAGGAGGCTAGGCGGGCCCCAATTGTTGGCCAGGTCTAGTTTCAACCGCTGTCAGTTGCTCGATCAGTTAGGGGTCTAGGATTTTCAGGAGTTGGCATGAAGAAAGGATGATATGGCTGTGACGTGGTAGGGTTAGTTGGTCGGACCGTTGATCGGAGTAGTTGGGATAATTAGACAAAGTTGGACATTTACAATGTAAACAATGTATGGGATGAAGGGGTGCGTTGGGTAGAAGATGACATTTTAACCATCTGATGAGGTGCATCTAATGGTTGAGAATGGGGCGGATGCTAACAACTCTGATGCACCCAATCATGAAGTTCGGATGGCTCACAAAAGAGCGGACCTGATGCGATCAACATCATCTGGTTAAGAAGATCAGACGACCAAGAATGATGACGTGAGAGACTAAAGAAGCGGGTCATGTGACTCAACCAGAGAGATTTGCCTAATAAAATAATTAAAAATTAGTTAAATCAGTATAAAATTAAAAATAAACTCAAATTAACAAGTACTCAAAATGAAAGTTATAGATCTTTTCGAGATCTATAATTTTCATGTAATTTCCAAAGTCCAAATACATCATATATACAAAGTATTATTTAAGTAAATGAAAATATTTATTTTATATTATTGTGTTATTTTTTATTTTGATTTATGTATAATGTTAAATTAAATAATTATAATTGTTATTTACTTTTTTAATATTAAAGGAATACATAAAGTAAAGAGAATTTTAATATAATTATTTATGTAAATATAATTAATATTAATTAATCACAGAAGGTTAATTGTTAAATCAAAATAATTGTTAATTATTATTGAATTATTTAAGTAAGGGTTTTAATAAATATAATTTAAGGTGATAAATCAGGGATTTATCACGACCTAAATCTTTTCCTTCCAGAGGCTCCAATGTCTGCGACAGATATAAGGAGAAGTAACCTCACTTATTTGCATATACCAGATAAAAATCATAGTCCATTCCTCTTTGAGATATTTATGGGTTTCACTCTTTTTGAGATTTTTATGGATTCGTACAATTAAAAACATACAGTCCATCGAGATCAAGAGTGGGGTATACCTTAAACTTAAGTTTCGAGGATGAGACTTCCTTTGCGATTTTTATAATGTGAAACCTTAAAGTATTAATAATACTAAAACTTAATTTCCAACCTGATCCAATATCCAAAATGGACAAATAATAACTCTATATTGTAGTACTCTTAAAGACCATTCCAACATCGTATGCCATGTTGTAAAATTTTCTAGAAATTTTGAGGACATTTTTGGTTTTATTTGCTATTTTTAAAAATTCAAAAACAACCTTTTTCTCTACTGTTTGATTTGAAAAGCTATAAAAAATATTAAAACCTATATAAAAATTATAAAAAAATTAGCTACTGTTTAGTTTGTTGTGCTTGATATTCTGGCCAATTTTGGCCATTTTTCATTATATAAAACTCATAAAAATTACAAAACACCTAAAAGCTTATAAAAATTCTAATAAATAATCTAAAAATCCAAAAATAATAAATCCAGTGCCCACATTTTCCTTAAACTTCTAGTTTATAGAAAAATTACCTTCAGGAGCTAAATAGGCCCTTTTGCATTTTAAATTGGTCTTTTACTCCTGACTGGACAACACCCTCATTTTCTTACCTTGTTTTATTTTTAGAAAATTAAATAATAATCAGAAAAATATCAAAAATTCACTAAAAACAGTAAAAATCATAAAAATCATAAAAACATTTTTATTTGAATTTTTGGTTGATATTTGAGTGTTTAAATAATTGTTTGAATTTGACTTACTCACTTGTTTTCTTAATTTCTTAATTATTTAAAAATCCAAAAAAATATAAAAAGACTAAAAATCCACCAAAAACACCTTTTATTTTATTTTATTTTATTTTTGACTACTTCGTAGGCCGCAAGGCCATCACGTGCTCCTTGTGTTCGACCCTGGTCGCTATACCAGGTTAACAAAATAGCAAGACCGCTATTGGATGCTAGATTGATTTTTATCATATTTGGTGGTCTCTTTTTCTCGATTGACCACGTCTGGTGACTTGGGTCGCAACGACCCTTGAGTACCTTATACCGAGTCGCTTGGCGTGTCATCATCGGTCGATGAAATGGATGGTCGGAGCGATAGTAATCGATGAACGACGGCGACGGAGCGATTTGTGGGTAATCCAAAATTCGAGAAAGATAGGAAGAATCAAGGCTACCTGGTGAAGGTGGTCGACTGGGGATGAGCTTGTGGAGCTCTGGTCGTCGCCTCGAGGGTCGTCGGAGGCCCGAGGCTCGAGCGCTGCTTTGGGCGGCGCACGACGGTGAGATGTCGCCGGATTAGTGACGGGAAGCTCCTCCTCCTCTCTGCAACACACCAATGGGTAGCTATCACTCTAGGGAATCGGGTGGAGGTCCAGGGTGGAAGAAGCAACACCAAAGTGTTCCGCAGCCGATGGATGCCTACGATGAGGCCGGCGACAACCGGAGTGGCCCGGCGACGGCGGAGGACTGGAGCTGCTGGAGCTCCGGGGTCATTGCCTCGATGGATCGACGGCTCCAGAGGATGGGCTCGCTCGGTGGCGGAGCACGGCGGCGAACGCTGCTGGATCAGTGGCTCCCGGCTGCCTGAGCCTCGCTTCGACTCTCTCTCGCACAACTGTCACTCAGGCGAGGTGGAGGAGCTCACTGGCAACGAGGGGGAAGGCCAAAGATAGAGTGGAATGGCGACCGGAGGTTCAGCTAAATATGGTAAAGGTTCCGAGAAGGCAAGGTCGGGCATGGATCTGTGGAGCTCGGATCCCTAGAACCCACCCCGGGCGTGAATCGCGGATGTCTCCTGGAGGATCGGAGCTCGGGGTTTAGGTGGGAGGTAGTCGGGTCATCGCTCGAAAAATGGGCGAAGTCGGGCCATAAGCGAGATCCGCTGGAAAAAATGGTCCAGGGGGAAGTTAACCGGAGGTCAACATTCCCCGTGGACCAATCAGGTGCAGCCACGTAATAATTATTTGGAAATTCATTTTAAATTAATAAATGACTTATTTTTGAAAAACTTAAAACATGAAAATTGTTTATTTACTTTTAAACTATTTTTTGTGATTTTTATTTATTTTTTTGAAACAAAAATATTGTATGTACAGTATAGTATTATTATTATATATAGGTATATACAATATGTATTTTTGATTTTTGTTTTTTAAATATTTATTTTTATACATTTTATTCTAATTTTATATTTTATTTATTTATAGAATAAAATTTTAATAATAAGGTATTTTTATTTTATTATTATTATTAATTATTTACAAGGGTTAAATAAATAATTTTATATACATATATACATGGTATATATACAATGTTGATTTTGATTTTTATTTTTATTTCTTTTTATTTTTTTTATTTTTGTGATTTTTATTTTATTTATCTATATTAAGGAATATGGAATATGTACGTATTTTTATTGGATTTTTATTTATTTATTTATAAGGGGAAATAAATAGGTATGTGGTTTCTATGTACAAGGCTTATATACAATGGAGAAGGAAATTTTGTTTCTTTTAATTTTTATTTTGTTTTTCCCAATTTTATTTTAATTTAATATTTATAAATATATACATATTCGCAAAAATAAATTTTTATTTTTATTTAGAGGAAAATATTTTTATTTATAACACATGTATATGTACACACATGAGCTTCCCCTATCTCTCTCTACTTGGGTTCTTTTTGCGGTCAGGCCCATGCTGAGCCCTCCCTTCGGATTAGGTCGCTCAATATTTATTCTAAATATCTCCCTCTTCTTCTTTTATTTCTTTATTCTTTTATTTATGCACAAAAACATGCTAATAATGCATATTTACACAATGCATGCTGAATTGTAATGATTGCTATTTACAAGTATCTACATGTGACTTGCATGGGTTTTGTAGCTAAAATAAAAGAATAAAGAGTGATGAATGGGTATTCATCACCCCTTATACTTAACTTTGCTAGTCCCTTAGCAAACACTTATTTAAAAAAGAAGTGAAAAAGAAAAAGAAAAAGAAAAAGAGGAGAAAATCACTAAGGTAAACAAAAAGAGGAGAAATTCTGATGTGTCACCCGATAGACTAAGGTAAAGTATATCACTAAGGTCGTTGTGACCTCAGTCACTCGAGACTCAGAGCTCAATCAAGAAACAAAAATCAGACCACCAATCAAAGATATAAAGCAATAAAAGCAAAAACAGCGGTCTTGCTATGAGATTAACCTGGTATAGTATCCAGGGTCGGACTCATGGAGCATGAGTAGGTCTTGCGGCCTGTGAAGTAGTCAGAAATAAAAGAAAATGAAAACAACAAGTTTTTGGTGGTTTTTAAATATTTTTATGTTTTTTTGGATTTTTAATAATGAAGAAAAATAGTAAAAAGGCAACTACAAGCACATTCAACCAATTATTCAAATGCTTAAAAATGGTCCAAAAATTCTAACAAAAATATTTTTATGTTTTATATGTTTTTTACTGTTTTGGTGAATTTTTGAGATTTTTTTAATTTTTATGGAGTTTTCTAAAAATAAAAGAAGGCAGAAAACTGTGCTACTGTCCAGCCATGCTTCAAGGACCAATTTAAAATATCAAATGGTCCTGTAAAAGTCTGGAAGTATATTTTATGAAAAATAGAAACTATAAAGAAAATTCAGGAAAAGAATTTATTAATTTTTGATTTTTTTATAATTTTCTAGAATTTTTATGAGTTTTTAAGGTTTTTTTTAATTTTTAAGCTTTTTATAAATCCAAAAATAGCCAAAAATGCACAGAAATTTAAACACCCAAAAATAAACAAAACTTAAAGTTTTTGGAATTTTTAAAAGGGTTTTAATATTTTTTAGGATTTTATAAACTGGACAGAGGTAAATTTGGTTGTTTTTGAATTTTTTAAAATAGAAAAATGCCTCAAAAATGTGCCAATTTTTTGGTGAAAATTTTACACAGTGACAGGAGCCACGTATCCAATTTTCATGTGATTTGGGCTTGAATTGATATTTTATTTAATTGGCACACGGTCTCACAATGCATAGGGACCTATACGCAATAAAACATATTTGTAGGGATTGAAAAGTAACAAATCCCGAAACTGGAGGTCCCTTGTGCAAAAATTCTGATTCCCCACGCGCGCTGCACGTGGTCTGGACACAGAGGGGCCTGAATGTAATAAAACTTAGTTCCAATGGCTTATTAGCAACAGATGCTAAAAGTCCAAGGAAGAAGTTGCAAAATACCCAAGGAATTCAGCACTTGTCGAATAAAAGTGTTCACAGGGGTATGGATGCAAATATCGGAAAGTATATTTCATTCATTAACACATAAGAACATCAACCCAGACAATGCAATTTCACCAAAACTCACGTGACGAAGCACGTGTCTCACATACACAGGGATGAAAATGCTAATACAAGAAATATTATGGTCCTAAGTGTAATTTAACCAAAATAAAAAGAACTATATAAAATATTTACAGGACTAAAGAACAAAAACAAAAAGACAGGGGTCTAAGTATAAATTACCCCTTATTATCCGAGGGATGGAGGCGTGCCGCGTGTGATATCGAACGGTTGAGGGGCGCTGCGCCTCTGCGAAGGAGTCGGCTCGGATCTGACGGCTGCGGGCCAGCCACGTGTGAGATCGGACGGTGGCTGCTATGCGGCTAACCCTTCGCCTGGATGGACGGCGAGGAGGGAGCCACATGGATGATCTGACGGCGAGGGATCACGGGCTCCTCTTCATGTGAACGTGCGGTCCGAATCAACCCCAGGGAGATCTAACAGTCGCTGGACTCCTCAAATGGATGGATCTGATCTAATCTTGAGCGTCGGGGAAGATCGGACGAGTGCGGAGGATCCTGGAAAAGCAAGGCTCCGGCGAACTTCGCCGGAGCACCACGGGTGCGCTGGACCTCCATTGCTGCTGCTGAGTTGTGGAATGGCTCCGCCTCGATGCTCCGCAGCTGATGAGCTCCTTTGATGACGCCAGGAAGCTCTGAGGAACTCCGGCGACGAAGGCGGAGCTGGGCCTCTTTGCTCGATTGTCCAGGCCCTCAGACGGGTCTTCTTAGCTCTGCAAAATAGCACGAGATGACTCCTGGATCGAGGGCAAACTGCCTCGACCCGGTGAGAGGCGGAATGGATGCGTGGATGAGTCGGATGGATGACATCCGGCGAAGCGACAACGAGGGAGGTCGGGCCTTGGTTCCGGGGCAAACCAAGGGGGACGCGTGGGTGAAGAATGTGATGGGAAGTCTCACAAAGGTGTTGGTCAAGTCGGTGGATGAAATGGATGGTCGGAGCGGGAGTAATCGATGAGCGATGGCGGCAGAGCGATTTGGGGGTAATCCAAAATTCGAGAAAGATAGGAAGAATCAAGGCTACCTGGTGAAGGTGGTCGACTGGGGATGAGCTCGCGGAGCTCTGGTCGATGCCTCGAGGGTACTCGGAGGCCTGAGGCTCGGGCGCTGCTCTGGGCGGCACACGGCGGTGAGATGTCACCGGATCAGTGACGGGAAGCTCCTCCTCCTCTCTGCAACACACCAATGGCTAGCTGTCACTCTAGGGAATCGGGTGGAGGTCCTGGGTGGAAGAAGCAATGCCAAAGATAGAGTGGAATGGCGGTCGGAGGTTCAACTAAATATGGTGAAGGGTCCGAGAAGGCAAGGTCGAGCATGGATCTGTGGAGCTCGGATCGCTAGAACCCACCCCGGGCGTGAATCGCGGATGTTTCCTGGAGGATCGGAGCCCGGGGTTTAGGTGGGAGGTAGTCGGGTCATCGCTCGAAAAATGGGCGAAGTCAGGTCATAAGCGAGATCCGCTGGAAAAAGTGGTCCAGGGGGGAAGTTGACTGGAGGTCAACATTCCCCGTGGACCAATTAGGTGCGGCCACGTAATAATTATTTGGAAATTCATTTTAAAATAATAAATGACTTATTTTTGAAAAACTTAAAACATGAAAATTATTTATTTATTTTTAACTATTTTTTTGTGATTTTTATTTATTTTTTTGAAACAAAAATTAGGTATTTACCAAATATGATTATTATATATAGCAATATACAATATGTATTTTTAATTTTTGATTTTTAATTATTTTTTTATACAATTTATTCCAATTTTTTATTTTATTTATTTATAACATAAAATTTGGAATAATATGGTATTTTTATTTTGTTTTTATTAATTATTTACAAGGGTTAAATAAATAGTTTTATATACATATATACATGGTATATATACAAGGTTGGGAATTGATTTTATTTTATTTCTTTTTATTTTATTTTTATTTTTATGATTTTTATTTTATTGATTTACATTATAGAATATGGAGTATGTACATATTTTTATTAGATTTTTATTTATTTATTTATAAGGAAAAATAAATAGATGAGTGGTTTTATGTACATGGTGTATATAGACAATGAAGAAGGAATTATATCTCTTTTTTTATTTTGCTTTTATTTTTTCATTTTTATTTGATTTTATATTTACAAATATATACAAATAAATACACACCCATTTTTATTTTTAATAAGAGGAAAATACTTTTTATTTATTTACAAGTAGATGTACATGAGCTTCCCTATCTCTCTCTACTTGGGTTCTTTTGCGGTCAGGCCCATGCTGAGCCCTCCCTTGGAATTAGGTCGCTCAATATTTATTCTAAATATCTCCCTCTTTTTCTTTTATCTCTTTATTCTTTTATTTATGCACAAAAACATGCTAATAATGCATATTTACACAATGCATGTTGAATTGTAATTATTGCTATTTACACCTATCTACATGTGTTTTGCATAGGTTTTGTAGCTAAAATAAAAGAATAAAGAGTGATGAATGGGTATTCATCACCCCCCTATACTTAACTTTGCTAATCCCTTAGCAAACACTTATTTGAAAAAGAAGTGAAAAGGAAAAAGAAAATGAAAAATAGGAGAAAATGCATGGATTAATGTTGAGTATTAAACTTGCCTTCATTAAATTGAAATATAGACCTCGATCAGATCTTTGGATTATTAATGTGTCTGAACCTTATTTAGACTTAGGTTTAAAGCTCAACAACCTCTAAGATCCACTAATCTATAATCAAGACTCCTCAACAATCCAGATCAGAACAAGTCTACATACACAAACCCCGAAGACTATGAATCTTTCCTTGTACAGTGCATGTGAGGTATAGATCTCCACCTCAGAAGTTGTAACTTGACAACCCTCCCCAACAAGGTAACTCTATGACCCTGGTCTGGCCACTCTTTCCTCGAGGAGCGGGGTATTCCTTCTAAGTTCAAGTTCAACCGGCTCAAGAAGAGGAGGAAGAAGAGAATGGACCATGGCCCGTGTAGCCATGTATCCTTGGGAGCTCAACCAGTGTAGCTAAGTCTCCCTGCTGCAAGCTACATAAATGGAACATGAGTCTCAAGCTTTGCTTATTTGCACTATATACATACTCCAGTGGGATTATCATTTTCTATCAGACCCACCACTTTTTTGGAGTTATTTTCTTTTTGCATTTTTTTGAAGTGCATCTATACAACATATTTACATGGTGCATCATATGTACATAAGGAGTTTTTCTTCTTGAGCCAGTAGACTATCCCTCTTTTGAAGCATTATTGCAACCCACAACTCCTGTCGTTAGACCTCATGGCAACCAGACCAAGTTGAGACACACTTCCTTCACTAAAAGAAGAAGAATGGTCCTGCCTAGAAGTACTACCCTCATATGCTACCCCAAGTCAAGGAAGACTGCCTCCTCACCACCTCATCTGTAGAGAGCTCGGTGTAAAGTGCGGGTCCAAGTCAAGCCATTGTCATTATGAGACATGTGTGTGTTGTTAAGTGCTCTACATAGGCTCATTGAGATGACATGTGATCATAGCCTAGTGGACTCAAAGAATTAAGTCATTATGGACCTGAAAAGCCTTAACCCTAAGACATATAAGGTTCCTCTTATAATTAGGTGGATTAAGATCTTAATCAAGCTCCATTTCCAAATTTAATTCCAGGCTAGTTTAAAGGTCAACTATAATCCAGGAAAAACTATACATATATATACAAGGATGTTGTTTACACAATATTTACACAAATGCAAAATTTTTGAAAAATGTTTTGAAATCATGAATGTATGCATGAATGCAAGTTTTACAAAATATTTACACAAATTTACACAAGGTTTTTGCAAACATTTGATTTTCAAAACATTTTGGAAAAATTTTGTACTTTATACATAGTTTTGATATACACATATTTACATACAATTTACACAAAAAAGTTTTTTGAAAACATTTTTACAAAAATAATTTGTACAATAGCTATGTATGTGCAAATAAAAGAATGTTTATTTACAAGGAAAATTTTTTAATTTTTATGGATTTTAGGGTTTTTAGCCAATTTTATTTATTAACACACTCACACAAAGTACGAGTTATAGCTAAAGTATATATGAAATATATACACACCCCCCCTATACTTAGCTCGAACGATGTCCTCAGAGTCAAGAGCGATGAAGAAGACATAACTCGTGCTTAGTATAGAGAAGTGAAAAGGAAGGCTATATACAAAGACAAATGAAAGAATAGAAATCAAGAGGACCTCGGTTTTCCCCCTATACTTGGGATCAAATAATCCTATGTATAGCAGGCTGTACACAAAGGGAAAATCGAGTGAAGAATGTACAGGGTCTACCCCCCTATACTTAGGGTAAAATAACCCTAAGTATAGGAAACAAAAACATGGGTAGCAAGACACGAAGAAAATCAACAAATATATGCAAGATGGAGGACATCACTCCCCCTATACTTAAGGTGAAGAATCCTTAAGTATAGGCAACAACAGAAGTGATGAAACAGAACGGAAGAATAACCCGGTGTTTCCACCCCTCCCCCCCCATACTTTGGATGAGGTATATCCTATGTATAGCAAAGATAATCCTAAGTGAGACCTAGGGTGAAAACAAGAACGGAAGAAACAAAGATCAAACTAAGACAAAACACGTATATACAAAAGGGTACAATGTTGAGGTGCCTCTCAACAAGCGTTAGGTTTTACGCCCCTAGCTGGGCGCAAAGGCTAGTATAAAGCTGTGTGAAGGTTCAGGACAACATCTATAAGGCGAATGTCGTACTGTCGTCGCGGTCTCGGTATGAGAACAACGATGAAATGCAAAGTGTAAAGAGAGACACCCAGGTATGCAATCAAGCGAGTGTCTGCTACCGGCCATGGATATGGAAGTAAGTGATCGGGATTCGGTAACACAAAAGAAATCGCCGGCTCTGGATCAGATTGGAGTGGAAGTGTAGAGCCGAAGAAGTCAAATGTGGAGAAGGATGGATCAGTCATGGAATCCTCCACGTCGATCAGCGTCTCAAAAAGATGTGGACAATCAAGATCAGGAGACTCTCTAAGAAGACTGATATCCGATGCATGAAATAGAAGCAAATCGGGCAGATCATCGATTATCTCCAGGATGGGCTCATCCTCACAAGGGTCGTCGAGGTGAGATGACTCAGAATCAGAAGGATCAGAAGACTCGGTTTCGTGATCTGCCAGATCGGATACACTCTCAGAAGGTGAAACCGAGTACACATCGTGTATGGCATTCTCCCGCAGATAACCCTCGGGGAGAAATGCAAGATCAGAGGTGAAGGATAGAGAATCAAGATCTAGAAGGGCATCTGCGCTGCTATCAAGTATCCACTCGGTGCACCAGGCTGCATCATCATCTGAAGTGTGGCTCTCGGCAATCTAGAAGTAGGAGAAGGTACTGGTCAACACCGCGGAGGCTGGCAAAGTGTCTGCGGCTGATCCTCGCTCTGCGGCAATGCTGGCTGTCAACTGGTCCTCAGCAACTGTGTCTGTCTCGTCAAAGTGGAGGACATACGGCTCGAATATGGGACTCTCTGTGTCTGACATCTCAAAGTGGTATCCCATATCGATCTGTGGCTGTTGGGCTGAGTCTTGCTGTCTGTCGGACTCCGAGAAGTGTCTCTGCAGAAAAGAGGCTGACTCCTCCGGGACTGGAAACTGAAGTGGCTGAAACAATGGCTGTAGTAGTTGGGGCTCCTCCTGCTCCAGGAGTATCAGAAGATCTGATCCAAGAGTCGTCAACTAAGAACTCTGGGGCTGACTCAAACTCGAGCTGGAAAACCAACGGGAACTCGAGGAGACTCTGGGTCCGAACCTCTACTGTCACAGTCATCTCCTCTGTACTGTGTGGTGCTGTATCGTCCAAGTCCTCGGGCTGGTGTGTAGCAAGTGTATCCTCCTGTAATGTGACACACCGCTCTGGTACTGCAATGTCCTCATGTGTTGTCCCGACTGCGGCATCTCGTGGAGAAGATCTCTGTGAAAGTAAGCTCGAGATGGTATCCAGTAGGTGAATGTCGGAACTACGGTGTGAACCGCCACATGTCGTAATCACCAGTGCTATCTGCTCTGCAGTCATCCCCCGCATGGAGATCTCAATAAGGTATGTTAGTGGAAGTATGTGGTCGGGAAATCTCCTCAAGAGGTCAAGAAACCTCGTCCATGCCTCCTGCAATGGCTCCTGGGGGTCAACTGAAAACTCAGTGATCAAAGACCGCATGAACTCTGCTCTACGTTGGGGAAAGTATCTCTGAAGAAACTCTCGGTGTAGCTCTCCCCACGTATCGAATCTCCTTCCCAATTGTCGGTGCCATCTCATGGCTCTGTCCTGAAGTGTGAATGGGAAGGTCCTCCTCATCAGCTCCTCTGCAGTGATATCTGAATATAACTGTGCTCTCCAAAACTTCTCAAACTCAGACAAGTGAAGATAGGACTCCTTGTGCGCCTCCCCTGAAAATATCAGCAGTCTCTGAATGAAATCCAAATCCAAGAAGAATGGACCTCGTGTAGAAGTTGACTGAGCTCCCTGTCCTATCTGCTCCTCCATCAATCTTGGATAGGATCTATCTGATGATCTCCTCTGCTCTCTCTGATCACGAACGGAGTACGCTCTCAACTCAGCAATGGCATCGTCCGGGTCTCGCATCTGCTCGATCTGATATCCGCGGACGTCTAGCGCAGCATGCCCAGAGTAAAGAAAGGGATGGGATCTGACCTCCCTCGAAGGTGGACTAGACTGATTGTCAGAGGATGAGGAAGAAGCCGCAAGAGTCGGTCAGAAGGGAGGGGGATCCATCATCCAGGGGTAAAGAAGAGAAGGGGAAACTGAAGGGTGGGTGGGTGGGAGACAGATGAATGGATGGAGAAGATAGAAGGGGAAAGGCAGAAGGGATATGGAATCACACAAGATAAGAAAGCAAAACCCCCGATTCACCTACGCACACAGAGCTAAAGACCGTAAGGGATCGGAGAATTATCTTGTCAATTTTATTTTAGGTGATCATTCAGTCTTTCAGAGCGATTACATGAGCTGATAGGAATCCAATATTCTCAACCGACTGTCCTATACAAAAAGCCGGTAGCCAGTCAAGAAATCGGATATGGCTCTAGCCTAGGATGCGTGTCACTCTCTCGCTCATCCAAACCAAACAAGGAGGGGGTTACTCTCCTCAAGACATATTTTTCAATGAGGTGTCTTTTAGGTCAAGTGTGATTAGCAGTCTCGATTTTATTATTTTTCTTTTTATGTATTTTTCAAGAAACATCTAACGAATTTACCAACTTCCTTTTATTCCTAAGTCCAGAAAATCAGGGGGAGGAAAGCGGAAAAGCCGATGCGTGATAAATCAATGATGCATGCACGAGATAGAAGGCGTACCTGACTCCAGCAGTCTACATGCAATTATGATCCGCGCATAAATGTAAACCTAATCTATATGGAATGCAGTGCGAGAAACCGTCCTAAACAGAAGCTTCTATTATCGGGAAGCATAAGTTTATTTGCCTAAGTCCAAGCGTGATCTATGGGAACAGATATTCTAATTAGGGCTTTGGACCTAAAGCTACCTGGCTCAACGAAATAAAAACCTAAATCTATGGGCTCAAGCACAGAAATCCATGTGAAATCAAATAAAAAGAACAGGCGAGAAAATCAAAACAGCGGTGGGGTCCCCCGAGCACACCGGTGCTCGGCGAAACAGACCCCGCAAAGTCCAAGTCTGGAAGTCTGGGTACATGTATTATTACAATAATATAATGTCTGAGACTGAAAGGGAAACTAAGCTAAACTATTCTACTGCTATCTCCGCAGCTATTCCGCGGCTCCTGCACTCCTGCTCGCTCCTCGCGTCCTCCTGCGGCTCTGTAGAGAAGAGAGCCACCTCCGACTTCCGCGGTTGCGTCGGCTCCTCGAAAGGAGCTGCCTCGGTCCTCAGGCCCTCGCAAGAAACAGAGCAGAGTGTCACAGACCAGATTATTATATATAAAAATAAAAGGAAAGCAGCTATATGCAGAAACAAAATAAACACACAAAATAAAAACAAACAAAAACAAAATAAAATAGAATAAGAGAAAAGAAAACAAAAATAAAAAGAAAATAAAAGAAAACAGAAAGCCGCGAAAAGTCGCGATCAAACGAAAAGCCGCGAAAAACCGCGAAAAAGAAAACAAAACAAAATGAAAAGAAAAGCAACTACTAAGCCGTGCTCCCCGGCAACGTCGCCATTCTGATGTGCTGCCCGATAGTCCAGAAAATCAGGGGACCCAAACTATAAGAATCACTTTGAGGTTAGCAATAGGTTATAGCTCGTGCTCCATACTTTGATCAACATTTTGTAGTGGCTGACAATGTCAAGCTTTAGGATGGAGGGAACATTGGTTAACATTACTACCGTGTTGGCAATTGATAGATTTTTTAGTGCGATGATGATACCATTTTCTTTGTGGAGCAGGGAGGGGTATTGAGAGGTTAGCGTATTAACAACACTAGTCTAGATATTTGGTGGCTTCTTTGACCTAGATACATAATAGGGTTGATACATTATTTATACCTTACCTAACTGAGATGGACATGACCTAGTCCGAGGAGCACAACGAGATGTCTAGATATCAATTATTGGTGCAATACTTAATAAGAGAAAATGAATGCTTGAGATCATTTGAACTTATATTAATGAGTAAGGCAGATTGATGCAGGTAATGGAAATGATTCCACATTGAACTTTGATGTAAGTGGTTTGCAAGCATTATTCGGTCTCGGGTCTCTCTTTTTTCTTTAAGGGCTCAAACAACTATGTCGTGGAGCTCTGCTCGAAGTTGAAGGTTGTTCTTTGGTCTTTTCCATATGGGCATGAAATATAGTTGATTCCCATCTTAATCATCACAAAACACGATTGCAAAGCTCACAAGTAGCAAATTTCACAATGAATGTTCTATTATTTTTTGTGAAATTAATCGTCGAAGAAAATTAAGTTGTTGATGTTTTGCAAAACACCGAGGAAGGTTGATGATCAATTTCGAAAGGCTGATTGAGGTAGATGTAATGGGGGTACTCTCAATTGTCGATCAAGAACAGTCTATGTCTGGTTTTTTCAACCGCCGACGATGTTCATCTTTGTAGGCGATGCTATAACCACCATGGATACCCAATGTTGATGGCGATTTTTGGCGGACATTTCATCAACTATTTTTAAGAGGTTCGGTCGATGAAATTTTGCCTTGGTCGGTAGTTTTTAAACCACCACGAAGGCATGCGCCAGTGTAGTGAGAAAAAGTCATCAGCCGTTAACCATGCAAAAAGATAGAGTGCGTGAATTCGGCTACGAATATGTGAGAGTAGATAATTGATGAGAATACATGTTGGTGCACATTTAATACGAATAACACAAATTATTTCATATTACCTATTAATGTAAACGTGCATTACAATTTTAAATACGAACATTCGGCTCATTCGTGTACATGTGTATATCACAACGTGCAGTGCAGCTATTGAAGCTATCATTAGCCTTGCAGTTAACAATGTCTAGGATGTTATTATAGTATTGATGTTGTGGGGCTTATGTTTTGCGGGGGGCTTTTTGGTTTAAACAACATCTTAAAAATGGATTTTTTTTGGTTACGTGATGAATCGTTTCTTCCCCTTGTTAAAAAGTCTGCGGAAGAACATGCCCAATCTGACAACGCCTTCCATCATTTGGCGACCAAGGTTAAAGACTAAAACTCGTAATTAAATCGTGGAAAAAAGAAAGGATACCAGACCTGAATAAAGAAATCATTAAGCTGGAAGAGGAAATCAAAAAGGTTGAAATGGGTTCTATTGGGGATCTAAACTTCAATGAAATCAGATGGAAAGAATTAAATTCTCAACTCGAATCATGCAAGCTCGAGGAGTATCTTCTGTGGGAACAAAGAGCCAAAGTCAGATACCTTAAGGAGGGAAACTCTGATACTAAGTTTCTCAAGATTATGGCCTCTAGTAAAGCATCGCGCAACCATTTAACTGCCTTGAGGTGCGTGGATGGAAATCCGGTTCTTGGAATTGAGGGGATTGGCAAGATCACCATTGTTTATTATGAAAAACTTTTTACCGACCCCCTACCAAATGCCAATGTTTGTCGTATTTCTGAGGATCTGGTAGTTCGGTTAGCTAACCACTTGATTTTTACTAGACCCTTCACTTTGAATGAAGTGGAAGATACTATCAAGGGGTTCAAACAAAACAAAACCCCTGGTCCCGATGGTTTCTCCATCGAGACACTGTTGGTCGGTGATCAAGGATGACTTTTTAAATCTTCTTTGTGAAATGCAATCATTTACCTTCAATGGCAAATATTTTCGGCTTCTAAATAATGCCTTGATTTCTTTGATCTACAAAAAGGGGATGCTTGTCAAATCGAAAACTATAGACCAATTAGTGTGATTAATCTCACGATTCACATAATATCCAAGATTTTAGCAAACCGTTGCATTCCTCTGCTGGAAAATACTATTCCGCCATCACAATGCACCTTTTTGAAGAACCGATCGACAACCAATGCATTCTTTGTGACCTCTACTATCATAAATGAAGGGATAGATCTGACAAAAAACACTCATACTTTAGATTGACTTTCGCAAGGCCTTCGATACACTTCGATGGCCCTTCATCTTGGGGGTCCTTAAAGCTGCAAATTACCTTGCAAACTTCATCTATTGGGTGAGCACTATTCTTGAAACAAATGGTCTATCCTTCAAGGTAAATGGCACCTCAATGGATTTCATCCATCCATCCAGGCGTGTGCGTCAAGGAGACCCCATATCTCCTTTCCTCTTCATTCTGTCCCTATATGTTCTCGATGTGATGCTAGCTAAACTGTCGGAAAATGGGAAATGCATGGGTTTTCATAAAGAAAGGGATGACTAACATGATCACTAATGCTCAGTTTGCTGATGACCTTCTAATTTTCCATGAATATAAAGACGAATATCTAAGGAACGTTATGACAACTTTGAACGTCTTCAGTGGCCTCTCCAGTTTAGATATTAATAAAGATAAATCTGAGTTCCTTGAGATACATACCTCAAAAGAGGATTCGCAACAAATCAAGAACATCTTAGGTTGGAATGAAAGATCCTTTCCTTTAAACTACTTGGGTTTTCCTTTGGCGAAAAAATGACTTCTCAACAAAGATTGATCTAGTGTAATTTTCAAATTCTCAGATCATTTGCAGGGCTGGAAGGCAAAAATTCTACCGCTCCCGGCCAGAGTTACTTTGCTCAACTCTTCGCTCACACCACTCGTTACTCATGTTATGTCCTGTGTTAAGGTGCATATTGGCATAATCAAGAAAATTGACAAAATTAGACGGAAGTTCCTTTGGGGGGGGGGAGAGTAGACCCACACTTCAAAAGGTTGCATGATCTAAGATCTCTCGACCACGCTGCAATGATGGCTGGGGTATATTAAACCTTCGTGCTTTTAACGATGCACTATTATCTAAATTTGCCATAAGCCTGATAAACAATAAGAAGCCATGGATGTCTAGTCTCCTTAGTGCTGTTAGCTTTCAGGGAGGACTGATTTGTATCCATGACAAACCTAAACCCTCGGATTCCATGATTTGGAAATGCATTTTGTGTGGGCCTTCTCCTCTCGCGACGGTTTGGCGCAAGAGACTGGGGATAGGTGAAAGATCGTCCCTTTGAAAAGACCCTCTCAATGGTCATTTACCTCTTTTCAAGGAATTTTCTGAACTTTGGCCTTTCATCGAAAATCATCCCATTTCTGCTAGCTAGGGGCTTGAAACTTGGAATGCTTGCTTCAATTGGTTTAAAAGCCTTCATAATAGACTTTCGCTTTTACTCTGGCCTTTGATGAATAAATTAAAAGGCTGCTATCTAACATCCAACTCTCTCTTACTTCCTCTACGGAAGACTCGCTTACCTTCCCCTCCGATGCAGGGTCTACCATGAGATCCCCATGTCGGAAAATTTACACCCTTCTGACTGATGGTGGGTTTCGCTTCAACTCGGGATGTAACTTTTGGAGCAAATCCTTCGATCCTCGTGTTTCATTTTTCCTATGGATGGTGGATCATAACAAACTACTCACTCAGGATATTCTTGGAAAGATGAATATAACAATTGTCAACCGATGTCATCTATGTCGAACTAATCTTGAAAGCTTCATTAGCATGACTTCTTTTCTGACCTTGGCAAACACGTATATACCAAACTGGTATGCGTTCGCGATCAAATCAACTCTTTGGTAGTCTATCTGGAAGATCAGATGTGAGATCGCGTTTCATGATGCTCATTGCAACATTCCTTCTATCATATCAAGAGCATCTCTTATTTGTAAGACTCGGATGGGAATGCAATTCGATGCGGATACAAGTCATTTTCGGCATTGTGAAGAGTCTCTAGTGTTGTAACCGTTCACCGCCTATATCAGGTCTTGTGATTGTAAACTCCTATACTCCATCACCGACCCCAGTTGTACCGGGCAACAAGTTTTCTACAAAGAAGATTATGTTGTGAAAGTCGTATGTGATCCCTTCAAATCGATATTGTTTTTAACGTCGGCTGTAGACTCCCTTTTGTTTAGATTTATTTTTGCTATTTTTGTGACCCGCGTCTATACGGGCCCTTGCTGTTTTGGGTTAATTTGTAAGAACGATCAAGATGGCATTTGTTCTGTATCTTTACTACGGGATTTTTGTATATTTTCCTGATGAATGAAATTGAACCTTTTATCTAAAAAAAGTTATGGGTTTGAGATTACCACCGTATTTTCATAACAAAAAGGTCACACCAAAAAAACAGTTTAATACAACAACAAGAAAGCCTTTTCCCACAATTAAGTAAGGTCGGCTACATGGATTCTTCGCTCCATTCAGATCCATCTTGAGGCAATCCCGGGCTTAAAAAATAGTTTAATGAAAGGAATAATTTAATATTCATTCTTATACTTTTCGTTATTATATATATAAAACAATGAATATTAATCATCTTTTATGATTTAAATTCACTACGAATAATTATGATATTGTCGATGTATTCTTCACAACGAATAATATAACAATGGTTATTCGTTGATTTTTTTAATCATTGCGAAATTTATCAACGATCAATATGAACTTTGATGAATAAGTCAATGAAAAAATCATCATTATATGAACATTTAACAATGAATATGACATTTGTTGCTAATTATAAATGCACCAATGGTTTGGCAATGAGTAATATTCATTGTTATATTTTAACATCGGGAGATATGATAATGAATATTCAAATTATTTGTCGTTTTAGGTCTAATTTCTTATAGTTTTAATTGTAATTCAACCCACATAATATTTTATGAAATATTATGTATTCTAAAGTTATTAATTTATTTATTTATACGACGGTCTTTGAAAGATGCGTGGCTTGAATTTTTTAGCCTTCCATAGCTTTTTCAGGTAATCGCATATAGCTTTGACTATTGTTTTTAATGCTAATAAAAATGATGAAACCTTCTACCACTTTAAGTAAGGTCAACTACATGGATTCTTGTTCAAATCCATGTTGAAAGATACGACTATTTTTTACGGTGGCTCTCTGCTATCTAACGGAACCCCCATAAAAAAGGAATCGAACCTTGGTCTTTTGAGTGGTATGTACACTGCCACCATATATTTTTTATGCTAATGATTTATAAATAAAGAAGTCAATTTCGAGTCTTGTTACCATATTATGCATTCAGAATTATTGTCAAAATGTTTGAGGTGTTCCTCAAGTTTCTTAGGTAATTGCACGTATGAACTTTGAGCGTTGATGTTTTATATGATGCCATAAGATACACATATTATTATACAATATTGCAAGTTGTTTCGTTGTCCTTTGTCTGCATACGGAAGAAGCCTTTGGAGGCAGCGATAGAATATTGGAAGAATGTGCGAATACAATAAACAATTCTATGGTCGAAAGTCATTGGTCGTCCCTTACCATACTTTTTGGATGATATTCCTATAGAATGGTAGTTCCGTTGAGAGCCTCTCATGGATTTCTACCATCTTGTGGTCTCCCTCTTCCTCCTCTCCTATTCTCTCTGCAACGATGCTGCGGAGGGTGTCGTACACAGCAACAGATGCAAGCCCATTGAGAGAGAGGCACTTTTACTGTTTAAGCACAACAACGTTCCAGATACCAAAGGTGTGTTCTCTTCGTGGGTCGGCACTGATTGCTGCAGAAACTGGACCGGAGTATATTGTGACAGCCGCACAGGCCATGTCATCGGGTTGGGCATCGACGCAGCGACATATCGAGGTAAGATAGACCCCTCCCTGCTGAAAGTTATTTACATCTTGGTTAAGATAACAGAGTTTAATATCCCCCCACAGGAGTGGTGCCTCCTCAAATTGGGAACCTCACCCACCTCCAATCTCTATCTCTTGATGGTTTCCGAATCGAGGGAGGGTGGATCACTCGTCTCGCATCTTTGAAGTCCCCCGAGTTATGGAACACGGATTTGCATAGGGCACCCGATCTCGTAGATAACCTCAACACTTTGCCCTTTATTTCCGAGGTTTCTATCACTTATTGCAGGGGCGTTTCGATTCCCGAGTCCCTTGAGCATGTGAACTTCACCCATCTTTCCAGTCTCGACCTTGAAGATAATAGTGTAAACATGCGTATGCCGTCCTGGTTGTTCAATATAACCAGCCTCGGGGTATTATACATGTCTGGTTCAAACCTTTCTGGTTCTATCCCTTCTGCCATAGGGAATCTCCACAATCTAGAGGAGCTAATTCTCATTGGTAATCAACTGAGTGGGTCGATCCCTGAGACGCTTGGGGGATTGCATCATCTATTCTTTCTCGACCTTTCGCATAACAAATTGACGGGAAGCATCCCTTGGTCTCTTCGGAACCTCACCTCGTTGACGGAATTGGATCTCTCCTATAATGGATTGAACGGATCAATGCCGGATTTTATCGCAGATTTAAGGAATCTGGAGTGGTTGCACTTGGGAGGTAACAGCCTCCGAGGTGCACTGACGGGAGATTATTTTAATAGACTCGGCAGACTATCCGAGCTGGATCTCTCGGGCAATCCTTTGGAAATCAGATTTGCTCCGGATTGGAATCCTCCTTTCCATTTAGGAAGACTTGGTCTATCGTCTTGCAAAGTGGGGCCTTCCTTCCCAAGATGGATCCAAACGCAAAGTGGACTCGCTAGCCTCAAATTGTCCAACTCGGGCATCTCTGGGATATTACCGACGTGGTTATGGGATCTCTCTGGTATTGAGTACATGGACCTCTCTGGCAATAATTTAAGCGGCACCATTCCATCAAAGCTACTGCATATGCCATATATTTATTCTCTCATACTGGCTAATAATCACATCGAGGGTCCATTGCCGCAGTTTAGGGATATATCGTTCTTGTCGTTGTCGAACAATTCATTTTCAGGGAGGATCCCCATTTCTTATTGTGAGCTCATGAATTTACATGTTTTGGATCTCTCCATGAACCACTTGTCTGGGAGGATACCTCAATGCTTACATAAGATGGCGAACATAGAAATCTTGAACTTGGCAAACAATAATCTAGAAGGTAGTATTGAAGGGATATTCAACTCTTCTGGTGAGCTTCGAATTGTTGCCTTAAATGATAATAACTTCTCAGGAGATTTTCCCTCTTCACTAAGAATGTGCAGTGGCTTGCGAGTTTTAAACATCGGCCAAAACAGCTTCAGCGGAAACTTGCCAACTTGGATAGCAACAAGTTCACCCAACTTAACGACTTTGATTGCGAGCTCGAATAAGTTGTACGGGAAGATTCCTCAAGAGTTGCAGCTCCTAAGCAAACTCCAAATCTTGGATCTATCGGATAACAACTTCTTAGGGAGAATTCCGCATGGTCTCGGAAATTTCAGTGCCATGAAGGATCCATCCACCATTAGCCAACGATTTCATGACACGGGACAGATGTTCATCTATGACATGGGATATTACTATCATACCTATTCGGCTTTCATCATCATTAAAGGACAAAGAATGGAATACTCTCAATTACTTGCATTAATGGTACTTATCGATCTCTCAAGGAACAAATTGAGTGGAGAAATACCAAGAGAACTGAGCGATCTTCTTGGCTTGAAGTGTTTGAATATGTCTCGTAATCACTTGGTTGGAAACATTCCTGATAATATTGGTGCATTAAGGAATGTGGAATCCATGGATTTGTCATTCAATAATCTCCATGGAGAAATCCCTCAAAGTATGCTTGGCATGACTTCTCTGGTTGCATTGAACCTATCGTACAACAATCTAACAGGAAGAATACCATATGGTTCTCAATTTACCACCTTCAATAGTTCTTACATTGGAAATGCAGAACTTTGCGGAGCTCCACTGCTAAAATTATGCGATGATGGTGAAAGCCCAGATGAAGTGCACGGAGGTATTCATGAAGATCAAATTGGCATTGTTTTTCTTTATCTCAGTATGGCTTTGGGATTTGTCTTTGGATTTTGGGCACTTTATGGCATCTTGTGGTTCAAAAGAACATGGCGTTATGCATATTTCGAGGTCATAGACAGCATGCTGGACAAGATCTATGATCAGGCAACCAAGAGAAATCGTTCTCGCTCCCAAGGTAAGAATATTGCTCGACGATATGTATGAGAATTTGTTCTCGCTCCCAATGTAAGAATATTGCTTGACAATATGTATGTGACCCAAAAACGAACATTTTCATCTGTGTTCCTGCATGACGGGCAGTCGCACTTAAACATCTACGTACATACTTCATATTTACGCTTTGCACTAGCATATATATAATCCTCCACGACAACCAATTCACATGCTTGATATTTTTCAGTTTCGTCATATACAAGTTTTTTCTGAACAATCGTGATCAATGATATGAAAATCTTCCGATAGCGTGATTAAGCTTTATGTTGGATTCTTAGACTTTGTAATCACGTACACAATGTAAATCTAAGGCCTCCCAATGAATCGCAATAGTTTTGCAATTTGATAATATCTATATCTTCTTTGTAGTTTGAATATATTTTGAAGATGCTATTGTTAAATCACGTTGAAAGAAGAAATGATGGCATGGGAAAATATAATTCACAATATTAAATCTAATTAGGGTGCATATCCACGCTTCATGGCCTCAACTTTTATTTAGGAAATCAAATCACTTCAACAACATATAGTTAAAATTTTAGAGGAAAAGCAACTTTTTATTGAAGTGTACCTATTTTTTAGGTAGTGTTCATTTTCTCATAGTTGATGTTGGCAATAAATTTATCATATCACGAGGGTAACAACGGAAGAAAATTGAGTTTTATTACTATGATACTATTAAGAACCTAGGTACAACATCTGTTTATTATATCTTTTCAATTTAAAAAAAATCTATCTATCACTACCACATGTTATTTTTATATATGTCGTCTCTATTATTTAGTTAAAATATTAAATATTTTAAGAATTTAAAACATCCTTTACTTTACACGTATTACTAGTTTTTGTTACCTATAATTTTTGGCATTGAAGTTAATTATGTTAATAAACAAAGAACACGTTAAAAAAGATCTTGAAAATTTATTGAAATTGCTTGAATAAAGTATAAAATATTCGATGGTATGGGAAAATTGTGAGCAATAATGTAAATGATAAATTATACTACATATGGTAATAAGGAGAGAGAGAGAGGTGTGAAAGCGAAAAGAGTTTAAAATGAGTACATTGAGCATGTGACATCTGTCAAATACTATTTTGTTTAATGTAATTTTTGTTATATTTGAAGTTAAATGATATAAAGATGGTCATTATTTTATAAGGATACTTCATTTTTATATCTATTTGTGATTTATAATATTTGAAATTTGAAGATAGATCTTTTTCTTTCTTTAATAAAAATACTGGTATGGTAATGATCATTGTAAAAAAACTATCTCGTGCGCGAAATATGAAAGGAATTGAGGGAACTTGGGCAAAAACATCAGAGTCATGTGCATACCTTGGAACGTGCATGTTTTTTTTATAATTCATTGTGTGTGTATTAAAACCAAACTGAACTTATAGTTATGAGAAGGCTTGTATCTCACAAGTCATTTTTACAAAAAAGAAGGTTGGGGGACAACAAAACAACACACTGCGAGCAACTTCAAAATCTCACTGCGGCTTTCAGATCGGTGATACTTATTGCAGTTTCATTTGCTGAATTAATCTTCGAAGTCATCCATCTTGCATTTCGTTCATCCCATATGCTCCATGCGGCAACGAAGAAGGCCATCATAGCTGAGATCTTCATTGTGCTGCCACCTAGGTTAGAGCACCAAATCAGTAAGGTGTTCAGGTTAGAGGATATTGGTGTTTGCAGCTCCAGAGCTCTCGAAACTCCCTTCCACACTTCAAAGGAGAAATGGCAATTATAAAAAATATGATCTCAAGATTCTTTATGATAGTCTCATAGGTAGCATCCACGGTTGGTTGCTAGTCCACGCTTCGTGAGCCTGTCAAGAGTAGGTAGCCGGTCCAGGATAGCGTGGTAAAGGGTGCAGGCATGCTTTGGCACCACATATTTGTTCCACAGGATGTGAGCCCAATGCACATTCATAGCCCGTGTCCTGACCACTTCCTAAGCCTCCTTGAATGAGAGCGGTTTTTCAAAAGGCCGTCCATGTTACGCCATCCCCCGTTGAAGTCGAAGCCGAGGCTAATAATGATCTAACACCAAGGATATTTTTCCATACGAGGGAGTCCCCATTCGCCTTTGGACAATCGAAAAATTCACGATCTCTTAAATACCTTTGATGGGAACCCACATAATGGTCTAGTGATAGAAGCAGTGGCTCCCACTATAAAAAGATCAGGGTTTGAATCTCCCCTCCAACTCCACCCCCGCTAGTACTAAAAAAAATATAATAATATATAAAAAAAACCTTTGATGGATGAATGTTGGCCATATTGCATTTTCCCACTATCTTTCATAGAACGTGTATGTGAATAGCGATAACTAGGGAGCATACCCATGCTTCGCGACGGGAGGTAAAGCAAAAATGCTTGAGATATAGGAAGATGTCTAAAAATAAATATATGTATTTCATGAAAATAAAATTGACAATGATTCAATATTATATGTTAAAAAAAGTCAAAAAGTTAGAAGGCATCTATTTCACCATTTTGAAACTACTATAATACTTAAATACTGTAATTTTAATTAGGAATATTTTTTAAAAAAAAGAAAGTTCTATTAGACTATGACACATAAACATATTAATTAAAAGAGGCAAAGAAAAATAACACTCAACATATGGCAACTATTTTTACTAATTTTTTATATTAAAAAAAGTTTACAAATACCCCCAATCTTTATACCAACATAGTACTTAAATATTACAATTTTAATTGGGAATAATCTTTTTAAAAGAAAGTTCTATTAAAGACTTTGACACATAAAAATATTTATTATAAGAAGGGAAGAGAATAACATTATCAACATTGACAATTGTTTTTACAACCTTTTTACATTACAGAAAAATTATGCATTTTTTTGTAAAAAGTATCTTCTTACATTAAAAAAAGATGTTGGTAGTACTTTATTGTTTTTGACAGAATCTCATCTATATCATAACAGGAGTCACCTACAAAATTTAATATATTTAATCAACAAATATCCAACATATTTAAAATAGAAAATAAATTTTAAAAAAGTAAATAGATGCAAATGTGGTCATTAATTAATCAAAAGTTTGAACTACTTGAACTATCAGAATGCGATGGTGTAATCTGTTGTTCACTCCTAGTTCAGAATGCGATGGTGTAACCTGTTGTTCACTCCTAAATAAGAGAAGAACCAAAATTAATATACTTGGATATTATAGTTTTCTTATAGCTATAATTATTTTTTACGGAGAAAAGAACATCATCGTTGAATCTTTTTCTTAAATAAATTTCTTTAGTATAAATACATAATCGAATGTTGAGATATGTTTATAGATAATAAAATCTTACAGTTAAGGAAAATGAATTAAAATTTACACATGGATACAAAAAACGAACACTGGCGAGATCAGAGAACATCCGACTATATTCCAATGCTTCTACATCCGCAGACAACACACGCTCTAGACATACAATGGAGAAATGTATCCACAACAAATATAAATACAAACTGAAAAACAAAATCAAGTAAAATGCCAACCTTATAAAGCTCCACAAATTTAGAATTTCCAGTAAAAACACTATTTAAAATAAAAATTATGCAAGTTACAGATACAAAGAAAAAAATAAAAACACAATAAAACAACAACACTGTACTTATGACCTTCGTTAAAGTATAGGAGTTGTCCTTATTCTTCCCATCCTATATATAATAAAATAAGCATGCATACATTAGGAAAATATAGCCACAACAAATAAAAATATCCACTGTAGAATAAAATTAAGTAAAATACCAACTTTAAGAAACACACAAAATTTTAGAATTTCCAAACGCAGACCATTATTAGGTTAAAACAAAAATACCACCATTTACAGATGCGAACAAAAAATGAAAACAACAAAACAACACTTATGACCTCCGTCAAAGCATAAAAGGAGTTGCCCTTCTCAAAATAAGATGGGAAAAAGTCAAACACGTAACAAACATACATTTTTGTAGAAGGATAAAGCCAGCACAATGCAAAAAATATACTCTAACCAGAATAGTTGATACCCGAACTAAACAAATTGACAAAAGAAGAGCAAAAACCGAAAAAAGTATAAGTATGTGCAGAGGAATAAATTATAGAAAAATGACATGGTTAAGTAAAAGAAGAATATAGACATCTATCAATCACCATCTCCAATAAATGACCAAAGATTCTACTTGAAATGGAGATACACATGTAATAATATTTTATGAGGAGGTGGTTACAATCACATCCTCATAAATGATTAGACAAAATGATATCATAAAATATATTTTTTAAATCAAACTTTTATCACTACAGAGGTTAACTCATGAACAAATAGTATACAACCATAAACCAAATCTACTAACTTATGATAAAAGATAAAAAATGTAGAGAAACAAAAATGTACTTAATTTACACTAAGTATATAATGGAAATAAAATAAAATTTAAAATGTTGCAAAAACACTTATTAAAGGATGCCAAGCAATTAATTTATTAAAATACATGATAATTATCTTAATTATGTAACTTGCAATTCACTACAATAGATGATTGGGGAAAAAGTATACCATAAGCACGATACGAAAAAAATTAAAATAAAAATCGAGAAAATTTGATTTATATCGAGAAATTTAAGCACTAATCATAGTTGAGAGTAACAACATATATATATTTAATTCCAAACATTAATATGTCTAAAATACGATGTATTCTAATATAATAAAATTATTATATTTTCAACCATTAAATCAGTGCAAAAAGTATTTATAATCTTTTGTTTGTGTCTTAAATGCTTGCTTTCATAATTTATGTAGACATTCATTATTATTCTTTAAGTTATGAAAGATGTGACGACAAATTAAATGACTTCTTGTCATAGGCTAATTTTGTTGTAACGGATGGAGTAGTTCATGACAATCGCAGCCGACCAAACCGGTGGACCAACCACAATGAAAGTCTGCATTCGCGAAGCTTTGTATCCATCATGTTGAATAGCCATGCAGGATCATGAAAAGGTTTAGAGAGATCCAGAGGCAAGGGAGATCATTCTCCACTTCATCAAAAAGGGGAAAAAAAGAAAAAGATAAAATTCCATCCACCTAAAAAAGAGAGTAGTCAACAAACCATAATTGAAAATTCAAATATAGATAGCATCTTTTTTAAAAGTTACTTTGATAAAAATATTTATAAATATATATATGATATAATAAACTTTCCAAATAACAAAGAGTATTTACATATACACATCCCCAAAAATATATCTAGTCACATAGTACATATTGTAGTTGCACACATACTTCTAAAAGATGGAAATATATAATAATCAATGATAAATAAGTAATATGAAATTATACAGACACTTATGTACTCCACACAGTTAATTCTACATCTTTACAGACATTTACTCTGCATAGTTAATTATGTATCTCTAAAGACAAATCTTTTTTGCATACATACCACTCTAGTTTAATGATGTCAACGTTACTAATTTAGATGCTCAAATTTTCTTTAAAGGGCATTCAGTTTAGGAATAAAGAGGAATAAGGTGGGTAATAAGGAGAATAATGGTCTATTTTATGTTCGGTTGGAAAGATAGGAATAAGGAAAATAAGGTCCAGTTTTATTGAAACTGGACCAGATCGGTCGGTTCAACCGGTTGAACGAATGAACTGAGTCTGGACCGGTTCAGTTAACCGGTTCTCACAGTTCAGGTCAAATTGGCATAATTTTGGTTCGACCACCGATCCGATCGACTATTTGCAACCTCTTTTAACTCGGTTCAATCGAAATAGAACCACTCAATGACAATTCTAATTTGAATTTATATTAAAATAATAATGGCAATGATAAGTGTTGAACTCGTGACCTCTTTTAATCCATTGTTGAGTATTAACCAACTACTCCAACTTAACTTTTTGAAATGATTGGCTAATAAATATAATCAATTTATCATTATTCTATAGTATTTAGTTTAGATATTATTTATATATATATATATATTAATACCATTTACCGTTGCATATTTAAAGAAAATATTTTATGTATAAAGTAATATATTTTAATTGTTTATATATTTTATATTTACTTTAATCGTGTTCGAGTGTATATTTGTATATGTTCTAATCTATTCCGGCTTCATTACCCGATTCAACTATTTTTTCCTTACCAGTTTGATCTAATCCGATTTTCAAAAATAATAACATCATCATCCGGTTGAACTGGTTTGATTCTATGGTCTAGCATGATCCAACCCTTTTGTTGGAATTTCTGGTTCAGCTCGATTTCAAAAACGTTGAAGGTGGAATAAGAGTAGGTAAGGTGGAATAAAGATATTAATAATGGTGGAATAAGTTGAAATAATGGGATGTGGATGAAAATAGTTGCACTCTTGGGAAACGCGTCGGACATGGAATTGAACTCGTATTCCGATGCTTATTCTCCAAATGAACAGAACTATGTACAGAAAGTCCAAAAGCAACAAAGAATGACATAATTTTTATATTAGTGAAACCATTCAAATTCTTAAGTCAACTTAAAAAATTAAATAGATCATGTATTAAAACTGAGGTATATATGAAAAAGATCCTGATGGTAAAATTATGATATTTTGGTAGGTTAACCTTTGTCAATGTTGTAACTTAAATGACGATATAAATTTCTATTAAATGTGAATCAGGTTGGATTATAGATATAATCTACATATTATATAGATTTAGAAAAATATCAATTATTAGTATCTGTTGTTATTCCGATGATTAATATTGTAAAAACCTTTGACGAACACCTTTAATACTTTAATTTTATAGATCGTATCTATAAGGTTACTTTTGTAATTTTAGAAAGATGCCACCATTAATAAAAAGTAAAATAAATAAAGTTTAGAACCCAAAATATTCTTTACTTAAAGATTTTTTAGATTGATCCCTAAATTTTTTAGATCATCCATGCAATTCAATAAAAAAAAGAAATATTTACATAGTGCAACCTGACGAACATTTTGTGCAAAAAAAGATTAAATTGTCCATGAAAATATAAAGAGTTTGAATGTATTTGGCTATGTTAGATATTTAAAGGATATATTTCAAAAAGTTTTATCTATAATCTTATTGCAATGAAATTTATATAGCTACATCACAACATACTATAAGAATAACATTATAATATGTATCATATATATCAACCCCATCAAAGAAAACATGATATATTTTTAAACAAAATGTTACCCTTTCTTGAAGGGCATATATGCAAAATACTCGAGGAATACACAACGTAGAATAAAATAACCAAAAAGAGAAGAGATGCACGTGCAAAAACAGAAAGAATAGATGAACATAGGTTATGGAAGAGGGAGGGAGAGATATTGAGAGGGGCAGCGACTTGGCGAGACATTTGTCAAGAATGGAGGTGAGAGAGAATGGTATGGAAGGGTATAAAAGTGAAACTACAGAAGTTAGAGGGATATGACACGTGCAGATAGTTAAGGCAAACAGATGGAGAGAGCGCAGGACATAGAGCGGGAGAGAAGTGGAGAAAGATGGGGGAGCCTACCACGGTAGGATAAAAAAAGAGAATATGTGGAGACACGATTTTGGTAAGAGCAAGTGTGTGTAGCACTTCCCCCTCCGGACCCCCCAAACCCTAGCGTCGCTGCTTCTCCGACTATCCCCGTCGCCCCCTCTCCCTCTTCTCCTTCCTCCTTTAGTCGTGGCATCTCTTCCCAACCTTCCGTAGATGTTCCTCCTCCTTCGGGCTCTCCTCGCTTTGCAGCCCTAACCTCGCCCTCCCTTTCGCCTCCCCCGCCCCCCCCTCTGTCGGTCGCCTTGGTGGCCCCTGCGTCTGGCCCTGATTCCCATCCCACTCCTTCTCGTCCCTCTAACCGGCTCCCCCTGCTCTCACGCCCATGGCGGGATGTTTGTGGGGGCTCCCTTCCGCCTCCCTCAACGAGGCGCATGGGTTTTGTTCCGCCTGTTAATTTGGATGGCGGACCTGTCGCGTTTGCCACCGAAAAGGATGTCTGTGCCTTGGACAAGGTTTTGGCGAACACTCTCATTTTCTATGTACTTGGCAAGAATCCTTATCAAAAACTCCTCTCATCCTTTATTGAGAAGGTGTGGAAGCCCGAGGGTGGCTTCAGGCTCTTCTCCCGTCCTAATGGTTTCTTCTACCTCAAGTTGGTCTCTGCCGAGGCCTGTCAACGCAACCTCGATGGAGGGCCCTGGCTTTTCCAGGGTAGATTCGTTGTGATCCGAAAATGGGAAGCTTGCTCTTGTTTCGAGAGGGACTTGCTCTCAGAAATCCCTCTCTGGGTGAAGTTTCACGGCCTCAGCTTGTGTCACTCCTCGGTTGTTATTCTAAACAAAATCGCAAGCTTGCTGGGTACTCCCTTGTTCATGAACGCGGCCACGGCTTCCGGCCAGAGGGATGGCTATGCTCGATGCTGCATCTCAATCCGTGCAGGAAAGGCTATTCCGAAGGCAGTTTCGTTGGTGTTCTTCAATGGCCAACGTCAAATGACCCAGGTGGAATTGGAATGGAGTCCACTTCAATGTGAGTGTTGTGTCACTTTGATCACAGCTCCTCTAGGTGCCTGATGAATACCCATTCATCACTCTTTATTCTTTTATTTTAGCTACAAAACCTTTGCAAAACACATGTATATTCCTGTAAATAACAATAATTGTCAAATAGCATGCATTGTGTAAATATGCATTTTAGCATGTTTTTGTGCACAAATAAAAGAATAAAGAAATAAAAGAAAAAGAGGGAGATATTTAGAATAAATATTGAGCGACCTAATCTCAAGGGAGGGCTCAGCATGGGCCTGACCGCAAAAAGAACCTAAGTAGAGAGAGATAAGGAAGCTCATAATTGTACATATACCTATAAATAAATAAAAATATTTTCCTCTAAATAAAAATAAAAATGGGTATGTATTTATATGTATATATTTTTAAATATTAAACTAAAATAAAATTTGGAAAAATAAAACAAAAATAAAAATAAATAAAAAATGCTTGTCATCCTTGTCTATATTCACCATGAACATAAAACCACTTATATATTTATTTTTCCCTATAAATAAATAAATAAAATCCCATAAAAATATGTACATATTCCATATTCTATAATGTAAATAAATAAAATAAAAATCACAAAAATAAAAATAAAATAAAAAGAAATAAAATAAAATCAATTTCCAACATTGTATATATACCATGTATGTATATAAATAAAACTATATATTTAACCCTTGTAAATAATTAATAAAAATAAAATAAAAATACCTTTTTATTCCAAATTTTATTATATAAATAAATAAAATATAAAATTGGAATAAAATATACAAAAATAAATATTTAAAAATCAAAAATACATAGTGTATATACCTATACATAATAATAATATATTGTAAATACCTTATTTTTATTTTAAAAATATATAAAAATCACCAAAAATTAATTTAAGATTAAAGAAACATTTTTTATGTTTTAACTTTTTTGAAATTCGGTCATTTACTATTTTTTATTTAATTTTCAAATAATTATGACGTGGCTGCACCTGATTGGCCCACGGGGGATGTTGACCCCTGGTCAACTCCCCCTCCTGGACCACCAACCCACGGATCCTGCGCTCCGACCTGTTTTCTCCCTATTTTCCATGCTTGATCCGACCACTAAAACCTTAAACCCTGGGTCCTAATCATTCCCTGCAGATCCGAGACCCACGCCCGGGGTGGATTTTAGGGATCCGTGCCTCGACGTGCGTGCCCGACACCCATCTAGCCGAACCCCTAGCACTATTTAGCTCGAGCTTCAGCCGCAATTCACGCCATCTTTGGCGTCGCCCCTTCCACCCAGGACCTCCACCCGATTCCTCTGAGTGACAACTTTGGAGTGGTGTGTTGTAGAGAGGCGGAGGAGCTTCCCGTCACTGATCCGGTAGCGTCTCGCTGCCGTGCACCGCACAAAGCAGCGCCTGAGCCTCGGGCCTGCGACGACCCTCGAGGCGAAGACCAGAGCTCCCGGAGCTCATCCCCAGTCGATCCCACGCATCAGGTAGCCTTGATTCTTCCTATCTTTCGTTAATTTCGGATTAGCCCCAAATCGCTCCGATCATCACTTCCATCAATTCCGGCCACTCCATTTGTCCATTCCATCATCGGTTTATCCCGTCATCTTCGCCATATCCCTCTCCATCTGCTACTCCCGTCCATCCAACCCAGTTCGCCCCGGAACTGGGAGTCCACCCTCCTCCACCGTCGCATCGCCGGAGGGTGCCGCCCCGACGCGCCAGCCACCCATTTCACCCCTCACAGGGTCGAGGTACTTTGCCCTCGACCCAGCAAGCTTTCTGTGCTCTTTTTTAGGTCAAAAGAGGCCCACCCGAGGGTCTACGTGTTCGGGCACAAGAGCCAGCTCTGCCTTCGTCGCCGGAGCTCCTCGGAGCCTCCTAGCGTCATCGGAGGAGCTCATCAGCAGCGGAGCGTCTTGGCGGATCTATTCCGCACCTTAGCAGCAGCAGAGGAGGTCTCCACCGCGAGTATCGAGCCGGCGAACTTCGCCGGCCACCTGTTCTTGGAGCATCCTCCATCGCCGTCAGATCGAGCTCCCTCGCCCAGTTTTGATCACGACCGTCCACGTGCGAGGAGCCAGCCACCGTAGATATACCATAGGCTAGATCGTGGCCCTTGATCCAGCGAGGAGTGCCCTTGATCCATGAGCGTCAGATCAGCCACGTGGGCACCGCTCGGCCGTCAGATCCGAGCCGACGTCCTTCATTGAGACGCAGCGCCCTGCAGCCGTTGGATCTTACACGTAGCGCGCCTCTATCCCTCGGATAATAAGGGTAATTTACCCCTAGGCCCTTTCTCTTTATGTTTTTATTATTTAGTCATGTAAATATAAAATATAGTTCATTTTATTTTGGTTAAATTGCACTTAGGACCTGGACTTTTATGTTATTTGCATTTTCATCCCTGTGTATGTGAGACACGTGCTTCGTCACGTGGTTGTTTAGTGAATTTGCACTATCTGGGATGTTGTTTTGATGTGTTAATGAATGAAAAATACTTTCTGATATTTGCACTTATACCCCTGTGAGCAATTTCATTTTACATGTGCCGAATACTCTGGGTAATTTGCAACTAGTCCCCTGGGTTTTTAGCACATGTTGCTAATAAGCCCTTGGAACTAATTTTTATTACATATTGGTCCCTCTGTGCCAAGACCACATGCCGCGCGCGTGGGGACTTGGAAATTTTGCACGAGGACCCCCTCAATTTCTGAGCGTGTTACTTTTCAGCCCCTGGACTTAGTTTTTATTGCAAACATGTCCCTGTGCATTGTGTGTTTGTTTTTATTTAAATAAAATATCAAAATTAACCCAAATTTTGTGAAAATTGGACATGTGGCTCCTGCCACTGTGTAAAATTTTCTCTAATTTTTGGGTACATTTCTGAGCCTTTTTAGTATTTTTAAAAATTCGAAAACCTTCATTTTTGTCTCTGTTCAGATTCTAAAATCCTAAAAAAAATATAAAAACTCTTTTAAAAATTCTAAAAAATCCAATTTTGTTTGTTGTTAAGTGTTTGAATTTCTGTTCATTTTTTGGTTATTTTTGGATTTATAAAAAGCTTAAAAATTAAAAAACCCTCAAAAACTCATAAAAATTCTAAAAAAATCATAGAAAATTCAAAAATTAATAAACTCCTTTCTGATTTTTTCCTTTTTATTTCTATTTTCTAAGAAAAATACCTCTAGGCTCTTTTAGGACCATTTTATATTTTAATTTGGTCCTACAAGCCTGACTGGACAGTTTTTTTATTTCTGCCTTCTTTGATTTTCAGAAAATTCCCTAAAAATTATAAAATTCTCAAAAATTCACCAAAAATAGTAAAAAATCCATAAAATATAAAAATGTTTTTGTTTGAATTTTCAGATCATTTTTGAATACTTATATAATTCCTTGAGTGTGCTTGTTTCCTTGCCTTTTATTATTTTTTGTTATTATTAAAAATCCCAAAAAATATAAAAATATTAAAAATCCACCAAAAAATATTTGTTTTATTTTCTTTTCTTTTACGACTACTTCGTTGGCTATAAGGCCATCTCGTGATCCTCGAGACCGACCCTGGGAGATATACCAAGTTAGTCCCATAGCGAGACCGCTATTTTGATTTTTCATTGATTTTAATCTTCTCGATTGGTGGTCTGATTTTGTTTCTTGATTGAGCTCTGAGACCCGAGTGACTGAGGTCACAACGACCTTAGTGAGATACTTTACCTTAGTCTATCGGGCAGCTTGTCATAATGGTGCCGTTGTCGGGGAGCACGGCTTAGTAGTCGTATTTTCTTTCTTTTTATTTTTTTATTTTCATGGCTTTCCGCGGCTTTTTCGTCGTCCGCGGCTTTTCGCGGCTTTTCTTTTTCTTTTATTTTCATTTTCTTTTATTTTCTTTTATTTTTGTTTTTGGTTGTTTTGCTTGTTTATTTTTATTTCTATTTTTGCATATATACCCTGTTTTCTTTTTCTTATTTTATTTGCTTTATTTCTATCTGGTTTGTGACACTCTGATTGTTTCTTGCGAGGGCCCGAGTACCGAGGCGACTTCTTCGGAGGTCGAGGTAATCGCGGGAGTCGGAGGCAGCTTCCTTCTCTACGAAGTCGTAGGAGAGCGCGAGGAGCGACCAGGAGTGCGGGAGCCGTGAAATAGCCGTGGAGTTAGATAGATTAGTTTAGGTTTCTTTCCTGCATTATTTGAATTGTTGTAATAATACAGGGACAAGACACTCAGCCGGACTTCTTAGACTCTTGGGGTCTGTTTCGCCGAGCACCGGTGTGCTCGGGGGATCCCTCATCTTTTTCGCGGTTTTTACGCGGCTTTCTATCGTTTATTTACTGCCTTTCTGTTTCTCATGGATTTCAGCCCCTAGCCTTAGGATTTTTTCTTGACTGTGACGTAAATAATAGGGTCCACACAACTTAATAAATCTGCCTGTACTTATAGCTCGATTAATTGGACCAAGAATAAAAGGATAATAGAAAGACTATTTGGTCACCTGAGGGGTCACACGCCGCTAGAGGTCGTATACAGCGCTGGCAGGACCCATTGTGGTGGGCACCGATCAACATCCGAGACCGGACTCCGACCCCTCTTGATTGACCACTTAGCCATCATTCTTTTGAGTAGAACTGCTTGCTTTGGGCTCGGATTTTTGCCTGCATCATTTAGGTAGTTTTATTTCTATCTTTAAATTCTGCGCGGATCATTTTGCATGTAGACTGCTGGAGTCAGGTATGCATCTCTTACTCTGCATGCATCATTGATTTCACGCGCATCGGCTTTTTCGACTTCTTCCCCCCGATTTTTGGACTTAAATAATCAGGAGAACCGAAAATTTCGTTAGGCGTTTGTTTTTATTGAAAAATACCTAAAAAGAAAAACAATAAAATTTGGGACTGGTTAACTCTATTTGACCCTAAAAGACACTCACCGAAAAAACTTGTCTTGGGGAGAGCAACCCCCTCCTTGTCTAGTTTGCTTGTACGAGAGAGTGACCCGCACACTAGGCTAAAGCCATATCCGAGCCCCGATCAAACTACCGACCTTTTATACGGGACAGTCTGGTTGGCGGATTGGATTTCTAATAGGTCACGTTAATCGCTCTGCTATCTTGACTTGATCACCTAATAAAAACTGACAGGATAATTGACCGAACCTTTACGGTCTTCAGCTCGCGTTGCGTAGGTGAATCAGGGGTTCGTTTGCTGGTCATTGTTGTTTCTAGATCCCATCCGCCCGACTCGCCAAATCAAGATGATGGGCAGAAGGTCCCTTAGGCAGCCTCTGGCTGCACCGCTTCCCAGCACTTCTGCCCGCTCATCTAGGTTGGTTCGCGAGAGTCGAGATCCGCTCTCCGAACCCGAGTTTGACTCCACCCTATTCCCCCTCGACCCCCCTTCTTCCAGTTCAAAGATACTAGTGCCAGATGAGAGACTACTATCAGATGATTTATCGGCACCTGAGTTTGGGTCCTTTGCTTTTGCAGAGACCATGGACGACAGCAGTGATGATCACACCGGAGGTCCCCATCCAGAGCAGACATTCATCTTGGACCAAGGTGCGATCAACTCCACCCTGATCGCCTCCCTTGAGACAGTGCAGCAGTAGTTGAGGGATCATTGAGCATTTATGATTGAGATGAGGCGTGAGATGGAGCAGATGAGAGTAGACCACGATCAGCGCGGGCTAGGAGACGGGACGAGGAGACCTGATGATGTAGCAGCAACTGCAGCCGCAACAGCGGTAGCACCGGACCAGCCGAGACCGATGCAGGAATTACACAACCCCGGATCGACTTTGACGCACCGTTGGGTCGTGTTACCAGCCATTGTGGGGGACTTCAAGTTCCTCCCGAACACTTTGCAGCTCCTCCCCCGGTTCCATGGGCTCTCCACTGAGGAGCCCCATCTCCACCTACAGGAGTTCTTGATGATCTGTGGCACAATCCACGACAGGTAGGTGGACGAGGATACCATACGGATGATTGCCTTCCCCTTCTCACTAGCAGACAGAGTAGGCACCTGGCTGAAGAACTTGGGGAAGTTTGTCTACACCTTGGGGCAGCTCCGCACCGAGTACTTGAACAAGTACTATCCACTCGGGCGGACGAATGCAGCGAGGGCCCTGATCAGCAACTTCACCATGCTCCCCAACGAGCAGTTCCATGAGGCATGGGAGAGGTTCAGAGAGTTGACAGATAGATGCCCGCACCATGAGATTTCGATGTCGAACCTAGTTCAGAGCTTCTTCTGCGGGCTGACACCAGAGCTACAGAGCCTGGTGAATGCTTCTTGTGGCGGGTTCTACTTCACCAAGGATGAGGACCAGGTCTGGGCCATCTACGAGGAGATAGCCGAGAACTACACGGTGATGTCTAAGACCCGCCTCTACACATAGGGACGTCGTCTGCCACAGACCGTGCAGTACCAGAGGATAGAATGGGTTGATGCCGGTCCATCCACTTCATCAGCGGCAGCAGCACAGGCTGAGTCCACAGCCGCCGACATGGGTATCATCAGCGAGAAGCTAGACCAGATGGAGATCATAGAGAAGAAGCAATGCCAGGGCATCACGCAGATGGCACAGACTCTGAGTGACCTAAAGACACAGCTCATGTGTCTCCAGGAGGCACAGACGGCTTCCCAGCCCCGTCTTCAGGCACGAGGCGATCTGAGTAGCACCGGCAGCTCGTCCCAGCGCTCCAGCCACCAGCAGCCTAGACAGGTTCACCTTGTACAGGCGGAGCCGTACCAGCAGCCGCAGCTTTCTTACCAGTCCCCACCATCCCCAGACACATAGATGGTGGTATACCAGCCGGATCAGCCTCTGGCAGTACTCCCGCCACCCCCGTACGAGTCAGAGCCGTTGATGGATGTCAACGGGATTTGATATGACCGACCCCAGCCCGGTATCCGACGAGACCATCCCGGATTCCATTGGTCGGCCGGAGGTGCCAGTTCCCAGCAGCAACCTTCAGGACAGGGTGGCCAGTACGACCATCAGAGAGATCACCAGCAGCAGCAGCCCCCAGTGTACCACCAGCAGCAGCAGTCACAGCAGTATGGTCCTCGTCCCTATCAGCAGGGACATTCTTGGAGGCAAGATCAGCCTCAGTAGCAGCAGTATCATCCCCAGTCGTACCCCTCTCACCCACAGCACCAGCAGCAGCAGCCTCACTACCAGCGAGGCCACCCGTCAGGTTCTCATGGGCCATCCTATGAGAACCCCACCTTAGATGATATAGCCCGCCTCCTTACCGATCAGCAGGCTACATTCAGACGGGAGATGGACGAGTTCCGCCAGGAGATGCGGGAGATTGTGAGAGGGAAGGCCGCCATCCCTGCCCAGATAGAGCCGAATCCGAACAACCTCAAGAGGAAGTCTGAGCAGGTAGATTTCACAGAGTATGCCACTCCGAGTGATTCTTTTGGTGATATGTCTGCCTATCTATTTGATACTGACTTTGTCACACTTAGGAGCGGTAGGATGCCAGCAGGCGGCGCCTTGTCTGAGCGACACCCCGAGGACACTTCCAGAGTGCCAGGCGAGGAGGAGAGCGGTGCTGATGCTGCTAGAGATGATGACGGTGGTACTGATGCCACCATGGATGCTGATCCCACCGACGGTATTGAGGTCGTTGCTTCACCAGATGGAGGAGGTGGTACTGATGCCACCAGTGCTGCCGAGCCAGAGCGCGGTGCTGATGACACACGTCTACCAGTCGAGGGTGGTGTTGATGCCACCATTTCCACTTCTGAGAGTTCTGTAGTCTTTCCTTCTGTACATGTATCTCAGGACACTTATCAGAATAAAGGAAAGGGTTTGTTTTCGTCTGATCCACCTGTGGTGCTTGATGTATGTGTGGATTCTGTCGTCGAGCAGCCTAGACCCTCTCCTAGTCCTTCATCTGAGAAGGACCCTGTGATCCCCTTCCCTAGAGCACTTCACATAATAAAGGGGAAGAAAATAGAAAATCCAAAAAAGAGGCAGTAGGAAGAGTTCAGCCAGCAGATGATAGATCGCTTCCACATTCAGCTGACTCTTCAGAAGGCTTTGCAGCACATCCCTCTACTCTAGAGATCACTCAGAGACAGGACCACAGTTAGGAGGAAGAGGAGGAACCACCAGTCAGAGATCCATGTGCTGACCAGAGCCACTTGTTTCGCGATTCAGAACCGTCTGCCGGCCAAGAGGCCAGATTCAGGAGCCCCATATGTCAGATGCCATATCAGAGAGCAGAGGTTCGACCGTACTCTATTAGACAGCGGTTCGTCTATCAACCTACTTCCGACAGCCCTTCTCGACCGCTTTGAGTTGGGCACTCTACGACAGAGCAGGACAGTCCTTCAGTTTGTTGATCGATATGTCAAGAGGCCGAAGGGTTGCTGAGAGACGTTGTCATCACGATTCAGGGCTTGCAATTCCCCGTGGACTTCGTAGTGTTGGACATGGAGATCCCTGAGTCAGTGACCGATACCCCCATCAATCTAGGTCGCCCGTACTTGGCCACAGCCAAGGCAGTGTCGGACCATGATAGCGGGAAGGTATACTTTTGCGTCGAGGGCGAAAGTGTACAAATAGAGATGGTCGAGGACATCAGAGTCAGAGATTCAACATGCTTAGAGCCGGCCACCGATTCAGAGCAGATGATAGATGCAGGGCCAGACATCCACCAGGACTGCGACTTCGTGATTACAGATGATGAGGCAGTTTGGGCATATCCAGTCGCACAGGCCATCCTCTCACCTTCAGAGTCCGTTGATGCAGAGACGTCAGCAGAGGAGAGCTTGGAGAGCGCATTCCTGGTCCAGGATACTTTTGGGGCAGCAGAGTCGGTTCTTAACCGCGAGACAGATTTTTGTGATGATGATACAGATCCCTCGGAGTCAGATTTTGATTGGGCAGAGTTTGATGATTTCATTTCAGATCTGATTTCCATTGAGCCTGCAGCTAGGGAGGAGGTAGATGCCGAGTAGAGCAGAGACAGTCCACAGGGAAGCCTTCTCCAGATTCAGAGTGTGATCGAGAGTTTCAGTTTTCCCATGCAGATTTGGCAGCATTCACATAGAGTTTTCAGAGGCTAGATTCTCCAGCACCGACATGTCCAGAGCTGAAGCCACTTCCTGTGTCGTTGAAGTATAGATTCCTTGCAGGTGAGCATGAGATGTACCCATTCATTATCTCCGCCGATTTGACTGGAGAGCGGGAATCCCGTCTGATGGGGGTTCTTGAAACGAACTGCAAGGCGATAGGATGGAGCGTAGCCGATCTCCAGGGGATAAGTTCGGCCCTATGCTCCCACCATATCTATCTCGAGGATGAGTCGAAGCCCTCGTGTGAGTTCCAGCGGCAGCTGAACCCGAATCTGAGAGAGGTTGTCATGAAGGAGATTTCGAAATGGTGGAGCGCTGATTTTATCTACCCCATCTCCGACTCCAAGTGGGTCAGTCCATTGCATGTGGTGCCCAAGAAGACGTGCATCACTTCAGTAGTCAGCGAGTTTGGAGAGGAGATCGCTACCCGGGTACCCACTTCTTGGCGAGTCTGCGTGGATTACAAACGACTCAACCAGGCCACCAAGAAGGATCATTTCCCCCTGCCCTTTATAGATCAGATCATTGACAGAGTGGCAGGGAAGAGCCATTACTGTTTTCTAGATGGGTACTCCGGCTACAACCAGGTGGCCATCGCACCCCAGGACCAGGACAATACTAACTTCACATGTCCCTTCGACACATACGCCTTCAGACGCATGCCATTTGGGCTATGCAACGCCCCTGCAACTTTTCAGAGATGCATATTGTCTATCTTTTCGGACATGGTGGGGGAGTGCTTGGAGGTCTTCATGGATGATTTCTCGGTTTACGGCGACGGATTCGACTCCTGTCCTGACTGCCTAGACCGAGTCCTTCAGCAATGCATTGAGGTTCATCTTGTGTTGTCTTGGGAGAAGAGTCACTTCATGGTGACTCAGGGGACGGTGCTTGGCCATATGATCTCCAACAGGGGCATGGAGGTTGATCCGACCAAAGTAGATGTCATTAGAAAACTCGCACCACCGTCCAACTTGCGGCAGTTACGGTCTTTCCTGGGGCACGTCGGTTTCTACCGGCATTTCATTCATGATTTCAGTAGGATTGCCCGACCGTTGACTGATCTGCTGACGAAAGACACCGAGTTCCTTGTCGATGACAAGTGTCTTTCGTCGTTTGAGACTCTCAAGAGATGTGTTGTTGAGGCTCCTGTTCTCCAACTGCCTGATTGGTCTCTCCCATTCGAGATCATGACGGATGCCTCCGATTTTGCCGTGGGGGTCGTGCTGGGACAGAGGAGGGATGGAGTCTCATTTGCCATTCACTACGCTAGCCGTACACCGTACATTGGATGCCGCGCAACGGAACTACACTGTTACTGAGAAGGAGATGTTAGCCGTAGTTTTTACCCTAGATAAGTTCAGATCTTACATCATCAGATCTAGAGTGACCATATACACTGATCATACCGCCATCCGGTACCTCATGGCAAAGAAGGATGCCAAGGCCAGATTGACCAAATGGATCCTTCTACTCCAGGAGTTCGACATAGAGATTAAGGATAAGCCTGGAGTCAAGAATGTGGTAGCGGATCATCTCCCCCGATTAGAGCATCTTGAGGATTCTGAGCAGACTGAGCCTATATGTGAGACCTTCTCAGATGAGGCGATCCTTGTTATCGCCTCTCTCCCTTGGTACGCTGATATTGTGAACTTTCTTGTTGCTAAGAAAGTCCCATAAGATTGGCCCAGGCAGAGACTTGAGACCTTCCTTGCGAAGGCCAAGTCCTACCACTGGGAGTATCCCATCCTTTACCATGAAGGAGGGGATAGTGTCTGGCGTAGGTGCATTCCTCAGGAGGAGCACCATAGCATCCTCACTTACTGCCACAAGCTTGAGGCAGGAGGACATCACTCTGGGAGGAGAACGGCACAGAAAGTGCTCCAATCCGGCCTATGGTGGCCTACCCTCTTCAAGGACTCTGATGAGTTCGTGAAGAGGTGTACTGACTGTCAGAGGATGGGCACTTGCGGACATCGTGATATGATGTCGATGCAGCCCATTTACTTCTGTGAGTTTTTTGACGCATGGGGCATCGATTTCATGGGTCCATTCCCTAAGAGTCAGGGATTCGAGTACATTCTGTTGGCCGTGGATTATGTTAATCCTTGGGTTGAAGCCATCCCCGCCCGAACCACACATGCTAGGATTGTTTGCAGATTTTTGAGGAAGCACATCATTTCACGGTTCGGGGTACCTCGAGTGTTGATATCTGACGGAGGGTCTCATTTTGTCAACGACCAGGTGAAGGCCCTTGCTAGCGAGTTTGGCATAGACCATCGAGTTGCCACTCCATACCACCCTCAGACGAATGGTCATACCGATGTGTCGAACAGGGAGATCAAGACTATATTGCATAAAGTCGTCCGCCCTGACCGAAAGGATTGGTCACAGCTTTTGGACTCGGTCTTGTGAGCATATAGGATGTCTTTCAAGACACCGTTGGGCACATCTCCCTTTCACCTCGTTTATGGCAAACCGTGCCATTTACCTGTTGAGTTGAGGCATAGGTCACTTTGGGTTGTCACTGATATACTTTTGGATTCAGATAGTGTAGGAGATCAGAGGAGGGCAGAGTTAGCAGCCTTGGAGGAGCTTCGTGATACCGCCTTCTCAAACAGCCTATAGTACAAGGAGAGAGTGAAGGAGTGGCATGATTCTCATATCAGCCACAAGCATTTTGAGCCAGGACAGAGAGTATGGCTGTTTGATGCTAGGCTTCGTCTATTTCCAGAGAAGCTACAGAGCAAATGGAAGGGACCATTTTTGGTGAGAAAGGTACACAACAATGGGAGTATTGACATATCTGAGTTGTCTTCTGAGAGTACCTTTCGAGTGAACGGCCAGCGGCTCAAGCCATTTCTAGATCATGAGCCGTGGGTCGTTAATGTTGCCCCTATTCACTTTGCGTGAGATGTGGTCTCTTGACTCACATCTATTGCATCTCACGCCTGATTATCACTGTTCTCCCGACTTGTATAGATCCAGTTGTCCATATCATTCCATTCTTTAGTCCCACATCCCTTTCCTCATCTTTTGATTATGCTATACTTAGGGTGTACTTTACCCTAAGTATAGGGGGGATGTAGGACTCTCGGGTATTTCTTTTGATTCTTTCTACCCCTATTTTTGCTACCTATACTTAGGGATCTTTCACCCTAGGTATAGGGGGGGTAGACCCTGTACATTCTTCACTCGGTTCTCCCTTCGTGTACAGACTGCTATACTTAGGATTATTTCATCCTAAGTATAGGGGGAAAAGTCGAGGTCCTCTTGATTTCTATTCTTTCATTCGTCTTTGTATATAGCCTTCCTTTTCACTTCCCTATACTAAGCACGAGTTATGTCTTCTTCATCGCTCTTGACTCTGAGGACATCGTTCGAGCTAAGTATCGGGGGGTGTATATATTTCATATATACTTTAGCCATAACTCGTACTTTGTGTGAGTGTATTAATAAATAAAAATGGCTAAAAACCCAAAAATCCATAAAAAAATAAAAAAATTTCCCTGTAAATAAACATTCTTTTATTTGCACATACATAGCTATTGTACAAATTATTTTTGTAAAAATGTTTTCAAAAACTTTTTGTGTAAATTGTGTGTAAATATGTTCATATCAAAATTATGTATATAGTACAAAATTTTTCCAAAATGTTTTGAAAATCAAAAGTTTGTAAAAACCTTGTGTAAATTTGTGTAAATATTTTGCAAAACTTGCATTCATGCACACATTCATGATTCCAAAACATTTTTTAAAAATTTTGCATGTGTGTAAATATTGTGTAAATAGCATCCTTGTATATACTTGTATAGTTTTTCCCGGATTATAGTTGGCATTTAAACTAGCCTGGAATTAAATTGGGAAATGGAGCTTGATTAAGATCTTAATCCACCTAATTCTAAGAGGAACCTTATAGGGCTTAGGGTTAAGGCTTTTCAGGTCCATGGTGACTTAATTCTTTGAGTCCATTAGGCTATGATCACATGTCATCTCAATGAGCCTAAGTAGAGCACTTAACAACACACACATGACTCATACAGACAATGGCTTGACTTGGACCCGCACTTTACACCGAGATCTCTACGGATGAGGTGGTGAGGAGGCAGTCTTCCTTGACTTGGGGTAGCATATGAGGGTAGTACTTCTAGATGGAACCTCTCTTCTTCTTTTAGTGAAGGAAGTGCGTCTCAACCTGGTATGGTTGCCATGAGGTCTAACGACAGGAGTTGTGGGTTGCAATAATGCTTCAAAAGAGGGATAGTCTACTGGCTCAAGAGGAAAAACTCCTTATGTACATATGTTGCACCGTGTAAATATGTTGTATAGATGCACTTGAAAAAGAAAAAGAAAAAAAATGCAAAAAGAAAATAACTCCAAAAAAGTGGTGGGTCTGATAGAAAATGATAATCCCACCGGAGTATGTATATAGTGCAAATAAGAAAAGCTTGAGACTCATGTTCCATCTTATATAGCTTGCAGCAGGGAGACTTAGCTACACTGGTTGAGCTCCCAAGGATACATGGCTACACTGGCCATGGTCCATTCTCTTCTTCCCCCTCTTCTTGAGCCAGTTGAACTTGAACTTAGAAGGGAATACCCCGCTCCTCGAGGAAAGAGTGGCCAGACTAGGGTCATAGAGTTACCTTGTTGGGGAGGGTTGTCAAGTTACTACTTCTGAGGTGGAGAGCTATACCTCACATACACTGTACAAGGAAATATTCATAGTCTTCAGGGTTTGTGTATGTAGACTTGTTCTGATCTGGATTATTGAGGAGACCTAACTATAGATTAGTGGATCTTAGAGGATGTTGAATTTTAAACCTAAGTCTAAATAAGGTTCCGACACATTAATAATCCAAAGATCGGATCGAGCTCCATATTTCAATTTAATGAAGGCAAGTTTAATACTCAGCATTACTCCATGCATTTTCTGCTCTTTTTCTTTTTCACTTCTTTTTCAAATAAGTGTTTGCTAAGGGACTAGCAAAGTTAAGTATAGGGGGGTAATGAATACCCATTCATCACTCTTTATTCTTTTATTTTAGCTACAAAACCTATGCAAAATACATGTATATTCTTGTAAATAACAATAATTGTCAAATAGCATGCATTATGTAAATATGCATTTTTAGCATGTTTTTGTGCACAAATAAAAGAATATAGAAATAAAAGAAAAAGAGGGAGATATTTAGAATAAATATTGAGCGACCTGATCCCAAGAGAGGGTTCAACATGGGCCTGACCGCAAAAAGAACCTAAGTAGATAGAGATAATGAAGTTCATGATTGTACATATACCTATAAATAAATAAAAATATTTTCCTCTAAATAAAAATAAAAATGGGTGTGTATTTATATGTATATATTTGTAAATATTAAACTAAAATAAAATTTGGAAAAATAAAACAAAAATAAAAATAAATAAAAAAATGCATGTCATCCTTGTCTATATTCACCATGAACATAAAACCACTTATATATTTATTTTTCCCTATAAATAAATAAATAAAATCCCATAAAAATATGTACATATTCCACATTCCATAAGGTAAATAAATAAATTAAAAATCACAAATATAAAAATAAAATAAAAATAATTAAATAAATTCAATTTCAAACATTGTATATATACCATGTATGTATATAAATAAAACTATTTATTTATCCCTTGTAAATAATTAATAAAAATAAAATAAAAAAACTTTTTTATTCCAAATTTTATTTTATAAATAAATAAAATATAAAATTGGAATAAAATGTTTAATAAATAATTTAAAATAAAAAATACATAGTGTATATACCTATATATAATAATACTATATTGTAAATACCATATTTTTATTTAAAAAAATAAAAATCACCAAAATATTATTTAAAAATAAAGAAACATTTTTTATGTTTTAACTTTTCCGAAATTCGGCCATTTACTATTTTTATTTAATTTTCAAGTAATTATGACGTGGCTGCACCTGATTGGCCCACGGGGGATGTTGACCCCCGGTCAACTCCCCCCCTGGACCACCAACCCGCGGATCTTGCGCTCCGACCCGTTTTCTCCCTATTTTCCCCCCTTGATCCGACCATTAAAACCTTAAACCCCGGATCCTAATCCTTCCCTGCAGATCCGAGACCCACGCCCGGGGTGGATTTTAGGGGTCCGTGCCTCGACGTGCGTGCCTGACTCCCATCTAGCCGGACCCCTAGAACTATTTAGCTCGAGCTTCAGCCACAATTTACGCCATCTTTGGCGTCGCCCCTTCCACCCAGGACCTCCACCCGATTCCTCTGAGTGACAGCTTTGGATTGGTGTGTTGCAGAGAAGCGGAGGAGCTTCCCGTCACTGATCCAGCAGCGTCTCGCCGTCGTGCGCCGTCTGATGAATCCACATTTCATCATCTTTATTCTATCATTTTGGCCTCAAAAACCCTAGCAAATGCATGTAAATTGTATTAAATAGCGCATATTAGCATTCATGCATGTACCTGTAAATAGTGTATAAAATACTGTAATTAAAGCCAAAATTATAGAATAAATAAAAGAAAAGAAAAAGAATAAAATATTGTAAATATTTTATGATCCGAAACTCCGAGACCTAGGCATCTTGATGAATAGGTCGACAAGGAACAAAGTAGGGGGAGATAAGGACCAGTTACAGTCAAAATACCTATACTTTTTAATTCATTCTTTATTCATTTTGAGACCCATTTTTTGTTCCACTTTTTATACATCAAATAAAGAAACTTTGTACATGAAAGTTGTAGATAATTAAATATAGAAAAATACAAAATTGATTTCACTGAAAAATAATATATAGATAAAAAGTTATGGTCTAAATAAAATTCCAGAATCCCAACTTCCCAGACCCGTATCTCACCACTGAAAACTCCAAATGTAGCAAACTCACCTTTAATTATATATAGAATAAAATAAGCTATTTAATGGCAATGGTTTCGCATTTGGCGGAGCTATGGTTTGAAAGTTGAGTTTTGGACCCTCATTGTATACCTGTACTGATTGAAATATTCATTTTATTATTTCTTCATTATTTTTGTATTTTTATATTTTTATAATTTTGTAAATATTATGTATAATGTATTTGTGTGTTAAAATCAAAATAAAACTCAAAAGAAATTCAAAATAAAATATATGTATATATATCATACATAGGCAAAACTACCTATACTTATACGTGCAGAAAACATACTTATATTTTATTAAATATACAAAACACATCAATAAAATAGAATAAAAATATAATTACATGTATAAAAGTATTCTATAATTTTATAAAATAATAAACAGAACTAAAGAAATTAAAAATACCAAAATAAAAATAAAGTAATAAAATACATAGGTATATGCACCTATACAGGGCTAAAAAGACAACTTGTAAAAATATACTTCATAAAAATAAACAAAAATCACTATAAAATACTTCATAAAAAATAAACATTTTTTTATTTTATAATTAAAAATTAATAAAATCATTTTTGATTTTTAATTGAATTTTAAATCAATTTTTAGGACCTTTTTCCTCGTTGGTCCACGTGGACCAACCAGGGGGCAGTCACAGTTGACCTCGGTAAATTGTCTGCCCTAGGTCCTTTAGGCAGTCAGAAACCTCATTTTTTGTTCCGCCTTTGTGGATTTTTCGAGGCCTTGTCTTTCATCCTTTGAGGATGATTCCTTCTGCAAACACGTTCCTCGTTCATCCCTCAACCTCGCCCAGATGATATCTCGATCAATGGACCACTGCATCACTGCCAATCCCTTGGTCTTTGGGGCACCTCAGTCTCTGAGTCAAACCAAATATAACGAAGCCCCGACTTCAATTTCAAAATCAAACCCCTCAATCCATAGGATAGCTCCCATTCTTGTGTCCTCAAGCTCGAGGAAGGTAACAGCTTCCTTTCGAGCCCTTCAGATTGGTCGAGCAATGCCTGAGGCGGCTCCAGCACCTCCCCCTTCACCGGCGGTCGAGGTACTTCTTCCCTCCGGTCTACATCGTTGAGGCTGCCACTTCACCCACTTATTTTTCGTGCATGTCATTAGTTTTAGCTTTAGGAACAAAATCCCTCTAGGAAATTTGCATTCCATTGTGTAAATCGCCCTATTGATCTTCCTCGCCGGAGCGCACCTCCGGCCAACCACGCACACGACGATTCTCGCTATGCCTCCACCCTCTCGAGGTCCAGGCAGTTTTCCCTAGACCTTCTAACCATTTTTGCATGTCAAAGAGCTTTGACTCGAGCCTGGAGGCAATTTTGGAGCCTCGTCGGAGCACACGGGGCTCTACAGCTCCGCCACCCTCTCGCGAGCACCTCGGCCATTGCCGAGGTCTTTTGAAGCCCCCACGAGGAAGAGGAGACCTCCAGGAGTCCCCAGATCCATTTTGAAGCCCAAACGTCATCGGAGACCGGAGATCTTGAACGGAGAAGATCGCCTCGCCGGCGTTCTTCTTTGTTCTTGCTCCAAGCGTCTCGACCATTGGATCACGGCGGAGCTCCAGGTTGCACAGCCGCCGTCCGATTTTCCATCGCCTCAACCGTTTGATCTATCATGGAGGATCTGATCTAGGCCGTCCATCGCCGAAGCGTCATCGCGCGACCAGGAAGCGCCACGTGGATAAGTGGCCCACGCCACATCCTTGGATCGCGCGCGAGGGGTATTTTGCATTTCTCACCCCTCGCATTTTTGTATTTAAGATTTAGTCTATAAACTTTTGTCTGAAGCGTAATTTTTTTGTAAATTTTATAATAAGGCCCCTGAGTTTCCCATTATTACACCTAGGTCCTCTACCACGTCACCTCACGTGACCTGTTCACGTGAGGTGTGGGCTTTCTTGCAGAGCGGCCCCCGGCCTTTTGTAGATTTTGTTTTAGTACTGTAATTGTTAGTTTACGTGTAAAAACTTTGGGAATATTGCACATCAGCCCTCGGGTGTTTTTGATATTACGTTTGGGTCCTTCCTAGGCGCGTGCAAGTCACGCGCCATGGTGGGCTTTTTGCTGTGACACCCCTGCGGGTCTGAGATTTTGTATTTGGTCCTTAAAATTGAATATTTAGTGTTAATTTTTGTGGAAAAATTGCATGTGTTCCCCTGGATGTTTGTGTATTTGCATGTATACCCCTGCTAGGTTAAATTATTTATGCTTGCTTGTTCTATTTATTTAAGGCATCATTTTAATTCGAAAAATTCTACAAAAATCATGTTCAGCTCCTGTTAACTAGCACTTCCATGCATATTTTTGCATTTGCATTTTATTGCATTTTTATATTTATTAAAAATAAAAAAAACAGGCATTTTATCTTCTGTTTATCTTAGAAAATACCAAAAAATATTAAAAGACCTTAAAAATTTCGAAAAAATTCCCTACTGTCTATTTTAACCTATTTTAGTATCAACCCAAAAATCATTAAAAATTGTAAAAGAAAAACCTTAAAAATTAGAAAATACTCAAAAACTTCCAAAAAATCTAAAAAATTATAGATTACTCCAAAAATTGCAAACTTAGGTTTTGTAGATTGTATATTTTCGTATCTTTATTTTAAAACTAGTTTGGAAATTTTTGTGGTTGTTTGATATTTTTCACTCCTGTTTTACCTTCAGCCAGTAGCTTATTCCCTGTTTTCCTTTATTTTGCCATTTAAAAATACCAAAAACATTCTGAAAAATTCCCAAAAATCACAAAAACAGTAAAAAAATCATAAAAACACCAAAAAGATTATTTCTGATTTTTTGAGCATTTTTGCATATTTTTATAAATATTGTATCACCTCTGCTATTATATAGCTTATATATTCCAATATTGAAAATGAAAAAATATATATATAATATAAAAAGAAAATATAAAATCTGAAAATTAAAAATCAAAATACAAAATTCAAAATTAAAAATTAAATAAAAAAATTAAAAATTCAAAACCCACAAAAACATTTGCTTTGCATAGTATAGGCAACATTCACATTCACACACACACACACACACAAACGCCTGTTTGATCTACCCTGCCTTGCTCCCTGTGTTCGAACTCTCTGCATACTTGCTCTATACACCATTTATGTAGAGTTAAAAATAATTTTTAACTTCACATTTATTTCTTATTGCTTGATCTATAGTGTGGGTTAATTGTTGATTTTAGTCCAGGATTCATTGCGAGTCGTCACAGCGACGGTTGTCTCCGCCTTGTGTGAGATACTATTTTAGACTCCGTGAATTTTGGCTAAATCAAATGGCGCCGTTGTCGGGGAGCAACAACGAGTAGTTCATATTTTTGTTTGAGCGTGTTCATTTGTCTACCATTGCTATTGTATCTCTCTTATTTTTGATAGATATTGTTGAGCTTTTCTGACCATCTCTTTGTCTTCTTGCGAGGGACCGCGGAGCGAGGTAGATCGCCTAGGGGATCCGGAGCAACCACGTGAAGCGGAGCCGGCTTTTCTTAAGCCAAGCCGGCAGGAGAGAGCAAGAGGAGTGAGAAAGTGATTAGATTAGTTTGCATTTTATTTTGTGAGAGAGTGATTATTAATTTCTAATAATACAGGGACTTGGACACTTGAACTTCCGGGCCTAATTTCCGTGTGTTTATTCACCCGGGGGCTCACCGCGGATTTCACCGCGTTTTTCGACAGTCATTTGCCGGTTTTGTTTTCATTTTCCATTTCTTTTATGGATTGAGCCTGTAGTTGTAGGCTTTGCTTGTTCGATTAGATTATGTCCAAACACACTAATAACCTTTGCATGCTCCCATAGATCGTACTTGGACTTAGTTTATTTAAACAGTTAGTCATTAGTCTTCGATCCGCGCGCTGCGAGCTCACCCCGCCAAGCGCTTCTCCTAAACTCGATGTGTCGAGAGAAGGAGGGGTGAGCCTAGACCGGACCTTAGGATTGGAGATTGGTGGTTGACTTGTGGTTCTTCACGTAGCAATTGCCTATCTTAGGACGATTTCCGCATTGCATACCGGCATGTAGTTTAGGTTTATAAATTTCTGCTTTGCATCCCGCATGGAGAGAGATGGGATTCGCTGTAAGTCTTCTTACTTAGCATCCATCATTTAGGCACAAAGGTGAGATTTCCATCTTGGTGCCGACTTGCATTGGCTTTTCTGACTCTATTCTCCCTCTATTTTTGGACAAAGTAGGATCAAGAAAATACAAAAATCGTTAGGCGCTTGTTTGAATCAACTCAAAAGAAGCGATAATACCAAAAAAAATAAAAAAAGGGACTGCTAAGAAAACTTTGACCTAAATAAATTTGGTAATTGGACTCATTGATTGGGGAGACTAACACCCTTATTTGTATTCAGGTTGCATGGGAAGGTCTCCTTCCAAGTGAGAAGAGTGCTTCGTAAGAATTAGAGCCCAAATCCCAGCTTGTGGCTGCCTTGTGTATCGCCTGGATTTCCGAAGTATTGGCGCTACTATCGTACGTAGACGAGTAGGGCTTGGTCACCATTGGTGACTCACTATTGTGTGAGCATCGACCTTGTCCGAAGTACCGAGCATAGGCCACGCCTTCACGGGTGTGTCCGTCTCACCGTCTGCGTCCGAGTAGGATCTTGCACGCTCACTGGTGATTCCGTTGCGAGTGAGATCTGAAGTATCGGTTTCGCCTATCGGCTTCCTCCCTCTTCTTCTTTGGCTGAGTAAGGATCCAGGAAGGGTTACAAGGATCGTAAAAAGCGCAAGCTACAGGTTACATAGGAAGAGGACAAGTACGGGAATACTTTTCCGGTAGTACTCTCTCTCCTTTAGGTGTAGCGCTCTAAGGACTCGTGACAAGATAAATCCCTGAATTCAAGCTAAAATTAACAAGATAAAAGTCGAACCTTCACGGCTTCATGTTTTGAGTTGGTGAACTCACCCCTGTTTTGTGTTTGATTGCTAGTCGATTTTAGGTCAAAGATCAAAAACACTGCACAATTGTGCACAATTTTGCTTCTCCTTTCTTCCTTCTTCTTCTACATTTACCTTGCTCTTTTCAATAATCAAGATGATGGGATGGAGATCTCTTAGGCTGACCCTGTCGACATCGCTATCCAGCACTCCTCCTCATTCATCTAGGACGACCTCGGAGAGTTCGCTCTTCGAGCCTGAATTCACTTCCGCCATGTTCCCCCTCGACCACCCTTCTCATTCTCCTGCCTTCAGTCCAAGAGTGTCAGAATTTAGTGCATCACAGAGTTCAGAGCATTCGACGGCACCTGAGATGGATTCTTTTGCTTTTTCTGAGAATCCCGAGATGGATGACAGAGGAGAGCATCCTGACGATCATGAGCACCTGCCATTCTTTATTGATTAAGTTGCCATCAACAATTCACTTCTAGCATCCCTGGAGACCATGCAGAGACAGATTCGTGACCAGGGAACCTTCATGGGTGATCTCATGAGAGAAATAGCACAGATGAGAGAGAACCGACCTGGGGGCGATGGCGGAGGAGGAGATGGACCTGATGCAGGAGGAGGTGATCCCAACACTGAGAGACCGCCACAGACTATCATGAGGGAATTGCACAATCCCGCAGCATCCCTCACTCATCGTTGGATCCGACTCCCTCCCATCCATGGAGATTTCGAGCTTCGGCCCCACACCATTCAACTTCTGCCCAAATTCCATGGGTTGCCGACCGCAGAGCCACATCTCCACCTCCAAGAATTTGAAATGATCTGCAACATGATCCATGATAGGCTGATGACCGAGGACACGATCAAGATAATCGCCTTCCCTTTCTCTTTGGTTGACAGAGCTGTATACTGGCTCAAACACTTGGGGCGATTCATCGACACATGGCCAGAGCTCCGGACCGCATATTTGAAGAAGTACTACCCTCTCGGCCGGACGAATGCAGCTAGAGCCATGATCAGCAACTTTGTCATGATCCCAAATGAACAATTCCATGAAGCCTGGGATCGATTCAGAGAGCTCATTGACCGGTGTCCACATCACGATATCTCCAAGCTCAATCTAGTTCAGAGTTTCTTCTGTGAGCTGACACTGGAGCTGTAGGGGCTTGTTAACGCCTCTTGCGGTGGATCTTACTTTTCCAAGGGTGAAGACGATGTTTGGGCCATATATGAAGGCATGGTAGAGAATTCAACCGTCATGGCCCAAGCTCGCGTCTACACACAACAAAAGCCCCCGCAAGGAGCGGGATCATTCCAGAGGATCGCTCGCATCGATGCCGGTCCTCACACTTTGTCGGCAGCTGCAGTCCAAGCAGAATCAGCTGCAGCCGACATGGGTATCATCAGTGAGAAGTTGGACCATCTCGAGATCCTCGAGAAGAAACAGATGCAAGGCATGGCCCAGATGGACCAGATTGTAAAGACCATGAGTGATATGAAGACGTAGATCCTTTGCGTCCAGGAGGCACAGACTTCTTCCCAGCAGCCTCCCAGGTCACGGGCTGACCCCAGCAGTAGTAGCTCCAACCAGCCCTCTGCCTCATACCGCCAGGTCAACCATATCCAGGCAGAGCCGGTCCCACTGCTACAGTACTACCCAGCGCAACCGCCATCTCAGGACACTCAGATGGTGGTCTACCAGCCGGAGCAGCCCCTGGTAGTTCTTCCTCCACCCACCTTCGAGCAGGAACCATTGATGGAAGTCAATGGGATTTGGTACGACCGGTACCCTCAGCCCGGGATTCGTCGCGATCCCCCCAGATTCCGTTGGGGAAACAGTGGCTCCTCATCTCAACAGCAGAATCCAGCTCAAGGACAGCAGAGCAGCCAACAACCACAGCAGCAGCAGCCCCAGTACGCCCAGCAGCATTACTAGCAAGGTCCTCGTCCCGCCTATCAGGGACAGCAGTGGAGGCAGCATCAGTAGCCTCATCAGTCTTATCCCCATCCTCCCCAGTATCAGCCACAGCAGCAACAACCACATTTCCCGCAAGGGAACCCATCCGATTCTCAGGCCCCCACTTTTGAGAACCCAGCTCTCGATGACCTTTCCCTTGCTCTCCGAACAACGAGCATCCTTCCTGCAAGAAATGGATGAGTTCCGGCAGGAGATGAGGGAGATCATCAAAGGCAAGGCCGCCATACCAGCTCAGATTAAACCTAACCCGAACAATCTGAAAAGGAAGTCTGAGCAGGTAGAGTATACAGAGGATACCTCTCCTAGGGACTATTTGAGTGACACGTCTCTTTCTTTGTATGATGCTGATTTTGTGACTACTAGGAGCAGTAGGATGACAGCTGGCGGCGCCTCTTCTGAGCGACAACCACATGCAGAACCTGGAGCGCCAGAGGAGCAGAGTAGCGGTGTTGATGCCGCTAATGATGATGTCGAAGATGGTGGTGCTGATGCCACCAATGATGGAGTTCCAGACGACGGTACTGAGGACGTCGTGAGACCAGATGCAGACGGTGGTGCTGATGCCACCATTTTGGATGTAGAGCCATAGCGCGGTGTTGATGCCGCGAAGACAGGTGTCGGTGGTGATACTGAGGCCACCACATCCACTTTTGTTGAGCTTCCCTCTGTGATGTTACCACCTTTTGTATCTATGGACTGTGGTAACAAGAAAAACAAAAATATGAATAAAGAAAAGGCATCTGTTCACATTGCGGATCCATATGTGTTGAATGATGATGATTGTATGGATTCTACTCCTTCACAGGCACATGGATCTATTCCTAGTCCTCCATCTGAGGAGGCCCCTACCATCCCCTTCCTTGAGGCACTCCGCCGGGCGAAGGGGAACAAAAGAGAAAATCCCAAAAAAGATCAACAGGTAGAGTTCAGCAATCAGATGATAGACAGATTTCACATTCAGTTGACTCTACAGGAAGCACTCGAGCACATCCCCCTCTTCAAAAAGAATTTGAAAGAGAAGACTACAGTCCGCAGGATGAAGAGGAACCACAGAGATCAGATCCATGTGCTCACTCATTCCACTTGCTGAACTATTCAGAATAAACTGTCAGCCAAGCACCCAGAGGCAGGAGCTCCCTATGTCAGATGCGGGATTCAGGAGCAGCAGTTTGATCGCACTCTGTTAGACAACGGCTCTTCAATTAACCTTCTTCCGGCAGCCTTACTCGACCGATTCAAGTTTGGTCCTCTTCTTAGGAGCAGGACAGTCCTTTAGTTTGCTGACAGGTCGACTAAGAGGCCGAAGGGGTTATTGAAAGACGTGGTCGTTACCATTCAGGGCCTGAAATTCCCCGTGGACTTCGTTGTGTTGGACATGGAGATCCCTGAGTCGGTAACCGATGTCCCCATCATACTCGGATGTCCATTCTTGGCCACAACCAAGGCGGTGACCGATCATGATAGTGGGAAGGTATGTTTTCGCGTAGCTTCCTTAGCCTTCCTGGGTCTTAGTGCAAAGTCTAAATGAAAATCCTGCTCCGACTGAGCAGAACCGGAACTGAGGACCCCCCTGGACCTGCTTTCAGATACCTACCTAGTCAGAGGGGAGATCAAAGCTGGCTGAGTCCCTTGCCCCTATATGACGCAGAGGGCGAAACCATATAAATAAAGACGATCGAGGAAACACGAGCCAGAGAGCTATAATGCTCAGAGCAGTCCAGTGAAGCCGCGCAGATGACAGAGGAAGAGCTAGACATCCACCAGGAGTGCGATTTTGTGATAACAGATGATTAATCCAACTGGACAGATCCTGTAGTACAGACCCTCGCCTTGCCTACAGATTCACCATATCTCAAGCTTATGGCAGTCGAGAGTCTGGAGAGCACATACTTGGACGAGGATACAGTTGAGGCTGACAGCATTGGGACGAATGGTGCTGATGAATTTCAATATTGTTCTTCTTCTTCAGATCCCTCGGATTCAGACATTGATTGGGATGATTTTGATGACTATTTGCCTTGTCTGATTCCTTTTGAGCCAACAGCCACGACAGAGTGCGAGCCAGTGCAGTTTATTGATGATTCAGCAGGCCGCCCTTCGTCAGATATTCATGCAGAGTGAGTGTTCTCCCATGCAGACCTGGTCGCCTTCAGACAGACATATCAGAAGCCAGATCTGCCACCTCCCAGTTGTCCCTAACTGAAACCTCTACCGCAGTCGCTAAAGTATAAATTCCTTGCAGGTGAACCAGATATGCACCCAATCATTATCTCAGCAGGTTTGACTGGAGAACAAGAATCTCGTTTGATGGAGGTTCTTGAAAGAAACTGCAAGGCGATAGGATGGAGTATAGCTGATCTCTAGGGGATTAGTCCAGCTCTGTGCTCCCACCACATCTACCTTGAGGATGACGCTAGGCCGTCGCGTGAGTTCCAACGACGACTGAACCCGAATCTTCGAGATGTAGTTATGAAAGAAATTTCGAAGTGGTGGAGCGCCGATTTTATCTACCCCATCTCCGACTCCAAATGGGTTAGTTCGTTACATGTGGTGCCCAAGAAGAAGGATATCACTACATTTGTCAATGAGTCTGAAGAGGAGATCGCTACCCAAGTACCCACTTCTTGGAGGGTCTATGTGGACTACAGACGATTGAATGGGGCTACCAAGAAGAATCATTTCCCGTTGTCATTCATTGATCAGATTATCGAGCGACTAGCAGGGAAGAGTCATTATTGTTTTCTTGACGGGTACTCCGGATACAATTCAGTGTCCATTGCGCTCGAAGATCAGGAGAAAACAACATTCACCTGTCCGTTCCGGACTTATGCTTTCAGACGGATGCCCTTTGGTCTATGTAACGCCCCGGCGACATTCCAAAGGTGCATGTTGTCCATATTCTCGGACATGGTGGGTGACCGTTTAGAGGTCTTCATGGATGACTTCTCGGTCTATGGCGATGGGTTCGGTGCTTGTCTTGACTGCTTAGACTGTGTGCTTCAGTGCTGCATTGAGGTCAATCTTGTATTGTCTTGGGAGAAGAGTCACTTCATGGCGACTCAAGGGACGGTCCTTGGTCATATCGTCTCCAACAGGGGCATGGAGGTCGATCCGGCCAAGGTATATATCATTAGAAAACTCAATCCACCGTCCAATTTGTGTCAGTTGCGGTCTTTTCTGGGGCATGTCGGTTTCTACCGATAGTTCATTCAGGACTTCAGTCGGATTGCTCGATCGCTTACTGATCTGCTGACAGAAGACACCGAGTTCATTGTCGATGATAAGTGTCTTGCGTCTTTTGAGACTCTCAAAAGTATGGTTGTTTCGGCTCCGGTCCTTCAACCACCTGATTGGTCTCTCCCATTCGAGATCATGACGGATGCTTCAGATTTTGCCGTTGGGGCTGTGCTTAGACAGAGGAGGGATGGATTGCCGTTTGCCATTCACTACGCCAGCCGGACTTTGGATGCCGCTCAGCAGAATTACACTGTGACTGAGAAAGAGATGCTGGCCATAGTCTTTGCTTTGGATAAGTATCGATCTTATATTCTCGGATCTAGAGTGACAATTTACACCGATCACACCGCCATCCGGTACTTAATGGCTAAGAAGGATGCCAAAGTACGTCTTACCAGATGGATCCTTCTACTCTAGGAATTTGCTATTGAGATTAAGGATAAGACTGGAGTCAAGAATGTGGTGGCGGATCATCTCTCCAGATTGGAGAATCTTGAGGAATCTGAGCCCAGCGCACCTATTACAGAGACATTTCCAGATGAGGCGATCTTGGCTATCACCTCGCTCCCGTGGTATGCCGACATTGTGAACTATCTTGTTGCCAAGACGGTCCCACAAGGTTGGCCCAGGCAGAAACTCGAGACCTTCCTGGCGAAGGCTAAGTTTTACCACTGGGAGGATCCCATCCTTTATCATGAAGGAGGGGACAGCATCTGGAGGAGGTGCATTCCTCAAGAAGAGCATCATAGCATCCTCACATACTGCCACAAGCATGAGGCCGGAGGACATCATTCTGGAAAAAGGACAGCACAGAAGGTGCTTCAATCCGGCCTATGGTGGCCTACTCTCTTCAAGGATTCTGATGAGTTCGTGAAGAGATGTACTGACTGTCAGAAAATGGGAACTCGCGGACAGAGAGACACGATGCCCATGCAACCCATTCACTTTTGTGAGGTTTTTGATGCATGGGAGATTGATTTCATGGGCCCATTTCCTAAGAGTCGGGGATTCGAGCATATTTTGCTCGCTGTGGATTATGTCAGCCAATGGGTTGAGGCCATCCCTGCCCGAGCTGCAGATTCTAAAACCATGTGCAAATTCTTGAGGAAAAATACCATTTCACGGTTCGGGGTACCTAGAGTCTTGATTTCAGACGGGGGGTCTCATTTCATCAATGACAAGGTTAGAGACCTTGCAGACGAGTTCGGCATTGATCATCGGGTTGCCACGCCATATCACCCTCAGACTAATGGTCTTGCTGAAGTATCAAACCGGGAGATAAAAACTATCTTGCAGAAGGTTGTCCGCCCAGACCGAAAGGATTGGTTACAGCTTTTGGACTCGGTCTTGTGGGCCTATCGGACCTCCTTCAGAAATCCATTGGGGACATCTCCCTTTCGTCTCGTCTATGGCAAGCCGTGCCATCTTCCTGTGGAGACAAAGCACAAGTCACTCTGGGCAGTAACTGAGCTATTATTGGATCTTGAGAGTATAGGAGATCAGAGGAGAGCAGAGCTGACAACCCTGGAGGAACTGAGAGATACAACCTTTTCTAGCAGCCTACAGTACAAAGAGAAAGTGAAGACATAACACGATTCCCACATCAGCCATAAACAGTTTGAGCCAGATCAGAGAGTATGGTTGTTTGATTCCAGGCTGAAATTATTTTTAGAGAAATTACAGAGCAAGTGAAAAGGTCCCTATGTGGTCAGGAAGGTACATGACAATGGCAGTATTGATATATCAGAACCATCATCTTCCTCTACCTTCCGTGTCAATGGTCAGCGCCTGAAACTGTATCGCGATCATGACCTGCCGGCCAATGTCGTTGCCCCCATTCTTCTGGTATGAGATGTGTCCTTTGACTCATATCATCTGCATCTCATACATGGTGATCACTTCCATCTTCCGTTGTACAGATCATCCGTCTATATCATGCTTTCATCTGATAATCTCTTTTCTTCTTTTCTTCTTTTCTTCTTTTCCTTTTCTATTTTCCATATCTATCAAAAAGGTGCCGCCCTTGTAGACAGTTTTCCATACTTAGGACGTACTTTGTCCTAAGTATAGGGGGGTGTGCACCCCGAGTTTTCTATTCTTTGCGATCCTCTCCATTGTCTCCTCTTCTTGTCTATACTTAGGGATATCTTACCCTAAGTATAGGGGGAGACAATCTGAGTATGATCTGTTCATTCCCACCCTTGAGCCTCCCTGCGTTGTGTACAGTCTGCTATACTTAGGATTATTTGATCCTAAGTATAGGGGGGACGGTCAACTTCTCATTCGTTGATTCATTCATTAGTTCTTTATTCTTTAGACGTGCCTATACTTAGTACGAGTTATGTCTTCTCTTTTCTCTCCGATCTATGAGGACATAGCTCAAGCTAAGTATAGGGGGGTCGTATATACTATGTATATACTTTAGCCATAACTCGTACTTTCGTATTTTCTTAATAATATGGCTAAAAATTCTTTAAAATTCATTAAAAATCTTTAATAAAAAGGTGTTTTGTTCCTCAAATTCTTTTTGTATATACTGAATAATAAATCAGGTGAAAATGTTTTTTGCAAAATGTTTGAAAAATAGTTTGAAAATCCTTGTGAACATCTATTGAAAACTATTTTGAAAATATTTTTTTACATGTTTTCAACCTTTGTAAAAATGTGTGGTTTGTAAAATTTATTTTCTTTGTGTGAAATAAAATGTTTGAAAAATGATTTGCAAATGGTTTGAAAAATGGTTGCAAAAATGTTTTGAAAAATCTATATATACAGTTTTGAAAACCTTTGCAAAATGATTTTCAAATGTGCGTACATGTTTGCAAAAAAAATGTATTTGCATATGCATCATCATCATCTTTTCAAAAATCCATAAAAAGTTCAAAATCTTTAAAAATTGCATCACAAAAATATTTTCTGCATTGCATTACATAGCATTCGCATTTTTTGGATTGAGTTTGATAGTTGAACAAATTTAAGTAAAATCCAGAGATTGGAGCTTGATTGGACCTTAAAATCTACCTAATAATAGGAACCTTATAGGAACTGGGTTTGAGGTACTTCAGGTCTAGTTGACTTAATTCTTTGAGGATCACGGGACTGGGTTCAATGGATTCTTGACTGCCTAAGTAGAGTATTTCGGAGCACACGCACGACTCTTGTTGATAATGACCTAACTTGGATACCTGCACCTTTCACATGGCTCAACTCAGTTGGAGTGGTGAGGGGATTGGATTTACCGGTATGAGACGCACACAAGTGGAAACACTTGTCCTCCTCTAGGGAGGGAAGTGCACCCCAACCCGTCCAGTGATAAGGAAGTCTAAAGACAGGAGGCTGAGGGTTGCAATAAAGCTTCAAAAGAGGGATAGTCTGCTGGCTCAAGAGGAAAAACTCCTTATGTAAATGCTGATGTATATAGTATTTCAAAAAAAAATATGTGTTCAGGCATGTACAAAAATAAAAAGCCTGCAAAGTATGTACAAATATGTAAAGCCAATAAGCAAGCTTGAGTTCCAAAGTCAAATATGTGAGCATGTAGCTGGATGACTTGACTATACTGGTCTTGCATCCCAGGATAGGTAGCTACACTGGCTACCGTCCATTCTTCTCCTCATCCCCTCCTCTTGAGCTGGTAGCCACTTGAACTTAGAAGGGAATACCCCGCTCCTCGAGGATGGAGTTATTGGATTGGGGAATCATTGCGTTGTTGTACTAGAGAAGTCAGTTTCTTTGCCATTCTAGCTGGTGAGAGCCACCATCACTTACACTGTACGAGTCAGATTCATAGTCGTAAGAGTTTGCGTATGAATTGAGGTATTCCTGACCTGGCTATTGAGGAGACTTGAGCAGAGTTTTGGGATTCTCAAGGACTGTTGGATTTCAAATTCGGTTCTAATTAAGGTTCCGCCCGCACTAAAATTCCAAAGGTCCGACTTAAGCTCCAAACTTTGATTTTGTGAAGACAAGTTTGATGATCAAATAAAATCCAAATTTCTTCTTTTTCTTTTCTTTCTTTTTCTTTTGCACTTATTGCATAAGTGTTTGCTAGGGACTAGCAAAGGTAAAGTATAGGGGGATGATGAATCCACATTTCATCATCTTTATTCTATCATTTTGGCCTTAAAAATCCTAGCAAATGCCTGTAAATTGCATTAAATAGCGCATATTAGCATTCATGCATGTACCTGTAAATAGTGTATAAAATACTGTAATTAAAGCCAAAATTATAGAATAAATAAAAGAAAAGAAAAAGAATAAAATATTGTAAATATTTTATGACCCGAAACCCCGAGACCTAGGCATCTTGATGAATAGGTCGACAAGGAACAAAGTAGGGGGAGATAAGGGCCAGTTACAATCAAAATATCTATACTTTTTAATTCATTCTTTATTCATTTTGGGACCCATTTTTGGTTCCACTTTTTATACATCAAATAAAGAAACTTTGTACATGAAAGTTGTAGATAATTAAATATAGAAAAATACAAAATTGATTTCACTGAAAAATAATATACAAATAAAAAGTTATGGTCTGAATAAAATTCCAGAATCCCAACTTCCCAGACTCGTATCTCACCACTGAAAACTCCAAATGCAGCAAACTCACCTTTAATTGTATATAGAATAAAATAAGCTATTTAATGGCGGTGGTTTCGCATTTGGCGGAGCTACACTTTGAAAGTTGAGTTTTAGACCCTCATTGTATACCTGTATAGATTAAAATATTCATTTTATTATTTCTTCATTATTTTTGTATTTTTGTATTTTTATAATTTTGTAAATATTATGTATAATGTATTTGTGTGTTAAAATCAGAATAAAACTCAAAAGAAATTCAAAAAAAATATATGTATATATATCATACATAGGTAAACTACCTATACTTATACCTGTAGAAAACATACTTATATTTTATTAAATATACAAAACACATCAATAAAATAGAATAAAAATATAATTACATGTATAAAAGTATTCTATAATTTTATAAAATAATAAACAAAACTAAAGAAATTAAAAATACCAAAATAAAAATAAACTAATAAAATACATAGGTATATGCACCTATACAGGGCTAAAAAGACAACTTGTAAAAATATACTTCATAAAAATAAATAAAAATCATTATAAAATGCTTCATAAAAAATAAAAAAAATTTTTATTTTATAATGAAAAATTAATAAAATCATTGTCGATTTTTAATTGAATTTTTAAATCATTTTTAGGACCTTTTTCCTGGTTGGTCCAAGTGGACCAACCAGGGGGCAGTCACAGTTGACCTCGGTCAACTATCTGCCCTAGGTCCTTTAGGTTGTCAGAAACCTTGTTTTTGTTCCGCCATTACGGATTTTTCGAGGCCTTGTCTTTCATCCTTTGAGGATGATTCCTTCTGCAAACACGTTCCTCGTTCATCCCTCAACCTCGCCCAGATGATATCTCGATCAATGGACCACTGCATCGCTGCCAATCCCTTGGTCTTTGGGGCACCTCAGTCTCTGAGTCAAACCAAATATAACGAAGCCCCGACTTCAATTTCAAAATTGAACCCCTCAATCCATAGGATATCTCCCATTCTTGTGTCCTCAAGCTCGAGGAAGGTGACAGCTTCCTTTCGAACCCTTCAGATTGGTCGAGCGACGCCTGAGGTGGCTCCAGCACCTCCCCCTTCGTCGGCGGTCGAGGTACTTCTTCCCTCCGGTTTACACCGTTGAGGCTGCCACTTCACCCACTTATTTTTCGTGCATGTCATTAGTTTTAGCCTTAAGAACAACAGCCCTCTAGGAATTTTGCATTCCATCGTGTGAATCGCCCTATTGATCTTCCTCGCCGGAGCGCACCTCCGACCAACCACGCACACGACGATTCTCGCTACGCCTCCGCCCTCTCGAGGTCCAGGCAGTTTGTCCTGAACCTTCTAACCATTTTTGCAGGTCAAAGAGCTTTGACTCGAGCCTGGAGGTGATTTTGGAGCCTCGCCGGAGCTACGGGGCTCTATAGCTCCGCCACCCTCTCGCGAGCACCTCGGCCATCGCCGAGGTCTTTTGAAGCCCCCGGGAGGAAGAGGAGACCTCTAGGAGTCCCCAGATCCATTTTGAAGCCCAAACGTCACCGGAGGCCGGAGATCTTGAACGGAGAAGATCGCCTCGCCGGTGTTCTTCTTTGTTCTTGCTCCAAGCGTCTCGACCGTTGGATCGCGGCGGAGCTCCAGGTTGCACAGCCGCCGTCCGATTTTCCATCGCCTCAACCGTTCGATCTATCATGGAGGATCTGATCTAGGCCGTCCATCGCTGAAGCGTCATCGCGCGACCAGGAAGCGCCACGTGGATAAGTGGCCCACGCCACACCGTTGGATCGCGCGCGAGGGGTATTTTGCATTTCTCACCCCTCACATTTTTGTATTTAAGATTTAGTCTATAAACTTTTGTCTGAAGCGTAAAATTTTTGTAAATTTTATAATTAGGCCCCTGAGTTTACCATTATTACACCTAGGTCCTCTGCCACGCCACCTCATGTGACCTATTCACATGAGGTGTGGGCTTTTTTGCAGAGAGGCCCCCGGCCTTTTGTAGATTTCTTTTTAGTACTTAATTGTTAGTTTAAGTGTAAAAACTTTGGGAATATTGCACATCAGCCCTCGGGTGTTTTTTAAATTACGTTTGGGTCCTTCCCAGGCGCGTGCAAGTCACGCGCCCTGGTGGGCTTTTTGCTGTGACACCCCTGCAGGTCTGAGATTTTGTATTTGGTCCTTAAAATTGAATATTTAGTGTTAATTTTTGTGGAAAAATTGCATGCGTGCCCCTGGATGTTTGTGTATTTGCATATATACCTCTGCTAGGCTGAATTATTTATGCTTGCTTGTTCTATTTATTTAAGGCATCATTTTAATTTGAAAAATTCTACAAAAATCATGTTCAGCTCCTGTTAACTTGCACTTCCATATCATATTTTTGCATTTGCATTTTATTACATTTTATATTTATTAATAAATAAAAAAATAGGCATTTTATTAACTTTCTAGCTTAGAAAATACCAAAAAATATTAAAAGACCTTAAAATTTTCCAAAAAAAACCCTACTATCTATTTGAACCTATTTTAGTGTCAACCCAAAAATCATTAAAAATTGCAAAAGAAAAACCTTAAAAATTAGAAAATACTCAAAAACTTCCAAAAAATCTAAAAAATTCTAGAAAACTCCAAAAAATGCAAACTCGGGTTCTGTAGATTCTATATTTTTGTATATTTATTTTAAAATTAGTTTAGAAAATTTTTGTGGTTGTTTGATATTTTCCACTCCTATTTTACCTTCAGCCAATAGCTTATTCCTTGTTTTCCTTTTTTTTGCCATTTAAAAATACCAAAAACATCTGAAAATTCCCAAAAATCAGAAAAATAGTAAAAATCATAAAAACACCAAAAAGATTTTATTTCTGAATTTTTGAGCATTTTTACATATTTTTATAAATATTATATCACATCTCTTATTATATAGCTTATATATTCCAATATTGAAAAAGGAAAATATATATATATAATATAAGAAGAAAATATAAAATCTGAAAATTAAAAATCAAAATACAAATTTAAAAATTAAATAAAAAATTAAAAATTAAAAACCCACAAAACATTTGCTTTGCATAGTGTAGGCAACATTCACATTCACACACACACACACACACACACACCTGTTTGATCTACCCTGTCTTGCTCCCTATATTCGAACTCTCTGCATACTTGCTCTATACATCATTTATGTAGAGTTAAAAATAAATTTTAACTTCACATTTATTTCTTATTGCTTGATTTATAGTGTGGGTTAATTGTTGATTTTAGTCCAGGATTCATTGCGAGTCGTCACATCGACGGTTGTCTCCGCCTTGTGTGAGACACTATTTTAGACTCCGTGAATTTTGGCTAAATCACCGCCCAGAGCTGCGCCTGAGCTCGGGCCCTCGAAGACCCTCATGGTGAAGACCAGAGCTCCCGGAGCTCATCCCCAGTCGATCCCACGCATCCGGTAGCCTTGATTCTTCCTATCTTTTGTTAATTTCGGATTAGCCCCAAATCGCTCCGATCATCAATTCCATCGATTCCGGCCACTCCATTCGTCCATTCCATCATCGGTTTATCCCGTCATCTTCACCATATCCCTCTCCATCTTCTACGCCCATCCATCCAATCCAGTTCGCCCCGGAACTGGGAGTCCACCCTCCTCCGTCGTCACATCACCGGAGGGTACCGCCCCGACGCGCCAGCCACCCATTGCACCCCTCACAGGGTCGAGGCACTTTGCCCTTGACCCAGCAAGCTTTCTGTGCTCTTTTTCAGGTCAGAAGAGGCCCATCCGAGGGACTACGCGTTCGGGCACAGGAGCCAGCTCCGCCTTCGTCGCCGGAGCTCCTCGGAGCCTCCCGGCATCATCGGAGGAGCTCGTCAGTTGCGGAGCATCTTGGCGGATCTATTCCGCACCTTAGCAGCAGAAGAGGAGGTCTCCACCGCGACTAGCGAGCCGACGAACTTCACTAGCCACTTGTTCTTGGAGCATCCTCCATCGCCGTCAGATCGAGCTCCCTCGCCCAGTTTTGATCACGACCGTCCACGTGCGAGGAGCCAGCCACCGTAGATATACCAGAGGCTCGATCGTGGCCCTTGATCCAGCGAGGAGTGCCTTTGATCCACGAGCGTTAGATCAGCCACGTGGGCACCCCTCGGCCATCAGATCCGAGCCGACGTCCTTCGTTGAGGCGCAGCGCCCCACAGCCGTTGGATCCTACACGTGGCGCGCCTCCAGCCCTCGGATAATAAAGGGTAATTTACCCTTAGGCCCTTTCTCTTTTCATTTTTATTATTTAGTCCTGTAAATATAGAATATAGTTCATTTTATTTTGGTTAAATTGCACTTAGGACATGGACTTTTATGTTATTTGCATTTTCATCCCTGTGTATGTGAGACACGTGCTTCATCACGTGGTTGTTTGGTGAATTTGCACTATCTAGGCTATGGTTTTGATGTGTTAATGAATGAAAAATACTTTCTAATATTTGCACTTATACCCCTGTAAGCAATTTTATTTGACATGTGCCGAATACTCTGGGTAATTTGCAATTAGTCCCCGGGGCTTTTAGCACATGTTGCTAATAAGCCCTTGGAACTAATTTTTATTACATATTGGTCCCTCTGTGCCCAGACCACGTGCCGCATGCGTGGGGACTTGGAAATTTTGCACGAGGACCCCCCCAGTTTCTGAGCGTGCTACTTTTCAGCCCATGTACTTAGTTTTTATTGCAAATAGGTCCCTCTGCACTATGTATTTATTTTTTATTTAAATAAAATATCAAAATTAACCCAAATTTTGTGAAAATTGGATACGTGGCTCTTGCCACTGTGTAAAATTTTTCCTAATTTTTGGATATATTTCTGATCCCTTTTAGTATTTTTAAAAATTTGAAAACCTTCATTTTTATCTCTGTTCAGATTCTAAAATCCTAAAAAATTATATAAAAACTCTTTTACAAATTCTAAAAAAATCCAGTTTTGTTTATTGCTGTGTCTGAATTTCTATTCATTTTTTGTTATTTTTGGATTTATAAAAAGCTTAAAAATTAAAAAACCCTTGAAAACTCATAAAAATTCTAGAAAATCATAGAAAATTCAAAAATTAATAAACTCTTTCTCTGATTTTTCCTTTTTATTTCTATTTTCCATGAAAAATACCTCTAGGCTCTTTTAGACCATTTTATATTTTAATTTGGTCCTACAAGCCTAACTGGACTGTTTGTTTTTATTTCTGCTTTCTTTGATTTTTAGAAAATTCTCTAAAAATCATAAAATTCTCAAAAAATCACCAAAAACAGTAAAAAATCCATAAAATATAAAAATATTTTTGTTTGAATTTTTGGATCATTTTTGAATACTTAAATAATTCCTTGAGTGTGCTTGTTTCTTGCCTTTTATTATTTTTCTTTATTATTAAAAATCCCAAAAAATAAAAATATTAAAAATCCACCAAAAAAATATTTGTTTTAGTTTCTTTTCTTTTACGACTACTTCATAAGCCGCAAGGCCATCTCGTGCTCCTCGAGACCGACCCTGGGAGCTACACCAGGTTAATCCCATAGCGAGACCGCTATTTTGGTTTTTTATCGATTTTTATCTTCTCGATTAGTGGTCTGATTTTGTTTCTTGATCGAGCTCTGAGACCCGAGTGACTGAGGTCACAACGACCTTAGTGAGATACTTTACCTTAGTTTATCGGACGGCTCGTTAGTGCCCTTTGGTGTCATCTCCTGCCAACCATGAGACTGATCGTACCCTGTCGCCCCCTTCGGTGGCATGCCCCCAGCAATGGACTGCTCGGAGTACCAGCCTTGCTCCTCTCCTCGTCGCTGGCAACCAGTCCCCTGAGGCTTTGGGGGTCCTTTCGTTTGCGGATGTGCCGCCTCCGTCCTCTTAGTCGCGACTGTCTCCATCAACCTTCGACACTGCAACCACCCCCCTTCATAACGATAGATTGGAAGGACTGTTCCCCACCGCCCCCGCCCCAGGTTGTCACCACACAGTGCCCTCCCTATCCGGGGCTACAACACCTCTCCTATGCCCTGCACCAGCGGGGCGTCGGAAGGCCTTCTGAGCATCCTGGATCACTCTGATGCGCCTTCTGCCCTGCAGCAGCCTTGCCCTCCTTCTGGAGGCCACAACTCGCCCCTGGGTGCTCCTCTCCCAGAAAGGGGACCCAGAGCCGTATCAACCACTCGATCTCTAGATTCGCTCGCAATTGAAGCTGGGAACGCACCCTTGCACCGAGGTCCAAGGAGGAATGCCGGGAAGCCGTTCTCTGCCTTCCCCTTTGGCACTAAGGCTCTCATGCATCGGCCCCCCGCTCCTGCTCGGAGGACCGCCATTCGACCTGATGATGGACTTGACCTTCACAAGCCCGGAATTGATGAGTTTCCGGTCAATCCTGCCTCCGCATTTGGTCCCGTAATCCCATACCGGTAGTGGATGTTAATCCCTACTGGGTCACTGCTACCCATAGGAAGAAGAAGGCCTTGGGTGGCCCCTCTAAGCAAGCAGGCCGTGGAGGCCTCCCTCCAAATCCTTAATGTCAATCGTTGTCAGCAACGTGCATGGGCTAAATAAGCCACGTAAGCAAAGACTCCTCCTCAAGACTCTAATGTCCAATAAAGGCAAATTTCACGCTGACATCATTGGGCTACTGGAAACCAAGATTCGTCCAGCAAATTGCGCCAAATTCGCCTCTTCAATTCCCAAGGGATGGAAACTTCTTCACAACGACACGGAGCTCGGACGTATTTATGTTCTCATGAAGGACTCTGTATGGACATGCTCGCCTTTGGGGATCTCCAGTCAAGTTATCTCCTTATCTTGCTCTAACAAAGGTGACCTTAACTTGATTGTCTCTGTGGTATACAGTAACAATAGTGCTATAGCCATAAGAAGTCTCTGGGAGGACTTGAAGCGCCTCCAAATTCCTGATCAAACTCCGGGGGTGATGCTAGGTGACTTTAATGTGGTTAGATTCTCTTCGGAAAAAAGGGGCAGGCTGCCCCCCAGCCGCGGGGCTATGGCGGACTTCAACGCCTGCATCGATGCTTGTCAACTGTTGGAGCTCCAAACTTCGAGGAACCAGTGGTCCTGGACGAACTCTTCAATTGGGCCCGCGAGAATTACTGCCCGTCTTGATAGGGCATTGGTCATTGAGGCATGGCTAACCCTTCTCCCGCACTCCAAGTTATTGTACTCCCCAGCCTCGGCTTCTGATAATCTTCTTCTTTCTATTCGCCTTGCGGACTCCTCTTGCTCGCGTCCACCTTTTCGTTGTTTCGATTACTGGGCCTCCCGGTCGGGTTGCTCGGAAACGGTTAACAATGCGTGGGCTACGCGGGTTGTTGGCAACCCACTTTTCTGCATTATACAAAAGCTAAAAGCTGTTAAGAAGGCGTTGCGGGCTTGGGCACGCAAAGAGGCGAATGTCTTTGACGATGCCAAGGCGGTGGAGGCTGCCCATAAGACCATCAATGATGTCCTAAGCGTTGATCCTCTGGACACATATTTTGCCCAGCTGGAGGCAGATGCTAAGGCTCACTTGGAGAAGCTTGATGCTGAAATGGAGTCAGCTTGGCGGCAAAAGAGTAGGGTGGATTGGTTGCAGCTGAGGGATAGGAACACTAAGTTTTTCCACATGTCGACTAAGGCTCGGTATGCTAGAAATCGCATCCCTTCTTTCCTGGATCACAATGGTTGCCAAATTGAGAAACACTCGGAGGTTGCTGCTGAAGCGATCAAGTTCTTTGAGGGTCTCTTATGTCCGGGTCTTCCCAGGCCAGCTAGGCCCGACCCCCCACCCCCCCGGGTGACCCTCTCCTATGAGGCTCGTTGTTGGCTTGTACGGCTGTTTGACGAAGACGAGGTTTGCTCCGCCCTCCGCGACATCCCGTCCACTAAATCCCCGGGCCCAGATGGGTTTGACGCCGGATTCCTGAAAAGACATTGGGCGCTTGTAAAGGGTGACGTCTTTGCTGCAATGGTCTTCCTCTCTCAGGGTGGTATCATGGTTAGGGAGGCTAACCAATCCTTCCTCACCCTCGTGCCAAAAGGGGACTCTGCCATGGGATTGGGCGAGTTTAGGCCCATTGCTTGTTGCAACGTAATCTACAAGATTTTTGCTAAGGTTCTCGCCTTCAGATTGGCTACGGTCCTGTTGTACCTCATCTCCCATAACCAATCAGCTTTTATCAAGGGACATGCCATTAGCGACTGCTCCCATTTGGCGCAGGAGCTAGTCAGGTCGTTCGACCGCAAATCTAACTTCCATTACGCGTGCTTAAAGGTCGACCTCACCAAGGCCTTTGACACAATTGAGCACTCCTTTATCTTGAGATCCCTTGAACTCATGGGTTTTGACCTGATATGGATCGCCTGGATCGCTAATTGCATAACTACTCCTTCTTATTCCATCCTAATCAGTGGTTCGTCCATGGGCTTCTTCAAAGGTTCGCGGGGGCTCAGGCAGGGGGGCCCTCTGAGTCATCTCCTATTTGTGGTCGGCATGGAATTGCTTACTTCCTTGATGGAGGTTGCGGTGGCTAATGGTAGGCTAAGGCCTTTGGGTCGTGGGCAGGGGGTGGCGCCTACCCACCTCATCTACGCGGACGATCTTCTCTTTTTCTCCAAAGCTTCCTCGTCTATGCTCCTTGAGGCGTAGCGGGTGCTTGAGGTTTTCACCTTTATCTCTAGGCTGAGATTGAACCCGCGCAAGTGTAAGCTTCTTCGCCCGAAAGGGCCCCCGACAGACTTCGGTTGTACTCTTCGTCTGGGGGTCTTGCGTTGTTCCCTTTCCACTACCTATCTCGGCCTTCCGCTGGTCTCTTCCTTTGGCAGGGGCTCTCACGCGCAAGCATTAGAAGACAGACTGAGGGCTGCTCTTAGTGGTTGGAAGGCCTCCTTGTGAAACCCCCGAAAACCGAACAGGGACTAAAATGCAAAACCCAGCTGGATCTGAGTTTAATTGCAAATCTGCTTTTATTTCAGTATTTAAAAAATTTATTTGAGTAGTGCATTGCGTAGGGCTCGTCGATATCTTTCCAACGAGTCCAAGAATGCGAAAATCCGAGTTCGGAAGCCCGAGTTACGGCCATTTTAGCGAGGAGGGGTCAGAGTCCTATTCGGATCCGAACCCGGATCCGAATCCGGGTTTTACCCTTAAACCCCATCACCCTCTCGTCCAAAACGCCCAAACGCCCAAAACCCTCCTCCCCTTCGATCAGCCCTCTTCCTCCTCTCCTTTCCCCTCACCGGAGCTCGCCGGAGTACTTTGAATCGGCGATCCAAAGCCGAAATCACGTTGGGAAGGTCCGGACCATCCTCGTGCGCGCTTTCATCTCGCGATCGGAGCGTCAAGCGCGGTGTTCTTCACGAGTGAAGTCACCGAGGTGACTCATTTTCTTGAGGTACGATATTCTCCTCCCTCCTTGCTGCGAGATTCGCACGATTTTATATACTTGAACCTGTTTAGAGCCTTAGGTATTCTCATGTATAGCTCATAGATTGGAATGCATGATTGATTGGTATAAAAAAATGCAAGGAGAAGTACTCTATTGATTCTGCATGAACCAGATCTGTATGCCTGATAGAGTATTCTGAAACTATCTGAATCATGAGAGAAATGTTAGTTGTCTGTCTAAATTTATTTTAAATTTGTTTTCTGTATAGACGCTTAAGCGGCAATCCAGCATTCGTTTGATTATTAGGTGTATACTACCATCTCAAGGAGTAAGATTTTTTATTAGAAACTGTATAACGCATATGTTTATTCTCCTGTCCTGGTGTTATCGTTGGTCTTTGACTGCTAAGTATTACACAGATAATACTCGTATACCGCCGTCTTCGCTTATTTCACAAAAATGTTAGCATATGCCATTTGTTTCACTAACTGATTAGAAAACGTATCTGGACTGTCTTCATCAGCATGATTTAATGGCATGAGTATTGCTCCCAAGGACATTATGCCAACTTATGATTAATATTAATGACCGTTTCAGGTCGTTAGTATAGTTTACATTGTATTCTGCTAATTGTATTTTGTATACCATGATAAATACAATGTATCATTGGGTTCTCTCATTTATAACTCTTAAGCAAGAAATAAGCAACGTGACCTGCTCTATGTTACCCTTTTTATGTTGATAAGAATAGAATCAGCCATCAAATTTATATTATGTTATTTTAACCATTCACAATCTTTTGTTGACAGAACACGGTATTAATACAAAAAAAAAGTACTCGTCCATCTTTGAAATTTGAAGGAATTGGTAACGTTGAGTCCAAGTTGTAATGATGATTCAATGGTGTTACTTCTGTAGCAGCATTACGATGTGTGTTGTCATTTAGCCTTTACCGGTTGCATTGTAAGGCTTGCAGAATTCCAGTGTGTGATGCAGTTGTAGATGCCAGTTTTAACAATGATGAAGACACTTAAAAATGGCAATGGTCTTGATCTTACTTCAATGATGCGTACCGTTGAGATTGAACCACTGCCACCTTGTCACTTAGGCAGTAGATCCAAACCATACTGCAAAAATGACGCTTGAATTAGGTGACTCCCAAGGAAATTAGGTGGAACAATTGTGTATCAAATGTACAAATATGGAATACATCAGTGAAACTCAAGTTTGGAATTCTGGCATGCCATTCTTAGGACATGTTAAATTCTAGATGGCCTATATACGTAGCGATTCACTAAACTGTTGTCAACATGGTTTGAGGGATGATTATGTTGCGTTAGACCAGCCTAAGATATACACCAAATCCACATAAATTTCATATGCGCGGTCATTCTGATAGGGTCATCACCCACGTGCATCATTAAATGTCGCATTTAGGTCTAATGAAAAGTTCATTATCGATTATTTGAATAGCCAATATCATAAAAATTGATGCTTAATAAGTTTGGATTAAAATCTAATGACGTGCTATGTTATACAGATCTATTAGCTTATATTGAGGGCTTGCAGTTACTTGTTTATACCGGGTCATAATTATCTGTCGTCGAACATATGTTACAGGTAACAAACCAAAGTATGCATATGTAGAAATTTCACTGTAAAGAGTTATTCATGTTACCCTTCTCACAGTGCAATGAGAGAAACATGTAATATGTTAGCTTGTTTTGGGTTATATATGATGTTTCAATATATGTGTTAAAGATTTCACTACCTTCCAGTCATTTGACATATTGAAAAGGTTGGGGGTTGATCGGGTTTATCATTTTTCAGCATGATCTGAAAGTGATCAGGTAGGTGGAGTAGTTGCCGCCAAGGGAGGGGCATGCACCCTTGGGGGTCCCGGGTAGAAGCCTAGATGATCACGATCCCAACTGCTATTGTAGCTGCGATGGTTGGGGGACATGTTGCTTGGCACACCGAGGTGCTAATCTGACGGTGTTGGCCTCGGCACTTGCGTGCTTTAGCCGGGTGCTCGAGCACGGGTCAAGTAATCATGGTTGGTCGGCTAGTGTTTCGCTTGTCACTTAGAGTTAACACTCGTGTACGGGCCAATGTAGGCCACATTGGCCGGTATTCCGAGTGGGAGCACTAAGAGGAGAGTTCCGGGAAATGTGGTTAATGAAGTTGGGAATGAGATGTGAATCTCCTATGCATAAGGAGGATTGGGATAGTCGTGAAGATTCGCGGGTTGGAATCTATTTTGCGAATCAGAAGTACAATAGTGAAGTGGAGCTAAGTGGACGTGTTGGGAACTTAGTTAGGATGCATTGTATCCCACCGCATGCCTACGGAGGCACCCCAACCCTAAGGTATTCTTTTTACCTTAGAGTCATAGTGTGAGGTCTCATCCAGACCAAGACCACAGACTATCCACGAAGCTTGGATACTTATATCCATATCTAATAATAAAAATGTGATTCTTTGTGAGATCTGGTTACCTAGTTTCTTTCTCTTTTGCACACATTTAAATTATATCCTACTTGTTGTTGTATAGTTTTATCTAATTCGTATTGGGCAACTTTGCTCATAACGTACCTACGTGTGGATCCGCAGGTCCTCAGCAGTGAGCAGTTTTGGAGATATCACTTTTAGTGCAGCTTCACTACACTTCTTGTAGCATAGTTGGTAGTAGTTTTTACTGTCTTCTTTACTTGTAGTTTCTTTCTGAGAGACATGGCATGTAATATATAATTGTTGACATCTATTTTATCCTTACATGTATTTTTTTGTGGACATGGAAATGGATAATATTTGTAATGGAATTGGTGAATGGAAATACATGTGCTTGTGAACAGGTTGAATGCAACGGGAAGAAAAAAAATCCCTTGCATTTGTCTATTTTCTCCTGCTTTTGTGAATGTCAAATATTCGAATTTGGAATATATGTGCGTGGAATTGTTTGTCGAGTACCCGGATCCTAGGGGCATCACAGCTTGGTATCAGAGCAGTGGTACTCCATTCCATTTCACTCATATCATTCCTTATTGGTATTCGAATACTGGATAGTGTGGATGTCTTCTGACCCAACATGAGTCCACAGGAGAATAATATGTTTACATCCATGTCCATATGTCTCTCTTAAGTGAAGCAACACATCCGATGGAGGGATCAAGTGCATCTCCACCTTTAAGTCACACCGATTTCTCAATTAGGGTTGTGTAGGATACCTCGCCTATGTAGTAGACTCAGTGGCACAGGACCATATGATAGAGGATGTTCGAGTTATGCAGGAACTTCCTGATATGTTTCTAGATGAATTACCTAGATTACCACCAATACGAGAGATAGAGTTCGAGATCACGCTACTTAGCTGATATCTATCCCTCCATATAGATTGACACCAGTTGAGCTCAAGGAGCTCAAAGTACAGTTGCAGGAGCTATTGGAGAAGGGATTCACCTGCCTCGGCACATCACCATGGGGAGCACCAGTCCTCCATGTGAAGAAGAAGGATGGATCCCTAAGACTATACATAGATTACATTCAGTTGAAGGTCAAGAACCATTACTCACTTCCCACGATTGATGATATATTGACCTGTTGCAAGGAGCAGCAATATTCTCTAAGATTGACCAGCGATCAGGATACCGTCAATTGAGGATCAAAGAGGCCGACATGATGAATTCTGCATTCCGCACTAGATATAGCCATTATGAGTTCTTGGTGATGTCGTTTGGACTTACGAACGTGCTTGTCACATTCATGGATTTGATGAATCGAGTCTTACGTCCCCATTTGGACAAATTTGTGATCATGTTCATTTATGATGTTCTAGTCTACTCTCATGATTAATACGAGTATGAGTCTCACCTTTATACCGTACTAGAGACTCTCCGAGAGCACCAGTTGTATGCTAAATATAGCAAGGGTGAGTTTTGGCTTTCTGAGGTGGCTTTTCTTGGCTACGTGGTTTCAGGGGGGTGTCAGTTGACCCTGCCAAGATAGAGGCAGTGGTGTCTTGGGAGCAGCCTAAGATGGTTACCGAGATTCGCACCTTCCTCGTCCTCGCCAGGTACTACAAGAGTTTTGTTAGAGGGTTTTCTCAGTCAGCTCTACCCCTTACCCGGTTGACGCAAAAGGATGTGTTGTTTGTATGGAGTGACAAATGCGACTTGGGCTTTCGAACGCTCAAAGAGCGATTGACTTCTGCACCCATCCTCAACCTTCCTTCTATTACCTTAGACTTCTCCATGTACACATATGCTTCCAAGGAGGGCTTGGGTGCAGTGTTGATGCAGCATGGACAGGTTGCGGCGTACGCATCACGACAGCTGAAGAATCATGAACGCAACTACCACACTCATGACTTGGAGTTGGCGGCTGTAGTCTTTGCATTAAAGATATGGTGTCACTATTTGTATGGGGTGATATTTGAGATTTTCACAAGTCACAAGAGCCTTAAATAAATTTTTGATAAGAAGGAATTTAATATGAGGCAAAGGCAGTGGATGGAACTGCTAGAAGATTATTACTGTACCATCTCCTACCATCCCGGTTAAGGGGAATGTGGTAGCAGACGCCTTGAGTAGGCAACCATACACTGAGGGTTCGGCGGTCGGGTTGCAGACTTGGGATGTGCTCACTACACTTAGTGAGTGGCATCTATTTGAGGAAACATCCGATGTAGTGACAGTGCCAGTCAAGTATAACAGCCTGTGGGATAGGATCGTCCAAGGGCAACAGACAGATCAGAGGATCCAAGACTTGTACCACAGATGTTTGAAGGATGAATTCGATGGATTTCGAGTCCGTGAATCCATCGTATGGAAGGGGGATCGTGTGTGTGTCCCAGATGATAAGGAGATGAGGAAAGAGATCCTGGATGAGACGCATAGCTCGAGACTTTCCATACATCCAGGTGGCACCATGATGTACAGGGACCTCCGCCAATACTTTTGGTGGGAAGGTATGAAGAAGGACGTAGCTGAACATGTCGGCAGATGTCTTACTTGCTAGAGGGTGAAGGCAGAGCACCAGAGGCCTCCTGGTTTACTGTAGTCTCTTTCCATCCCGGTCTGGAAATGGGAGAGCATCTCCATGGATTTTATCACATCATTGCCGCGCACCCCTGGAGGGCATGAGGAAATATGGGTCATTGTTGACCGGTTGACCAAGTTAGTACATTTCATCCCGGTCAATATGACCTATACACCAATACAACTAGCCAAGCTATATGTTCAGCACATCATTCGGTTGCATGGGATATCCAAGGAAGTAGTGTCAGACAGAGATTCTCGTTTCACATCACACTACTGGGGAAAATTCATGAGAGCCTTGAGAACAAAGCTACATATGAGTTCAGTCTACCATCCATAGACAGATAGGCAGTCTGAGAGGACCATTCAGACCTTGGAGGATCTACTACGGGCCTACGCGGTTGAGTGAAAAGAATCTTGGAAAGATCACCTCCCACTGGTTGAGTTTACATACAGGCATGGCACCGTTTGAGGTATTGTACGGGAAGCGGTGCACCATGCCTTTGTGTTGGCAACAGGTGGGTGACAATGCCATATTCACCCCGCAGATTATTGAGGAGACCTCCTGAGTAGTGGAAAGTGATAGGAGGAAACTGTTGACTGCGCAGATCCGTCAGAAGAGTTACGCCAACCGTCGGTGTAGAGTCCTCGAGTTTCAGGTTGGGGACTTCGTGTTCTTACGCATGTCTCCAATGAGGTGTATACAACATTTCGGTGAAAAAGCCAAGCTAGCACCACGTTTTGTGGGACCAATCGAGATTTTGGCCCATATTGGGAAAGTTGCCTATAGGGTGGCTCTTCTCCCACACCTCGAGGGAATCCATGACATGTTTCATGTGTCGAATCTGCAGAAGTACATCCAAGATCCATGACACGTGATCAACTATGAGGACTTGGCGGTGGAGCCAAACCTCTCCTTCCCAGAAGAGCCGGTGCAGATTTTGGACCATGCGGTCAAGAGGCTGAGGTGGAAGGAGATCCCTTTGGTCAAAGTCCTGTGGTGAATCAAGACGTCGAGGAGGCGACGTGGGAACCTGAGGCGGATATGAGGGAGAAATACCCTCAATTGTTCACAGGTACGGAACTGAAACCGTAATCGCGTTCTTTTGAGATTTTTATGGGCTTTGCTTTCTTTGAGATTTTTATGGGCTCATTTCTCAGTGAGACTTGGACACAATGGGGTTCAGGCATTGAAATCGACTAGAGTTATCCTAAGTCTCGGGGACGAGACTTCCTTTGAGATTTTTATGATGTGAAACCCTCGAAAACCGAACAGGGACTAAAATGCAAAACCCAGCTGGATCTGGGCTTAATTGCAAATCTGCTTTTATTCCGGTGTTTAAAAAATTTATTTGAGTAGTGCATTCCGTAGGGCAAGTCGATATCTTTCCAACGAGTCCAAGAATGCGAAAATCCGAGTTCGGAAGCCCGAGTTACGGCCATTTTAGCGAGGAGGGGTCATAGTCCTATTCGGATCGGAACCCGGATCCGAATCCGGGTTTTACCCTTAAACCCCATCATCCTCTCGCCCAAAACGTCCAAAACGCCCAAAACCCTCCTCCCCTTCGATCAGCCCTCTTCCTCCTCTCCTTTCTCCTCACCGGAGCTCGCCGGAGTACTTTGAATCGGCGATCCAAAGCCGAAATCACGTTGGGAAGGTCCGGACCATCCTCGTGCGCGCTTTCATCTCGCGATCAGAGCGTCAAGCGCGGTGTTCTTCAAGGGTGAAGTCACCGAGGTGACTCATTTTCTTGAGGTACAATATTCTCCTCCCTCCTTGCTGCGAGATTCACACGATTTTATATACTTGAACCTGTTTAGAGCCTTAGGTATTCTCATGTACAGCTCATAGATTGGAATGCATGATTGATTGGTATAAAAAAAACGCAAGGAGAAGTACTCTATTGATTCTGCATGAACCAGATATGTATGCCTGATAGAGTATTCTGAAACTATCTGAATCATGAGAGAAATGTTAGTTGCCTGTCTAAATTTATTTTAAATTTGTTTTCTGTATAGACGCTTAAGCGGCAATCCAGCATTCGTTTGATTATTAGGTGTATATTACCATCTCAAGGAGTAAGATTTTTTGTTAGAGACTGTATAATGCATATGTTTATTCTCCTGTCCTGGTGTTGTCGTTGGGCTTTGACTGCTAAGTATTACACAGATAATACTCGTATACCGCCGTCTTCGCTTATTTCACAAAAATGTTAGCATATGCCATTTGTTTCGCTAACTGATTAGAAAACGTATCTGGACTGTCTTCATCAGCATGATTTAATGGCATGAGTGTTGCTCCCAAGGACATTATGCCAACTTATGATTAATATTAATGACCGTTTCAGGTTGTTAGTATAGTTTACATTGTATTCTGCTAATTGTATTTTGTATACCATGATAAATACAATGTATCATTGGGTTCTCTAATTTATAACTCTTAAGCAAGAAATAAGCAACGTGACCTGCTCTATGTTACCCTTTTTATGTTGATAAGAATAGAATCAGCCATAAAATTAATATTATGTTATTTTAACCATTCACAACCTTTTGTTGACAGAACACGGTATTAATACAAAAAAAAGTACTCGTCCATCTTTGAAATTTGAAGGAATTGGTAACGTTGAGTCCAAGTTGTAATGATGATTCAATGGTGTTACTTCTGTAGCAGCATTACGGTGTGTGTTGTCATTTAGCCTTTACTGGTTGCATTGTAAGGCTTGCAGAATTCCAGTGTGTGATGCAGTTGTAGATGCCAGTTTTAACAATGATGAAGACACTTAAAAATGGCAATGGTCTTGATCTTACTTCAATGATGCGTACCGTTGAGATTGAACCACTGCCACCTTGTCACTTAGGCAGTAGATCCAAACCATACTGCAAAAATGCCGCTTGAATTAGGTGACTCCCAAGGAAATTAGGTGGAACAATTGTGTATCAAATGTAAAAATATGGAATACATCAGTGAAGCTCAAATTTGGAATTCTGGTGTGCCATTCTTAGGACATGTTAAATTCTAGATGGCCTATTGATGAATCCACATTTCATCATCTTTATTCTATCATTTTGGCACCAAAAACCCTAGCAAATGCCTGTAAATAGCATTAAAACCATCATCTTAGCATCCATGCATGTGCATTCAGATTGTGTATAAATCACTGTAATTAAGGCCAAAATTATAGAATAAATAAAGAAAAGAAAAAGAATAAAATATTGTAAATATTTTATGACCCAAAAAACCCCCGAGACCTAGGCATCTTGATGAATAGGTCGACAAGGAATAAAGTAGGGGGAGATAAGGTCAGATACCTATATTTGTTATTCATTATTTATTCATTTTGGGACCTATTTTTGGTTCCACTTTTTAAACATCAAATAAAGAAACTTTTTACATGAAAGTTGTAGATAAAGTCATAAAGAAAAATACAAAATTGATTTCACAGAAAAAGAATGTACAGACAAAAAGATATGGTCTGAATAAGAATCCAAAATCCCAACTTCCCAGACCCGTATCTCACAAACGACAACTCCAAATGCAGTGTACTCACCTTTAATTGTATATAGAATAAAATAATCTATCCAATGGTGGTGGTTTCGCATTTGGCGGAGCTACGGTTTGAAAGTTGAGTTTTGGACCCCTATTGTACACTTGTACAGAATAAAATATTCAATTTATTCTTTATTCATTATTTATTCTTTTTTATATTTTTATAATTTTGTAAATATTACTTATAATATATATGTGCATTAAAATTGAAATAAACTGCAAAGAAAAATAGAAATAAAAATACTTGTATAAAGGATACATAGGTATACTATATACACTTATACCTGTATGAAATATACTTGTATTTTATTAAATATACAAAACATCTCAGAAAAATAAAATAAAAATATACTTATGTATATAAAAGTATGTTATAATTTTACAAAATCATAAATAAAAATAATAAGATTAAAAATACATAAAATAAAATAAAATATCAAAATACATAGGTATTATACCTATATAGGGTTAAAAAGGCAACTTGTAAAAATAAAAGTCATAAAAATAAATAAAAATCAGAATTAAATACTACATAAAATTTTGAATTTTTTTTATTTTATAACTTTTATTTAATTCGGCCATTTAATATTTTTAATTGAATTAATAAATGATTTTTCCAGGGTTTTTCCTGGTTGGTCCACGTGGACCAACCAGGTGCAAACCCTAGTTGACTTCGGTCAACTAGGTGACCTAGACCCTGTAGACCGTGTCAGACCTACTTTTGACCCCATCTTCTCCATTTTTTTCGAGGCCAAGACTTGCATCTTTTTGTGTTGCAATCTTCTGCAACATTGTTCCTCGTTCATCCCTCATGCCCGCCGAGTGATTACATGGGGGTTTGGATCACTGAATCGCCCCAGCAATCTCGATCTTTGGGGCTCCTCAGCCACTGAGTCAAACCACATATAATGGCCCCCCACTTTTCAATTTGATTTCGAGTCCCCTTGGTCCACCCCTCTCTGCCTCTCTTGCGCTCCAAGTCTTGCCGGAGGTGACAGCTCCGCCGCGAGCCTCTCAGCCAGGGCGTCCGAGGTCGAGGACGACTCCAGCACCTCCGCCAATCGCCGGCGTCGAGGTAGTCTTTTTCCTCTGGCTCCGGCCATCGAGGGCTTCCACCCCGCCATTTCTTTATCGCATTTAGTTCCTGTTAGCTTAGGCTTCAAAAACCCCAAAAAATCTTGAAGTTCCATCTACCAAATCACTCGATCGAGCACCTTGGCCGGAGCGCACCTCCGGCCGTGCAACCACCTGTTGATTCGCACCCCTTCGAGACCATCCGAGGGTCCAGGCAGTTTGCCCTGGACCCCTTGACTTTGTTTGCAGGTCCAAGCCACTTCACGCGCGCCTGGAGGCGAGTTTTGGAGCTCGCCGGAGCAGCAGCAACCTTCCAGCTCCGCCCGCTGCCCGAGAGCACCACGGGCTTCCCCGTGGATTTTGGACGCCCCCAGGAGATAGAAGACCTTTCCAGGAAGCTCCTTGTCCATTTTGAGGACATGTCGTCGCCGGAGGAGGGAGATCAAGGTCGGAGAAGCTCGCCTCCGCCGGCGTTCTTCCCCGTTCTTGCAACCCTCTTCCCAGCCGTTGGATCAAGGAGGAGTCCCAGATCGCACAGCTGACGTTGGATCTCCGCGTGCCTCATCCGTCGATCGTCTCCGGAGATCTGATCTTGGCCGCACATCCGCGAAGCGCCATCGGCCGTCCACAACGCGCCACGTGTTTAAGTGGCCCTCCATCCGCCGTTGGATCGCGTGCAAGAGGGTATTTTGCATTCCCACCCTCGCGCCTTTTGTATTTACTTTTTCGTCTTTAAACTTTTATCTGTAGTTTAAATATTTTGTAATATTTGCAAAGAGGCCCCCAGACTTTCGATATTTGCAGCCAGGTCCTCGCCACGTCACCTCACGTGACCAGTTCACGTGAGGGGGTGGGCATTTTGCAGAGGACCCCTCGGGCTTTTGTGTATTTCATTTTAGTCCCAAAACTTTCGTAGCAAGTGTAATATTTTTGGTTATTTTGCAAACAGACCCCCAGGCTTTTGTGGTATTGCATTCCAGTCCTTCCCAAGCGCGTGCAAGTCACGCGCCCTGGTGGGGAAATTTCGATTAGGCCCAGGCGGCTTTTGTATTTGCATTTTGGTTCCAGAAATTGAATATATAGTGTATATTTTTGTGGAAAATTGCATGTTTGCCCCTGGAAGTTTTATATATTGCACATATACCCCTGCCAGGCCTGATTATTAATTGGATGTTTGTTGTAATTATTTGAATGATCATTTTAAGTCCAAAAATTCCACAAAAATAGGTTTAAGCTTCTGGATAGGTGTGCTTTAACGCCACATATTTAGTTTTTGATTTTATTCTATTTTATTATTTATTTAAAAATCAAAAACTTCCTTTTTGTGTACTGTCTACCTTAGAAAATACCAAAAAAATATCAAAATACCTCCAAAAATTCCAAAAAAATCACCTAGTGTCTATTTTATCATCTTTTAGTGTCAGTCCAAAAATCATTAAAAATCTCAAAAGAAAAACACTATTAATTTAAAAACACTCAAAAATTTCAAAAAAATATATAAAATAGTAGAAAAATCCAAAAAATACAAACTCAGCTTCTGTTTGTCCCTTATTTTGTTCTTTTCATTAGAAAAATAGTGTGAAATATTTTGAGTACTGGTTGCTATTTTTAAATTACATTTTATTCCCAGCCAGCCTTATTTCCACTGTTTTCTCTTATTTCAGTATTTAAAAATATCAAAAACACCTTGAAAAACCCCCAAAAATCACAAAAACAGTAAAAAACCTTAAAAATACCAAAAATATTTAATTTCTGAATTTTTGAGTATTTTTGCACCTTTTTATAAATCTTTTAGCTTGCCTTTTATTATATTGCCTTTACTTTCCAATATTGAAAAAGAAATAAAAAATTATAAAATATAAAATATAAAAATCAGAAAATCAAAAATCAAAATACAAAATTAAAAATTAAATAAAAAAATTAAAAATTAAAAACCCACAAAAATTGTAGTTGCTTGCTTGCTTAGTGTAGACACTTCACACACTCACACACTTTAGCATTTTTGCTTGAGCTACACTGTTTGCTCCCTGTGTTCGAACTCTCTGCATACTTGACACTATACACCATTTGTGCAGAGTTAAAAATAAATTTTAACTCCACATTTATTTCTAATTGTTGATTTTTAGTGTGGGTTAATTGTTGATTAATCACGGTTTATTGTGGGTCGCACAGCGGCATATTTAGACCCTCGATAATCCGCGGTTATCAAATGGCGCCGTTGCCGGGGAGCAACAGCTTGTAGTTCATTTTTTACTTGATTGTGTGATTGTTTACCATAGCTTTACTTTCCATTTCTCACATTTTTGATATATATTGTTGAGTTATCTGACCATCTCTTTTCTTGTCTTCTTGCGAGGGACCGCGGAGCGAGGCGGATCGCCTAGGCGACCGACGCAACCTTGGGACGTGGAGCCGACTTTTCTTTAGCCAAGCCGGCAGGAGAGAGCAAGGAGTGAGAGAGAGAGTGATTAGTTAGCTTTTCTTTTATTTGGTGAGAGAGTGATCATTTAATTTGTAATAATACAGGTACCTTGGACTTGGACACTTAGACATTCGGGCCTAATTTCCGGGTGTTTGTTCACCCGGGGGCTCACCGCAGTTTTGCCGCGTTTTCATCGCTTGTCATTTTCCGGTTTTGATTTCATTTTTCACTTTATTTTGTGGATTGAGCTCTTAGATCTAGGTCTGCTTGACTCGATTAGAATAGGTCCAAACACCTAATTATCTTTGCATGTTCCTATAGACACGTTTTGGACTTAGACTAATTAAACAGTTAGCGAGTAGCTTCCAAATCCACGCGCCGCGAGCTCACACCCGAACAAGCGCTTTCTCCTACTCCAAATGTGTTGGGCAGAGGAGGGGTGAGCCAAGACCGGACACTCGGATTAGAAGTTATTAGCTAGCTTGTGGTTCTATCGCTAGCAGTTGCCTGTTCTAGGACGATTTCCGTTGCATTTCGCCATATAGCTTAGGTTTAAAATATTCTGCTTTGCATCCCGCATGGAGAGAGCTGGGATTCGCTGTAAGTCCTCTTACTTTGCACGCATCATCTAGGCACAAAGGTGAGATTTCCACCTTGGTGTCGACTTACACGGCTTTTCCGACTCTATTCTCCCTCTGTTTTTGGACAAAGTAGGATAAAGGAAAAAATACAAAAACGTTAGGCGCTTGTTTGAATTGACTCAAAAGAAGCGATAACACCAAAAAAATTAAAAAAGGGACTGCTAAAGAAAACTTGACCAAAATAAAAACGGTAATTGGATTCATTGCTTGGGGAGAGTAACACCCTCACTTGTTTTCAGGTTGCATAGGAAGGTTTCCTTCCCAGTGAGGTGAGCGCTTCGTAAGGATTAGAGCCCAAAACCCAACTTGTGGCTGCCTTGTGTATCGCCTGGATTTCCGAAGTATTGGCGCTACTATCGTACGTAGTCGAGTAGGACTTGGTCGCCATTGGTGACTCTCTATTGTGAGAGCGCCGACCCTGTCCGAAGTACCGAGCCTAGGCCACGCCTTCACGGGTGTGTCTGTCTCACCGGCTGCGTCCGAGTAGGACCTTGTACGCTCACGGGTGATTCCATTGCGAGCGAGGTCCGAAGTATCGGTTTCGCCTATCGGCTTCCTCCCTCTTTTCTTTGGCTGAGTAGGGATCCAGGAAGGGTTACAAGGACCTCAAAAAGCGCAAGTTACAGGTTACACAGGAGGAGGACAAGTACGGGGACACTCTCCTGGCAGTACTCTCTCTCCTATAGGCGTAGCGCTCTAAGGACTCGTAAAAAGATTAATACCTGAAAAACAAGCTAAAACTGACAAGATAAAAGCCGAACCTTCACGGCTTCACGAGTTGAGTTGGTGAACTTACCCTTGCTTTGTGTTTGATTTCTAGATTTATTAAGGTGAAGATCAAAAACACCGCACAATTGTGTAAAATTTTGTTGCATCTCATTTTCTTCTTTTTGCATCTTCCCTGCTCTATTCCGAACAATCAAGATGATGGGACGGAGATCTCTTAGGCCGACCTTGTCGGCACCGCTATCCAGCACTCCTCCTTATTCATCTAGGAATAACTCGGAGAGTCCGCTCTCCGAGCCTGAGTTCACATCCACCCTGTTCCCCCTCGACCACCCTTCCCATTCTCCTTCCCTCAGTCCAATCATTTCAGAGTTCAGTGAATCACAGAATTCAGCTCATTCAACAGCACCTGAAATGGCCTCTTTTGCATTTTCAGAACATCAAGCAATGGCAGACAGAGGCGAGCACCAAGATGATCACGATCACCCGCCGTTCATTATTGATCAAGCAGCCATAAACAATTCCTTGCTAGCGTCCCTGGAGAATATGCAGAGACAGATCCGTGACCAGGGAACATTTATGGGTGATATGATGAGAGAGATAGCACAACTGAGAGAAAACCGACCTGGGGGCGGTGGCGGTGGAGGAGGAGGAGGACCCGATGCAGGAGGAGGCGACCCAGACGGTGAGCGACCGCCACAGACTATCATGAGGGAACTGCACAACCCAGCTTCATCCCTCACTCACCGGTGGATCAGACTCCCACCTATCCATGGAGACTTCGAGCTTCGGCACAACACAATTCAGATGCTACCCAAGTTCCATGGGTTGCCGACCGAAGAGCCGCACCTCCACCTCCAAGAGTTCGAAATGATATGCAGCACCATCCACGATCGGTTGTTGACCGAGGACACTATCAGGATGATCGCCTTTCCATTCTCATTGGTTGATCGAGCCGCATATTGGCTCAAACATCTAGGGCGATTCGTCGATACTTGGGCAGATCTCCGGTCCGTATATTTGAAGAAATACTATCCTCTCGGCCGGACCAACGCAGCTCGAGCCATGATAAGAAATTTCGTCATGATCCCAAATGAACAGTTCCATGAAGCATGGGATCGATTCAGAGAGCTCATAGACCGGTGTCCACATCACGATATCTCCAAGCCCCACCTGGTGCAGAGTTTCTTCTGTGGGCTGACACCGGAGCTGCAGGGGCTTGTGAATGCCTCTTGCGGTGGATCATATTTTTCCAAAGGTGAAGACGATGTCTGGGCCATATACGAAGGTATGGCAGAAAATTCTACAGTGATGACCCAAGCCAGAGTCTACACCCAGCAGAAGCCCCCGCAAGGAGCGGGATCATTTCAGAGGATCACCCGCATCGATGTCGGTCCTAGCACAACGTCGGTAGCCGCGGCCCAAGCCGAATCAGCAGCAGCCGACATGGGCATTATCAGTGAAAAGTTGGACCGCATGGAGATCCTCGAGAAAAAGCAGAACCAAGGTCTAGCCCAGATGGACCTTCTCACAAAGACAATGAGTGACCTGAAAACTCAGATTCTCTGTATTCAGGAGGCACAGGCCCATTCACAACAGCCTCCCAGGTCACAGGTTGCTTCCAGCAGCAACAATCCCAACCAGGCCTCCACCTCATACCGCCAGGTGAACCATATCCAGGCGGAGCCGGTTCCATTGTTGCAGTACCATCCAGAGCAACCGCCATCTCAGGAGACTCAGATGGTGGTCTATCAGCCGGAGCAACCACTGGCAGTTCTTCCTCCACCTTCCTTCGAGCAGGAACCGTTGATGGAAGTCAACGGGATATGGTATGACCGATACCCTCAGCCCGAAATCCGTAGGGATCACCCCGGATTCCGTTGGGGTAATGGAGCTTCCTCATCCCAACAGCATCCTCCTGCTCAAGGACAGCAGAGCAGCCAGCTACAGCAACAACACCAGCAGCCCCAGTACAACCAGCCCCAGCAATACCACAGTGGTCCTCGTCCCGCCTATCAGGGACAGCAGTGGAGGCAGCGCCAGCCGCCTCAGCAATCTTATCACCAGCCTCCCCCCCAATATCAGCAGCAATACCAGCAGCAGCAGCCCCATGTCCAGCAGGGACAGACATCCGGTTCTCAGGGTCCAGCCTATGAGAACCCAGCCCTTGACGATCTTGCCTGCTTGCTATCTGAACAGCGAGCATCTTTCAGGCAAGAAATGGATGAGTTCCGGCAGGAGATGCGGGATATCATCAAAGGCAAAGCCGCCATACCCGCTCAGATCGAACCCAATCCTAATAATTTGAAAAGAAAATCTGAGCAGGTAGAGTTCACAGAGGACACCTCTCCTAGTGATGATTTGAATGACATATCTTATTCCTATTATGATGCTGATTTTGTTACTACTAGGAGCGGTAGGATGCCAGCCGGCGGCGCCTCTTCTGAGCGACAGCTAAATGCAGAATCAGGAGCGCCAGAGGAGCAGAGGAGCAGTGCTGATGCCGCTAATGATGATGTTGAAGACGGTGGTGCTGATGCCACCAATGATGGAGTTCAGGACGACGGTGCTGATGCCGTCATGATACCAGATGCAGATGGTGGTGCTGATGCCACCATTTTGGGAGATGAACCAGAGCGCGGTGCTGATGCCGCAAAGACCGGTGCTAGTGGTGGTGCTGAGGCCACCACATCTACTTTTGTTGAGCCAACTGTGATGTCACCACATTTTGTATCTAGAGACTGTGGGACGAAAAACAAAAACAAAAATATGAATAAAGGAAAGGTTTCTGTTCAAATTGCGGATCCATATGTTGTGAATGATGATTGTTGTATGGATTCTCCATCTTCACAGGCACAGGGACCGATTCCTAGACCTCCATCTGAGGAGGTACCTACCATCCCCTTTCCCGAGGCACTCCGCCGAGCGAAGGGGAATAAAAAAGAAAATCCCAAAAAGAATCAGCAGGTAGAGTTCGGCAACGAGATGATTGACAGATTTCACATTCAGCTGACTCTACGAGAAGCGTTTGAGCATATCCCCTTCTTCAAGAAGAATCTGAAAGAAACAACTACTGTCCGAAGGAAGAAGAGGCACAGAGATCAAATCCATATGCTCACGCATAACACTTGCTGCGCCATTCAGAACACGTTGCCAGCCAAGCGACCAGACTCAGGAGCTCCCTATGTCAGATGTGAGATTCAGGAGCAGCAGTTTGATCGTACTCTATTAGACAGCGGCTCTTCAATTAACCTCCTTCCGGCAGCCTTACTCAAGCAGCTCGAGTTTGGCCCTCTTCTTCGAAGCAGAACCGTCCTTCAGTTTGCTGATAGGTCGATTAAGAGGCCGAAGGGGTTATTGAAAGACGTGGTCGTTACCATTCAGGGCCTGAAATTCCCCGTGGACTTCGTTGTGTTGGACATGGAGATCCCTGAGTCGGTAACTGATGCCCCCATCATTCTCGGACGTCCATTCTTGGCCACAGCCAAGGCGGTAACCGACCATGATAGTGGGAAGGTATGCTTTCGCGTAGAGGGCGAAACCATACAAATAGAGACGATCGAAGAGATCAGAGCCAGAGAGGCAGAATGCTCAGAACAGTCCAGCGAAGCAGAGCAGATGACAGAGGAGGAGCTAGACATCCACCAGGTTTGTGACTTCGAGATGACTGATGATGAATCCAACTGGAAAGATCCTGTAGCACCGACCCTCGCCTTGCCTACAGATTCACTGTATCTCAAGCTCATGGCAGTCGAGAGCCGGGAGAGCACATTCCTGGATGAGGAAATTTCTGAGGCTGACAGTGTTGTGATGAGTGGTGCTGAGGAATTTCAATCTTGCTCATCATCTTCTGATCCCTCGGATTCAGACATTGACTGGGATGACTTTGATGATTATTTACCTTGTCTGATTCCTTCTGAGCCGACAGCCATGACAGAGTGCGAGCCAGTGCAGTTTATTGGTGATCCCTCAGGCCGCCCTTCGTCAAAAATTCATGCAGAGCGAGAGTTCTCCCATGCAGACCTGGTAGCATTTACACAGACTTATCAGAAGCCAGATCTGCCACCTCCCAGTTGTCCGGAAAGGAAACCTCTGCCGCAGTCAATGAAGTACAGATTCCTTGCTGGAGAGCCAGAAATGCACCCAGTCATTATCTCAGCAGATTTGACTGGAGAACAAGAATCTCGTCTGATGGAGGTTCTTGAAAGAAACCGCAAGGCAATCGGTTGGAGTATAGCTGATCTCCAGGGGCTGAGCCCAAAGCTTTGCTCTCACCACATCTATCTTGAAGATAACGCTAAGCCGTCGTGTGAGTTCCAACGACGGCTGAACCCGAATCTTCGAGACGTAGTCATGAAAGAAATTTCCAAGTGGTGGAGCGCTGATTTTATCTATCCCATCTCCGACTCCAAATGGGTTAGTCCACTCCATGTGGTACCCAAGAAGACGGGTATCACTACAGTTGTCAATGAGTCTGGAGAGGAGATCGCTACCAGAGTACCAACTTCTTGGAGGGTCTGTGTGGACTACAGACGATTGAATGAGGCCACCAAGAAGGATCACTTCCCGCTACCATTCATTGATCAGATTATCGAACGGTTAGCTGGGAAGAGCCATTACTGTTTTCTTGACGGGTACTCTGGATACAATCAAGTGGCCATTGCGCCCGAAGACCAGGAGAAAACGACATTCACCTGTCCGTTTGGGACGTATGCTTTCAGACGGATGTCCTTTGGTCTATGTAACGCTCCGGCGACATTCCAAAGGTGCATGTTGTCCATCTTCTCGGACATGGTGGGTGACTGTTTAGAGGTCTTCATGGATGACTTCTCGGTCTATGGCGATGGGTTCGACGCTTGTCTTGACTGCCTAGACCGTGTGCTGAAGCGCTGCATAGAGGCTAATCTAGTCTTATCCTGGGAGAAGAGTCATTTCATGATGACTCAAGGGACGGTCCTTGGTCATATCGTCTCCAATAGGGGCATGGAGGTCGATCCGGCTAAGGTGGACATCATCAGAAAACTCAATCCGCCGTCCAACCTGCGTCAGTTACGGTCTTTTCTGGGGCATGTCGGTTTCTACCGACGGTTTATTCAGGACTTCAGTCGAATTGCCCGACCGCTAACTGACTTGCTGACCAAAGACACCGAGTTTATTGTTAATGATAAGTGTCTTGAAGCATTTGAGACTCTCAAGAATATGGTTGTCTCAGCTCCTGTCCTTCAGCCACCCGATTGGTCTCTCCCATTCGAGATCATGACGGATGCTTCAGATTTTGCCGTTGGGGCTGTGCTTGGACAGAGGAGGGATGGTTTACCCTTTGCCATTCACTACGCCAGCCGGACTTTGGATGCCGCGTAGCGGAATTACACTGTAACTGAGAAAGAGATGCTGGCCGTAGTCTTCGCTCTAGATAAGTATAGATCATATATTCTCGGATCTAGAGTGACCATTTACACAGATCACACCGCCATCCGGTACTTAATGGCTAAGAAGGATGCCAAAGCACGTCTCACCAGATGGATCCTTCTACTCCAGGAATTTGATATTGAAATTAAGTATAAGCCTGGAGTCAAGAATGTGGTGGCGGATCATCTCTCCAGATTGGAGAATCTTGAGGAATCTGAGCCCAGCGCACCTATTACAGAGACATTTCCAGATGAGGCGATCTTGGCTGTCACCTCACTCCCGTGGTATGCTGACTTTGTAAACTATCTTGTTGCCAAGACAGTCCCTCAGGGTTGGCCCAGGCAGAAACTTGAGACCTTCCTAGCTAAGGCCAAGTTTTACCATTGGGAGGATCTCGTCCTTTATCATGAAGGAGGGGACAGTATCTGGAGGAGGTGCATTCCTCAAGAAGAACAGCATAGCGTCCTCACATACTGCCACAAGCTTGAGGCATGAGGACATCATTCAGGAAAAAGGACAGCACAGAAGGTGCTTCAATCCGGCCTATGGTGGCCTACTCTCTTCAAGGATTCTGATGAGTTCGTGAAGAGATGTACTGACTGTCAGAAAATGGGAACCTGCGGACAGAGAGACATGATGCCCATGCAACCCATTCACTTCTGTGAGGTTTTTGATGCATGGGGGATTGATTTCATGGGCCCATTTCCTAAGAGTCAGGGATTCGAGCATATTTTGCTCGCTGTAGATTATGTCAGCCGATGGGTTGAGGCCATCCCCGCCCGAGCCGCAGATGCTATAACCGTTTGCAAATTTTTGAGGAAAAATATCATTTCACGGTTCGGTGTACCTAGAGTCTTGATTTCAGACGGGGGGTCTCACTTCATCAATGACAAAGTCAGGGCCCTTGCAGACGAGTTCGGCATTGACCATCGGGTTGCCACTCCTTATCACCCTCAGACTAATGGTCTTGCTGAAGTATCGAATAGAGAGATAAAGACTATCTTGCAGAAAGTTGTCCGCCCAGACCGAAAGGATTGGTCACAGCTTTTGGACTCGGTCTTGTGGGCTTATCGGACATCTTTCAAAAATCCATTGGGAACATCTCCCTTTCGTCTCGTCTATGGCAAGCCGTGCCATTTGCCAGTGGAAATCAAGCACAAATCTTTTTGGGCAGTTACTGAGTTGCTTCTAGATCCCGAGAGTATAGGAGAACAGAGAAGAGCAGAATTGGCAGCCCTGGAGGAATTGAGAGATACAGCCTTCTCCAACAGCCTACAATACAAAGAAAAAGTAAAGACATGGCATGATTCGCATATCAGCCATAAACAGTTTGAGCCAGATCAGAGAGTATGGTTGTTCGATTCAAGGCTAAAGTTATTTCCAGGGAAATTGCAGAGCAAGTGGAAAGGACCGTATGTGGTCAGGAAGGTACATGACAATGGCAGCATCGATATATCCGAACCGTCATCTTCCTCTACCTTCCGCGTCAATGGTCAACGCTTGAAATTATATCTTGATCATGATCCGCCGACCATTGACGTTGCCCCCATTCTTCTGGTATGAGATGTGTCCTTTGATTCTCATCATCTACATCTCATACATGGTGATCAATTCTATCTTCCGCCGTACAGATCCATCTGTTCATATCACTCTGTTTCCGTTGATTTATTTTCTTCTTTTCTTCTTTTCTTCTTTTCCTTTTCTATCTTCTTTATCTATCAAAAAGGTGCCGCCCTTGTAGACAGTTTTCCATACTTAGGACGTACTTTGTCCTAAGTATAGGGGGGTTGGCACCCCGAGTTTTTCTATTCTTTTCGATCCTCTCCATTGTCTCCTCTTCTTGTCTATACTTAGGGATATCTTACCCTAAGTATAGGGGGAGACAATCTGAGTACGATCTGTTCATTCCCACCCTTGACCCTCCCTGCGTTGTGTACAGTCTGCTATACTTAGGATTATTTGATCCTAAGTATAGGGGGGACGGTCAACTTCTCATTGATTCATTCATTTATTCTTTAGACTTGCCTATACTTAGTACGAGTCATGTCTTCTCTTTTCTCTCCGATCTATGAGGACATAGCTCAAGCTAAGTATAGGGGGGTCGTATATACTGCGTATATACTTTAGCCATAACTCGTACTTTCGTATTTTCCTAATAATATGGCTAATAATTCTTTAAAATTCATTAAAACTCTTAATAAAAAGATGTGGTTATTCCTCAAATTCTTTTTTGTATTTACTGATTAATAAATCAGGTGAAAATGTTTTTTTTGCAAAATGATTGAAAAATAGTTTGAAAATCTTTGTGAACATCTATTGAAAACTATTTTGAAAATATTTTGTTTCGTGTTTTCAACCTGTGTGGATTGCAAAATTTCTTTTCTTTGTGTGAAATAAAAATGTTTGAAAAATGATTTGCAAATGGTTTGAAAAATGGTTGCAAAAATGATTTGAAAAACCTATATATACTGTTTTGAAAAACCTTTGCAAAATGATTTTCAAATGTGTGTAAAATGTTTGTAAAAACTATTTTGGACTAGAGTTTTCAAAAATTGTGTGTAAATTGTTTTCAAACAGTTTGAGGAATATTCACATCACACCAAAAGTCACTATAAGTATATATGTATAAAATTGACCACTTACCCTGTAAATTCTAAAATCCACTTCTTGTAAAATATATAAGACGCACTCCCGTGTACATATTTTCACCTAGTTTTTAGCCAAAACTTTTTATTTTCAAAAATTCCCAAAAACATTTGCAAAATTAAAATCCAAAAACATCTGAAAAATCTTTTTGAAAAACACAAAAAAATGCATCTGCACATGCACGCATCATATTTTCAAAAAAAATCCATAAAAAGTTCAAAAATCTTTGAAAATTGCATCACAAAAATATTTCCTGCATTGCATTGCATAGCATTCGCATTTTTCGGATTGAGTTTGATAGTTGAACAAGTTTAAATGAAATCCGGAGATTGGAGCTTGATTGGACCTTATAATCTACCTAATAACAGGAACCTTATAGGAACTGGGTTTGAGGTAATTCAGGTCTAGTTGACTTAATTCTTTGAGGATCACGGGACTTGGTTCAATGGATTCTTGACTGCCTAAGTAGAGTATCTCGGAGCACACGCACGATTCTTGTTGATAATGACCTAACTTGGACACATGCACCTTTCACATGGCTCAACTCAGTTGGAGTGGTGAGGGGATTGGATTTGCCGGTATGAGACGCACACAAGTGGAAACATTTGTCCTCCTCTAGGGAGGGAAGTGCACCCCAACCCGTCCAGTGATTAGGAAGTCTAAAGACAGAAGGCTGTGGGTTGCGATAAAGCTTCAAAAGAGGGATAGTCTACTGGCTCAAGAGGAAAAACTCCTTATGTAAATGCTGCTGTATATAGTATTCAAAAAAAAAAAAGGGTTCAGGCATGTACAAAAATAAAAAGCCTGCAAGTATGTACAAAGTCAATAAGCAAGCTTGAGTTCCAAAGTCATATCATGTGAGCCTGCAGCAGGATGACTTGACTACACTGGTCTTGCATCCAAGGATAGGTAGCTACACTGGCTACCGTCCATTCTTATCTTCACCCCCTCCTCTTGAGCTGGTTGCCACTTGAACTTAGAAGGGAATACCCCGCTCCTCGAGGATGGAGTTGCTGGATTGGGGAATCATTGGGTTGTCGTACTGGAGAAGTCAGTTTCTTTGTCATTCTAGTTGGGGAGAGCCACCATCACTTACACTGTACAAGTCAGATTCATAGTCGTAAGAGTTTGCGTATGATTTGAAGTATTTCTGACCTGGCTATTGAGGAGACTTGAGCAGAAGTTTTGGGATTCTCAGGGACTGTTGGATTTCAAACACGGTTCTAACTAAGGTTCCGCCCGCACTAAAAATCCAAAGGTCTGACTTAAGCTCCAAACTTTGATTTTGCGAAGACAAGTTTGATAATCAAATAAAATCCACATTCTTCTTTTTCTTTTCTTTCTTTTCTTTTTGCACTTATTGCATAAGTGTTTGCTAGGGACTAGCAAAGGTAAAGTATAGGGGGATGATGAATCCACATTTCATCATCTTTATTCTATCATTTTGGCACCAAAAACCCTAGCAAATGCCTGTAAATAGCATTAAAACCATCATCTTAGCATCCATGCATGTGCATTCAGATTGTGTATAAATCACTGTAATTAAGGCCAAAATTATAGAATAAATAAAGAAAAGAAAAAGAATAAAATATTGTAAATATTTTATGACCCAAAAAACCCCCGAGACCTAGGCATCTTGATGAATAGGTCGACAAGGAATAAAGTAGGGGGAGATAAGGTCAGATACCTATATTTGTTATTCATTATTTATTCATTTTGGGACCTATTTTTGGTTCCACTTTTTAGACATCAAATAAAGAAACTTTTTACATGAAAGTTGTAGATAAAGTCATAAAGAAAAATACAAAATTGATTTCACAGAAAAAGAATGTACAGACAAAAAGATATGGTCTGAATAAGAATCCAAAATCCCAACTTCCCAGACCCGTATCTCACAAACGACAACTCCAAATGCAGTGTACTCACCTTTAATTGTATATAGAATAAAATAATCTATCCAATGGTGGTGGTTTCGCATTTGGCGGAGCTACGGTTTGAAAGTTGAGTTTTGGACCCCTATTGTACACTTGTACAGAATAAAATATTCAATTTATTCTTTATTCATTATTTATTCTTTTTTATATTTTTATAATTTTGTAAATATTACTTATAATATATATGTGCATTAAAATTGAAATAAACTGCAAAGAAAAATAGAAATAAAAATACTTGTATAAAGGATACATAGGTATACTATATACACTTATACCTGTATGAAATATACTTGTATTTTATTAAATATACAAAACATCTCAGAAAAATAAAATAAAAATATAATTATGTATATAAAAGTATGTTATAATTTTACAAAATCATAAATAAAAATAATAAGATTAAAAATACATAAAATAAAATAAAATATCAAAATACATAGGTATTATACCTATATAGGGTTAAAAAGGCAACTTGTAAAAATAAAAGTCATAAAAATAAATAAAAATCAGAATTAAATACTACATAAAATTTTGAATTTTTTTTATTTTATAACTTTTATTTAATTCGGTCATTTAATATTTTTAATTGAATTAATAAATGATTTTTCCAGGGTTTTTCCTGGTTGGTCCACGTGGACCAACCAGGTGCAAACCCTAGTTGACTTCGGTCAACTAGGTGACCTAGACCCTGTAGACCGTGTCAGACCTACTTTTGACCCCATCTTCTCCATTTTTTTCGAGGCCAAGACTTGCATCTTTTTGTGTTGCAATCTTCTGCAACATTGTTCCTCGTTCATCCCTCATGCCCGCCGAGTGATTACATGGGGGTTTGGATCACTGAATCGCCCCAGCAATCTCGATCTTTGGGGCTCCTCAGCCACTGAGTCAAACCACATATAATGGCCCCCCACTTTTCAATTTGATTTCGAGTCCCCTTGGTCCACCCCTCTCCGCCTCTCTTGCGCTCCAAGTCTTGCCGGAGGTGACAGCTCCGCCGCGAGCCTCTCAGCCAGGGCGTCCGAGGTCGAGGACGACTCCAGCACCTCCGCCAATCGCCGGCGTCGAGGTAGTCTTTTTCCTCTGGCTCCGGCCATCGAGGGCTTCCACCCCGCCATTTCTTTATCGCATTTAGTTCCTGTTAGTTTAGGCTTCAAAAACCCCAAAAAATCTTGAAGTTCCATCTACCAAATCACTCGATCGAGCACCTTGGCCGGAGCCCACCTCCGGCCGTGCAACCACCTGTTGATTCGCACCCCTTCGAGACCATCCGAGGGTCCAGGCAGTTTGCCCTGGACCCCTTGACTTTGTTTGCAGGTCCAAGCCACTTCACGCGCGCCTGGAGGCGAGTTTTGGAGCTCGCCGGAGCAGCAGCAACCTTCCAGCTCCGCCCGCTGCCCGAGAGCACCACGGGCTTCCCCGTGGATTTTGGACACCCCCAGGAGATAGAAGACCTTTCCAGGAAGCTCCTTGTCCATTTTGAGGACATGTCGTCGCCGGAGGAGGGAGATCAAGGTCGGAGAAGCTCGCCTCCGCCGGCGTTCTTCCCCGTTCTTGCAACCCTCTTCCCAGCCGTTGGATCAAGGAGGAGTCCCAGATCGCACAGCTGACGTTGGATCTCCGCGTGCCTCATCCGTCGATCGTCTCCGGAGATCTGATCTTGGCCGCACATCCGCGAAGCGCCATCGGCCGTCCACAACGCGCCACGTGTTTAAGTGGCCCTCCATCCGCCGTTGGATCGCGTGCAAGAGGGTATTTTGCATTCCCACCCTCGCGCCTTTTGTATTTACTTTTTCGTCTTTAAACTTTTATCTGTAGTTTAAATATTTTGTAATATTTGCAAAGAGGCCCCCAGACTTTCGATATTTGCAGCCAGGTCCTCGCCACGTCACCTCACGTGACCAGTTCACGTGAGGGGGTGGGCATTTTGCAGAGGACCCCTCGGGCTTTTGTGTATTTCATTTTAGTCCCAAAACTTTCGTAGCAAGTGTAATATTTTTGGTTATTTTGCAAACAGACCCCCGGGCTTTTGTGGTATTGCATTCCAGTCCTTCCCAAGCGCGTGCAAGTCACGCGCCCTGGTGGGGAAATTTCGATTAGGCCCAGGCGGCTTTTGTATTTGCATTTTGGTTCCAGAAATTGAATATATAGTGTATATTTTTGTGGAAAATTGCATGTTTGCCCCTGGAAGTTTTATATATTGCACATATACCCCTGCCAGGCCTGATTATTAATTGGATGTTTGTTGTAATTATTTGAATGATCATTTTAAGTCCAAAAATTCCACAAAAATAGGTTTAAGCTTCTGGATAGGTGTGCTTTAACGCCACATATTTAGTTTTTGATTTTATTCTATTTTCTTATTTATTTAAAAATCAAAAACTTCCTTTTTGTGTACTGTCTACCTTAGAAAATACCAAAAAAATATCAAAATACCTCCAAAAATTCCAAAAAAATCACCTAGTGTCTATTTTATCATCTTTTAGTGTCAGTCCAAAAATCATTAAAAATCTCAAAAGAAAAACACTAAAAATTTAAAAACACTCAAAAATTTCAAAAAAATATATAAAATAGTAGAAAAATCCAAAAAATACAAACTCAGCTTCTGTTTGTCCCTTATTTTGTTCTTTTCATTAGAAAAATAGTGTGAAATATTTTGAGTACTGGTTGCTATTTTTAAATTACATTTTATTCCCAGCCAGCCTTATTTCCACTGTTTTCTCTTATTTCAGTATTTAAAAATATCAAAAACACCTTGAAAAACCCCCAAAAATCACAAAAACAGTAAAAAACCTTAAAAATACCAAAAATATTTAATTTCTGAATTTTTGAGTATTTTTGCACCTTTTTATAAATCTTTTAGCTTGCCTTTTATTATATTGCCTTTACTTTCCAATATTGAAAAAGAAATAAAAAATTATAAAATATAAAATATAAAAATCAGAAAATCAAAAATCAAAATACAAAATTAAAAATTAAATAAAAAAAATTAAAAATTAAAAACCCACAAAAATTGTAGTTGCTTGTTTGCTTAGTGTAGACACTTCACACACTCACACACTTTAGCATTTTTGCTTGAGCTACACTGTTTACTCCCTGTGTTCGAACTCTCTGCATACTTGACACTATACACCATTTGTGCAGAGTTAAAAATAAATTTTAACTCCACATTTATTTCTAATTGTTGATTTTTAGTGTGGGTTAATTGTTGATTAATCACGGTTTATTGTGGGTCGCACAGCGACATATTTAGACCCTCGATAATCCGCGGTTATCACCTATATACGTAGGGATTCACCAAACTGTTGTCAACATGGTTTGAGGGATGATTATGTTGCGTTAGACCAGCCTAAGGTATACACCAAATCCACATAAATTTCAGTATGCGCGGTCATTCTGATAGGGTCATCACCCACATGCATCATTAAATGTCGCATTTAGGTCTAATGAAAAGTTCCTTATCGATTATTTGAATAGCCAATATCATAAAAATTGATGCTTAATAAGTTTGGATTAAAATCTAATGACGTGCTATGTTATACACATCTATTAGCTTATATTGAGGGCTTGCAGTTACTTGTTTATACCGGGTCATAATTATCTATCGTCGAACATATGTTACAGGTAACAAATCAAAGTATGCATATGTAGAAATTTCACTGTAAAGAGTTATTCATGTTACCCTTCTCACAGTGCAATGAGAGAAACATGTAATATGTTAGCTTGTTTTGGGTTATATATGATGTTTCAATATATGTGTTAAAGATTTCACTACCTTCCAGTCATTTGACATATTGAAAAGGTTGGGGGTTGATCGGGTTTATCATTTTTCGGCATGATCTGAAAGTGATCAGGTAGGTGGAGTAGTTGCCGCCAAGGGAGGGGCATGCACCCTTGGGGGTCCTGGGTAGAAGCCTAGATGATCACGATCCCAACTGCTATTGTAGCTGCGATGGTTGGGGACATGTTGCTTGGCACACCGAGGTGCTAATCTGACGGTGTTGGCCTCGGCACTTGCGTGCTTTAGCCGGGTGCTCGAGCACGGGTCAAGTAGTCATGGTTGGTCGGCTAGTGTTTCGCTTGTCACTTAGAGTTAACACTCGTGTATGGGCCAATGTAGGCCACATTGGCCGGTATTCCGAGTGGGAGCACTAAGAGGAGAGTTCCGGGAAATGTGGTTAATGAAGTTGGGAATGAGATGTGAATCTCCTATGCATAAGGAGGATTGGGCAAGTCGTGAAGATTCGCGGGTTGGAATCTATTTTGCGAATCAGAAGTACAATAGTGAAGTGGAGCTAAGTGGACGTGTTGGGAACTTAGTTAGGATGCATTGTACCCCACCGCATGCCTACGGAGGCACCCCAACCCTAAGGTATTCTTTTTACCTTAGAGTCATAGTGTGAGGTCTCATCCAGACCAAGACCACAGACTATCCACGAAGCTTGGTTACTTATATCCATATCTAATAATAAAAATGTGATTCTTTGTGAGATCTGGTTACCTAGTTTCTTTCTCTTTTGCAAACATTTAAATTATATCCTACTTGTTGTTGTATAGTTTTATCTAATTCGTATTGGGCAACTTTTCTCATAACGTACCTACGTGTGGATCCGCAGGTCCTCAGCAGTGAGAAGTTTTGGAGATATCACTTTTAGTGCAGCTTCACTACACTTCTTGTAGCATAGTTGGTAGTAGTTTTTACTGTCTTCTTTACTTGTAGTTTCTTTCTGAGAGACATGGCATGTAATATATAATTGTTGACATCTATTTTATCCTTACATGTATTTTTTTTGTGGACATGGAAATGGATAATATTTGTAATGGAATTGGTGAATGGAAATATATGTGCTTGTGAACAGGTTGAATGCAACGGGAAGAAAAAAAATCCCTTGCATGTGTCTATTTTCTCCTGCTTTTGTGAATGTCAAATATTCGAATGTGGAATATATGTGCGTGGATTGGTTTGCTGAGTACTCGGATCCTAGGGGCGTCACACTCCTCCCTCTCCTTGGCGGGTAGACTACAATTGCTCAAGCCTGTCATTGCCGGAATTAATCTTTACTGGGTTGGGGGATGCTTCATACCCCGCTGAACTGTTGCTCGGGTGGACAAGATGTGCGCTAATTTCTTATGGGGTTTTGGCCAGCACTACGTTAGTTGGCGTTCGGTTTGCCTCCCTAAGGCTGAGGGAGGAATGAGGCTTCGTTCTCTGGCCTTGATACGTGAGGCCATGGTTGTGTCTTGGGAGTGCTCAATCCTCACCTCGAAGCATTCGCTATGGGCTTCCTTCTTAAGGCAAAGATATCTTCACAATTGCTCCTTTTGGGAGGTTGAGGCTAAGGGTGGTGACTCCCTCCTTTGGAAGACGATCCTCCGTGGTAGGGATGCTTACCGAGGTTTCATTGTTAGTTCGAATGGCCACCACATTTGGGCCCGTTCACCCAAGGGCTTCTCTTTCTCTCAGGCGCTGGACGTTGTCAGACATCGTGGGTCGTTGGCTCTTTGGGCATCTGTGGTGTGGAGCAAGAGTGCCATCCCAAAGCACGCTTGCACCCTCTACCGTGCGGTTACTAACAGACTACCTACTATGGACAGGCTAGTGCAATTTGGGATTCTCTCTTTGGGTCCCTGCTATCTTTGTGGCTGTGGAAGCGAGAATCGTGATCATATCTTCTTTCTCTGTAGCTTCGCGGAGAACACGTGGAACCAGGCGCTTGTGGACTTGGGTCTTCCGCGTCCCCCTTCCCTTTCGTTTCCCCGCAATCGAGTGGATCATGTCAATTCCGAATGGTAACAACAAGCAACTATGGTGCGTTGTCTTTTCTGCTTCTGTTTGGGAAATTTGGAGGGAGAGAAACCACATATGGTCCTCTACATGTTCATCTACTCCTTCCATTTTGGCTGCTTCGATCGCTTCAGGCGTCAACACAACTTACTTTTTGAAGAATATTTGATCCCCCTTGTTTTCTAGGGGGTCCTATTTTATTCTTGTTTTGAGAACACAGTGCACTGTAACTTTTGGTGTTTTCTGTTTTTGTGGCATACTTTACCCTTCAAACATGTATATCCGGCATTTTTGTGAATGAAATACAGATGATACCTTTACCTGTCAAAAAAAGTGTGTAGCACAGAAGCACTTTGCTTCACAACGCAGATAAGCACAAAGCAGGAGAACACAATATGATTTCACAGATCCCACGTGGCAGTATCTCCTAAAGATTACCAGCTTTAGTAAGGTATAGGATATTCAAGGCTAAAACTTTAAGAAGCGCCAAAATTGAGTCCCATGCGTCTGGAGACACGTGATCAAGGAGGACATGTACGTGATATGTTAATTTTAAGATGAAATTTGCATATTTACCAATGCACGTGCTAGCTCTCTGGTTAAAGGGCGCAATCACTATCAGTCCTTTCATATCTGATCAGAGGGTTTTGCTTTGAGCACATAGCACGATGTAATGCCTCGGATCTCAATCAAAACCAACGGCTGTAATTATAGTCCGATCTAAGGATTGAGTGGAGTGCTTCGACTTTGATCCAATGGCCATGATGAAATCTGAGTTGATCGAGTTCTTCCCCAATTTCAAGCAGTGCTCTTCGTTATAGGCAGTTGCAATCGCTGATCTCGATCGGAGATTCGGAAATCTAATGGCTCTTGTGCTCCTTATGTTCAGGTAAACGATCAAGGTTTTAAAAACTGAACCGGACATTGAACCGGTCAGTCTTCGATTTGGTCCAACCAAGATTTTAAAAATTGAACCTTGGGAATGCCTTATAATATATACTAATGGGTATACACGTGCACTGCACGGGAGAGATTTTATCAGATATGTTTGCACGGAAGCAGATGTGAGACGAGGATGTTAGTAGTAGTATCAATACTAAAGCGGAAAAAGAATTTGAGAAAGGTTATAAGGTAGGTGTTATATATCATCATAAGTTGATATATGTTTATATTTTTAGAAGGAAAAAAGACATGTCCATACATCTCAAATAGAACGTGTACAAACAAAAGGCGTCATCCTTCGTGCCATGGAGGTTTTTTCAGTTTAGTACATCGCATCGGCGTAGTCTCTTTTATTAAAGTAAGATTTACATGCGGCCCCCATGTCCTAGTTTATGTATCTGATTTCAGGAAATAATATAATAATATTGAAGAACTTTTACTATCTGTTAATCTTGTTGATAATTAAATTTTATTTCGATACCTTTCTAAGGTATAAATTAGTATTTGTTTACAGCAATTCTATAACATTTCTTACAGATGCAATCAAGTTAATTTAGTTGATTAGAGTGGTACAGTTACTCTATTTACTGTCTCCGTCACTGACCACCGGATGCTAAACAAACGTGCAGCAGCAAAATACGCCAAGGAAAACTAGCAGACGAATCACAACCAAACATCAGAATTCATACCTTAATTTGCATCAAAATACTTGTCGGGCAACTACTGTAGAATCTACAGATGTGTACGTCAAGTGTCTATGGAAGATGCGTACGGTAGTGAGATGTAAAACAACAACTCACCTTGATGATTTCAAACGGCAAGAATGACAACGCGAAGATGACAGCAGTAAGAAGATGAAATTGGACAGAAGCTCCAGGACCGCGTAGATAGAAAGAGGCGAATTGCAATTATCGGCACACTATGTAGGAAGATTTACGTACACGGGAAGAATGGGACTCGTCGTCCAGTGAAGGCTACGTTTAGGATGTAGAAAGTACATGGGGGGTCTCTAGAGTATTCGGTGATGACACATTAAGACCCCATGCAAACAGGAGAATGCAACAAAGAAGCAACATGGAAAAGGGAGGGAGGAATCGGAAATTTGCTACAATAACAACCCAAGAAGCTTTAATTTATAGTAAACAAACGTGAAAAGGAACAGATGAAATACAGCAAAGGCAGGATCCGTGAAATTTGTTAGACGAAAATTTGCTAAAGTACCAGAACCAAGAGCTTTAAAATATAGTAAGATTATAGATATCATAGATAGATGAAGTAGAAGCAAATTTGTCCAAAATCAACCACCATTAATCCATGCTGCAGAGAACCACGCTCTCCGAATGACACTTGACACAACCCCTGTTTGGTTGCAGGGTTGGGCAGGGCTGGGTGAATAATAAACTGTAAAGAGAAGGTACCCTTGTGAATAGTAACCAGCCCAACCCAACATTGCCCAACCCAGCAACCAAACAGGCCCCTACTATCGACGGGGATGGAATCGCCCCGTTGCTTCCGATGTTTGGAACGGGACCATATGGCTCGCTTTTGTGAGGTGGATATTAGACGCCTTCATCGCCGCCGACCAGGCCATAAAGTGGCATCTTGTTCTTTGATGCTTCCCCAATCTTCTACCTTCAATCCTATTTCCATGGCACCGTCGAGACCACAAAAATGATTTCAATCATCCTCCCCTCCACATGAGGAGAAAAGCTCGAGTGACACCCCAGTCCTGACGGCGATAAACAACGCCTCCCTTGCAGCCCTACCAAAGGCGGACCACAATCAAACAGATCTCACTCACCGGCCTTTCACGTGAGCAGGGGTTGAATCATGGAATTCAATCGATTCAACTGGATCATTCTTAAAAATTGGATTGAACTGAATCGATGGGAAAGATGTGGTTGAACCGATTAATTGAAGCAGAATGGATTAAAATATGTATAAAATATATATTTAAATACAGTTAAAAAACTATATATATACTACATAACTAATGTATATATTGTATAGTATACATAATATATATTTTTAATATGCAACATTAAATGTTATACATATAAGAGTTCAATGGGGCAACCCCTGGAGGGGAGCTAACTTGGCTCCCCCCACGACATTTCTCCCATTTTTTATTTTTATTTTTTAAAAAATTCTTCCATGAATATTCATCACTATATCCGTATATTATGCTATTCGAATTTCGTGCGAAACAGATACTCTATAGTCTCCATCCAGACAATCATTTTTAATGGTAATAGAATTGTTAAAAACGACCCCTTGGATAGAGGACGTAGGAGTCTCTATTTCTCACGAAATTTTAATAACATAATATAGGGATATATTAATGAAAATCTACGGAAGAAATTTTTAAAAAAATTAAATAAATAAATCGGACGAAATAAGGCGGGGGGAGCTAAGTTAGCTCCCCCCATGGGGGCAGCCCCATTTTACCCTACATATAAATAAATAATATTTAAACAATATGCTCAATAAAAGAACAATAGTTTAAGTTATCCTTAGATTCCATTTAATACAAGAACTTGTGGTGGAGTAGCTGGTTAAAAGTTTGATATGGGTTGTTGAAGGTCATGAGTTTAGGTCCTAATAATGATATTTATTTTGAATAAATTCAAAATAAATGCAGTTCAATTTCAGTTGAACCGGACAAAATCGGGTTCAAAAAAGTCAACTAAATTGATAATTGGATCGAAAATTAGGCATTCGGACCGAACCGGTATAAACCGGCTAACCGGCCGAACCGATCTCTAGTTTTTGATACACCGGTTCTCAAACCATCAGCCCATTGCTCAGGCAGACTCGTCTAACATCATTGATACTCTCTGCCTCATTCTTCTCTGCAGTGTAGAAATGGATCCTGGTTATGGTTCTATAAGTAGTCGCTCTCCTTTGGCGTGAAACGCGTGGAGGGTGGCAGCATACCGGGCAACAGAAGTTGGACTCCCCATTCACCATCGCTATCCATACAGTCTAGCAAATCTGCGGATATTTGAGGTATCCTTCATGCCTTTGGCTACTGCTCATGGGGTCAAATATCCACTACAACACTCTACTAAATTCCACTGTATCTTACAAACTCGAAGAAGAGCTTCTAAGGGAAAGCTCGCAAATGGTATAGAAACCCAGCAAGAAACATGCCCATTAATATGGAACTGGAGGAAGAAAGGTTCGATTTGTGCCCGGGTGGTGCGTGGGAAAAATAATTCTAAACATCGTACCGTTCCCAATGCATAGGGGCCCGTCCGTTGAAATGTTTAACTAACAAGAGACCGAGTTGGATCTCTCAAACTTGAAGCAAGCTTCAAAGTAAGGGACAAACTATGAATTCGTCGATGCAGGATCATATCAAATATCTCCCGACCTCTGAGATTGAGGGGCCAAAGATTGTTCCAGAACTGTTGTGCCTCATCGTTGATCTGGATATCCAAAACAAACAGGTGGAAGCCCTGTACCCGTCTCGGAAGAGGCTGAAGGCAAATGTATGACTGCCGATCCCTCCTCTTCCTCTATAGATGAAAATCGTCGTTTTTTTCTCCAACGGCAATACAGAGAACCAAAAATATTCTGAACATTTTCGAATATGGATTATCAGACTCGAATGAAAAAACTCGCTTTAATCAGGACTTGCTGGGAGAAGAGATCTCCAATGGGGGGAAGGGGGGGTGCGGATACGTTAGATACTACTGACTGCTAATTTAAAATTTTGTGTGGGCTTGATCATAAGTTAGATACTTTTATGTTGTTAATACCTATGGACTTCAACTTTATTGCTTGGAATATCGGGGGTCTAGGAGGGACTCGAAAATAGGAACAACTAAGAAATTTGATGCTGGCAAACCATCTTCATCTTATTCGCATCCGAGAAAGAAGATGTAGATTGTTTCAAACAGAGGGGTTATGTGCGGATTGGACTAATTTTTCTTGAGACTAAAATATTGATGCAAAATCGTATGGTATTCTCATGGGTTCGGATCGGACAAAATTTAAGCTGTGTGGTGTTAGATGATTTCGATTATTTCATTGTACTTGAGTTTGAGCTTATTCAGTGGACATTTGAGGAAATTTCGACTGATTTTAATATGGTAGACCTAGAAATGAGAGGGTCTCCAAAAAAACCGTTGAAGTCACATGATAAAAGATTCGATAATTGGATCAACTCCATGGCGTTGAAAGAGATTAATGAAAGGGTACGGCATTCACTTGGTCAGGCTCTCGAGATTGTAGCTCCTGGGCAATTCTTGATAGGATCCTGGTGAACTTGGCCTTTCAGAATAATCGTCAGCGTGACCAAGTCAGAAGACTTCCCAAGTCCTACTCTGAACACAATCCTTTGTTACTATCTTTGGCTATGCAAAGACTCCTTCATGCCATTGATGGATAATTCAGGGGGCATGGAACTACGATCTTGACACCCCCTTCCATCGATGGATCTCAAAAATGAGAAGATTTTGGTCCATCATGAAGAGCTGGTTTACAGAATAAATCCAAGATATAATTGGGGAAATAAATGAAACGGAAAAGTATATAGCTAAAGCGGAAGGAGAAACTGCTATTGGAATTTTATCGGTAGAGCAAAGAATCAAATATTTATAAGCTAAAGTTGAATCTCTGTGAGTGGATGAACGCGAGTTATGGGAGCAAAGGGCAAAGATAAAATATATGACGAAGGAAATGCAAGCACCAAATTTCTTAAAATTACGGCATCCGCAAAGGTTTCCAGAAACCACTCCACTACCCTTAAAAACATCGAAGGAGTTCTGGTCTATGACTTCGAAGATCTAAGTGCGGTGATAGTGAAATTCTACGATCGACTCTGCAAGGACTGGGGCACCGAGGATGACTATTGTTTCATTCCAAAGGATTTGATAACCCTGCAGGAACATTCTTTGTGTGCCTACTATTTTACTTTGTCTGAGATTGGAGCTACTATTAGGAGCTTTAAGGCCATGTTCAGTGCGAGCATAGGCCCTATTTGATTGGAGAATAGATCCTGGAATAAGGGATCAACTCTCCTCCCGACACGGTTCCCATTGGTACGACTATTCTCCATTATTCCATCTTATTTTACTCTTATTCCTATCTTTATCCCACCTTACCTACCTTTATTTCACCTTATACTCCTTATTCTTATCCTCCAGCCGAACGGAGAATAGACCCTTATTCCCCTTATTCTCCATTCTTATTCCTACTTATTCTCCTACCAAACGGGCCCTAAGGGTGTGGGGCTATGTACGGCTATTACCCTTTCGTTTACCAGGCACGAAGGCGAATGCACTGTTCATGGAATAGAGGTGGGCGATTCTATCTTCCCCCTCTTCCTCTCACTCCCCGTGACCGGTTCCTCCAATGACTTTTCGTGCGATCTCCTCGGAGCCCTCCCCTTCCTTGGCTTCTTCTTGGTCAACGCTTGCAGGTGCTTTATTGCAGTCCGTCCTTCCTTGAGAATATTTCCCCAATGCGACTGGAAAGTCTTGATTTTGGGTTGAATGAAGTTGTTGGAGAAGGCATGTCATTCTTTACTCTGTGAGTTGTCATCTCTGTCATGGTATTGGACGAGGAATTTAGGGTTTCCTCTTCCCCAAGCATGGCCTATAATAGGCCCTTGCGGAGTCCCTCGGACCGGACTCATGTTGTACTTGGTGACGTGTTCTTCCTAGTTGTTTGTGTGCACATATCTTCCTTTTTTGTGAGCTTCCTGATGTGCGAGGTGTTCTTTATCCTCCGTTTCTCGAACTCATATAGTGGTCTTATTGGTGCCCTACGTCTTTACGGGCCCCTACTTATAAATGTTTTGTACTCAACTGTTGGGTGAGAACCTTGCTATGATGAATGAAATTGAATCATTTTCCTAAAAACATCTTTGATATTCTTATCTCCATTTCCTCACTTCAAGAAGTGGAATCAATCGTCCGTCAATTCAAAAATAACAAAGCACGTGGCCCCGATAGCTTTAACATTGAATTTATTAGAAAGCTTTGGCCTCTATTTGAAAAGTAATTTCATAAACTTGTTAACTCACATGCACTAATTTCCATTGACACAAAAGACTTTAGTCATTTGGATAATGCCCTCATGAAACTTATTCATGAAAAGGGATATTGTGAGCTAATCGAAAATCATAGGTCTATCAGTCTGATAAATTTTCCTACTTCTATTATATCTAAAATAACCGTAAATCACTGGGCAAATTCTTTGTGACCACCCAATGTGTTTATCAAGGAACAACGAGCCAAGGATGTTTTTTTTGTCACCTCGTCTATCCTAAAATGTTGGTCTCGCTCGAAGAGTATGGCCTTGTTATTAAAAATTGAGTTTTTAAAACCTTTGATACATGGAGATGGTCTTTCATCCTAGGCGCCTTTAGGGTGCGTTTGGTATGCGGGTTAGAGCGGGTTAAACTGGTAGAGGATAACCCGTTTTTGTGTTTTGGTATTTGGATAGAGGGTTAAATTGGGGTTGGGTTAGAAGTGGGTTTGTTGTGATATGATTGTATTGAAATTTGAAAAAGTGAGTAGTTATTGCGATGTAATTGTATTGAAGTTTGGAAAAATGAGTAGAAGTCGAGTAGTTTATAATTTTTATATGATATGATGGTATAATATATTATTTTTTGATGGAATTGATGATGGAAAATTGATTTATTTATTTATTAAAAAAAAGAAAATTGGGGTACCCACATTAGAGAAAGAGAGAGGGAGTGGGTTATGGAGGGTAAACTCCTCAAAGGGGAGTTTACCCTCCCAACCGAACGGCCCCTTAGAGCTTCCGGTATTCCTAATCTATTCATAAAATGAATCAAAGGTTTACTTGAAACAACTCGTATTTCATTTAACCTCAATGGCTCTTCGATGGGTTTCCTACCGAGAATGCAGTCCTGTATTACTAATGTTCAGTTTGTTAATGACCTATTGATCTTTCTTGAATTTAACTTGGAGGCTATAAAAAAAAGGAGAATTCAACACTCAAAATCTATTCCAAACTCACGGGTCTCGAAATAAACAAAGGAAAATCAGAATTCTACCCATTAAATCCTTCTGATGAGGAAAGCAAAATAGCCGGTCAATCCATTAGTTAGGCGTATGTGGGTTTCCACTACTCACGAGGGCTTCCTTCTTAATGACTATCGCCCTACTGGCCACCCGTATCCTTTCTTGCTTTAAAATGCATGGTGTGATTTAAAAATAAAAATAAAAATCTCATCGCATTTTTTTGTGGAATGGGAACACACCAAAAACCTAAGGCCAAAGGTTGCCTGACCTAAGATTACTCGTCCAAAATTCAACAACAGAAAGGGTATCCTTAACCTACGTTCATTCAATAATGTTATGTTCACTACTTCTTACATCCAGTTTTTTTGAAGAAAAGAACATATGGCTCTCAAACTTCATTTTAGAATGTACCTTTAGTAGGGAACACATTGTTTTAAGTTGCGGGTCACTCCACTCAGGCCATGTTTGTTAACTGGATTGGGTTGGGATGGAGTAACCTCTTGTAAATAGTAGATGCTTAAATGGTTTGGAGGGTTGGAGGGGGTTATAATGATAAATGTGATGTGATGTGACATTGATTATGATTTATATTAACTTTTTTAATGATTATAACATGTTTTCTATGTTATTTTTTTACTTGAACGTGGTTAAAAATATTATAACAAAGAAATTGCGAGGTCCAACCAACTAATTCCAACTCAGGAATACAGGGATAGAACATGGGTTATGTCGGATTACCCTTTATTGCCTTCACTCTCAAAAATAACATGGGCCCAGAAATCTCACATCTCTGTGGAAGGACCCCATTCTCGGTATGGCCCCTCTTAAGTCTAGCGAGCAGGAACATCCAATCCATCCTTCCACGATAGGAAGATAGCCTTCCAACTTCCACCGTCTGACCCCTGAGGTCGCATTATGACACATTCACCACGTCTGAGATCTTAGTCATGCTTTTTGATAAATAGACTCGCCAACTACTATATAAAAGAGTCAATTTCTCTAGGGCCTAAACACTCTGTGACACCTCGATTCTGACATAGACTAGACGTAATTCATATATGAATCACCAATCCGAAAAGGAGTGATCAAGTTACGAAACCCCTCCCATCGTAGAAGGAACTAGATAGAAAGTGGCAACATCCTCTGGATGAAAATTGGATTTGTCAAAATTTGTGAGGACATGTGCCTTCACTAAGTGATAGCAAAATCTTTGTAATATATTCGCTGACACAATTTGCTAGCATATTTGGTTGCAATCATGTCCTAGATAGAGATATCTCACGCCACTAATGTTGCACTCTTTTTATGAGAAAATGCTTTCAGAAATCCAACCACTTGATTTGAGTCTATTATTGTTGTTCGACATATCTATCAATTTTTTTCCAAATCCTACGTATCATACTATTTTATTTTAATGGTCAATTGTCCAATCTTTTTTTAAATGGATTTTAAGTTCTCTAAACGTTGACTTTTCTTTTGACCATTAAGATAAAATAGCTAGAAATGCTCGCTTGTGGCAAAACTTGAGAGATATGTAGAACAAATACAAAGATTCAATCCATGTGCTTAGGTTTTTGAAAATTTTCTGCAAAAAAGAAAAAGAGCATAGCATCCTTGTTGTAGTTTAAACTACTACAGAGGCTCCCCTCCATTCTCTTATGTCTTCTCATTTTTAATTAATATATAGAAAGACAAATCAAATGAAAAATATTTGCAAAATTATATTAGAATATTCAAAAGCAGCCATCAACAGATCATTTTACCAATTTTCATTATAGTCACATTAATTACAACAAGTTCTCCTAACAAGAAACCTTAGCATCCAAATATACCAAAACAAGAACCTCTCTAATGGTCTGGTGGTAAAAGCAATGGCTCCCACTTTAAAAGACTAGGGTTCGAATCCTACTAGTGAAAAAAAATATATCAAAACAAACAACCATTAACGCACCCCACAAAAAAAGGTTACCCTCCTATAAGTTACCCTTACATCATGTGTATTTCTCTTAGTTTTACATAACAGATGATGGTGTCTTTAAAACATGCTATGTGATGAGTTGCATGATGCTGGGCAAATCCCTCCTTCCATACCCATGAACTTTATGAAAATATGTGAGCTGAGTCATTGGATCGAAATGGTCCAGTAGTTTTATTGCAATAACCCACTCAAACATAGTTTGACATTCTCACAAAAAGTGTGAGAGTAGGTTATAAGAATAGAGTATTAGTATTTGACAACTTGACTTAGACATTTTGAATAGTTGTCAATGAGTCCATTTTAGTCTGAACTCAAGAAGTTGTCATAGTCAGTTTTCTCAATAACAAACATCCTTTGCGCTGTACGAGGAGGAGTAGATGGTCGAGGGCCTACGCCCGAAAAGTTAAAATAAGAGTTAGTATAAAGTCACGGGCAACAAAATGTTATTGAATCTCTATAGCATTTTAGTTGATGTTTCATATTTTCGAGGATAATTCCCGACATACTCGCACAATTAGATTTTTCAGAATAATTATATATATGCTACAATGAAAAGTATACGCAAAGAATTAATAGATGATACAAACGGTTCAACGCTATAAACCCTTTAATTCGGCATTTATTGTTTCTTTTATAATTTTTTAGAGTTTAAAATCAATGGAGACATCTTCAACTTCTTTCAAAGTTCTTTGATATGAGCTAGTGATGACCTCCTCCTCATTTGTGCTACTCGCCATGCCATCCTTTTCAGCTAGCTTCCACATGTGACTTTGTCGGAGATATTGCCTTCAATGGCCAAGATTATTATTGTTATAATTCTTTACAATAATTGAGTAATGAAAATCGAAATAAATCACGTCGAAAAGTATATAATACAATGGTGGCTAGTGACTTCTCACAACAATTAAAGAAGAAAAATCATTAAAAAGAAGAACAAGCATAATTATATATGATCCTTGCTCTCTTACTCTCTCGTTACATGGAGGTAATGCCTCCACCCCTTTAAATAATAGACGAAGTCCAAAATTCAAAGTCCTGTTCATCTGAAGATTTTACACGGAATACAAGTCTATTAGAATTAGGGATTCATCTTTGAATTATTGACTAGTAATCCTAACATCTATTGCTCCTTTATTCTTCTCCTTGAAATGTGGAATAAGGCATTACCAAGTCAACCAAAGCACACATCATCCACATAATGAAAGGCTGAAGTCAGTCAACTGTACACGCAAAGATGTAGAAAAAATGGCACGCTGCCGTAGTGGCCCAACTTCATTATTATTCCAATGAAATCTAAGATTTTCATCACCTCCCATTACTATTATAAGCACCCAACAAACACCTCTCTCCAAAGTCACCATTGCTAGATTTCCACACCATGGCCTCCTCCTCCAACCTCCTCTTCCTTCTCCTCTTGTGCATATTCTTCGTGAACTCCATCACAGCCCAAAACTGCGGCTGTGATGCGGGCCTCTGCTGCAGCCGTTTCGGGTTCTGCGGCAACACGAGCGACTACTGCGGTGCGGGCTGCCGCGAGGGCCCGTGCGAGCGGCAAGTGCCGACCAACCCCAGTGGAGTGAAGGTGGAGAACGTCGTGACGCACAGGTTCTTCAACTACATCATCAACCAGGCGAACCGTAGATGCCCAGGGAGGAGATTCTACAATCGGGCGGCCTTCCTAGGCGTTCTGTCCAAGTATCCCAACTTCGGCACGGTGGGTACTGTTGCAGATTCGAAGAGGGAAATCGCTGCCTTCTTCGCCCACGTTACCCACGAAACTGGACGTAAGTATATCATATGTTTTCGCCGTATTGCTTCATCGTGTAGTTTGATGTTGCATCTTAATCATATCCTTACAATATGCAGTCATACTTTTGTCTGTTTGATTTGATCTGTACATACTATCCATTGTTTTTTTGTAAATATTTTTTTAAATATTAATTATAATAAGGGTAAATGGGCTGCTCCTTTGGAGACTCAACTTGGCTCCTTCATTGCAATTTCCTCATATTTTTCTATTTTTTTAAACTACTTCCGTGAGTTTTAATTATTACTTTTTTGTCAAGCTAAAGTGTACTTTTAAGGAGATATAATAGATAATAATCGCATTCTTTAATTTCTTACTCTTCTTTACTTTCTGTGATTATTTTTTAGTATATATTGTATATATTTTAGACGATTTCAAACCTAAACAACGTTTAACTTCTTTTTTGTGTGCACGCGAGAGAAGGGGTAACCACGTACAACCATCTAAGAAATCTATAAACTACGTCCGTGAATCCTTCTGTGGTAACTCCGTTTATTCTTCTCCAGATAACTCTGGAAAATCTTGCAGTCAAATCGGAGAGAATAGTAACATAACCTTTGCTGCCTGATTTACACACTCTTTCTGAGATTCCAAGTAAACTGGAGCCCACTCCTCCAAGATGCGATAGATAGAGGGCTCCATTTTGATGTGCAATAAATGCTGAAGTTGACTGGAGGAGATGACTTCTGTGTGTGGATGGAAAAAACAACGTTTAGTCTCTACTGATAGCGTGTTTTCACCAACTGGGTTCGGTTAACACCACAGAAATCCAACCTAAACACCGTACGACTAAAATTAGCTTCCTACATCGCATCCCCCTAGAGATGATTGACACCCTACAATAAGGCTTGATTTTTTGCATCCAAACGTAGAGAGGTCATCTCATCCTCCTGTCAACTTCACAATGTATATACCCTCGCACTAAGTCCACACAAATGAGTTGACCTGAAGTTGTGGGCTCCAAAAATTCTGATGGAGTAATAGTTTCAACTTTGATCACTTCCGAATAATTGAGCTATAATGACGTTTTTTCAAAATTTGTCAGCCGTTGTTAAATATATAACAACGACATTATTCGTTGCAAATAATTTTTATATTTAAAATCAACAATGAATATCATATCTGTCGTTTAGATTAATAACGATGATCCATATAACAACACTTATCAATTGTTATTTTTTCATAATTTGAGATAATCATTGTTAAATTTTGAACTAAAAAATAGCGATGATTAGTTAAAATTTTGAAAAAAATAGTGAAGATTAGTTGAAATTTTGAAAAATAGCAACAGATAAGTGTTGTTGTTATATGGACCGTCACTATTAATATAGTGGCATATATGAAGTTCGTTACTAATTTCAAGTATAAAAAAAAATATTTCGCAATAAATAATATCTTAATTACATATTTGACAATGGTCGAATCAGTGACGGATTTTTTCAAAAAGTGTCGTTATAGCTCAATTTTATTGTAGTGACTATATTTTAAAAAAGGGTAAGAGTTAATTTAATGGAAAGACTCAGAGTATTGATTTAAACTCAGATTTAATAGAAAAGTTCGAGAGCTAATTTAACGATGAAAAATTAAAAGCTGCATGCAAAAAAAATATGACGATGAATAATTTGAATATTTACTTGCATACCTTCTCATTTTAAATTTATTACAGTAATATTATTCATTGCAAAACCACCATTTATTCTTGTGATCTACAGCAAATGTTATTTTTCGTTGGCAAAGATTTATATAATAACGATTATTCATTTAACTTTTATTAAAATTTGAAATAACTGTAGCTAATTTAGCAGTATTGAGAAGAAAAAATCGATAGGATCATTATTATAAAATACATTGATAGCAACTATAAGCATCAAATATGAATTAAATATGATATTCGTCTAATGTAATGGTTTCACGCATAAAGCAATATCATCGTAATGTGAACATGGGAAGATGGAGCAGACCTAAAGAAAATCAACGCCTCATACTTCTCCATGCATAAAATATTCTCATTAACTCAATCTTCTTCTCAAGTGCAAGCAATTCTATCAAAATCTAGTTGAACTCATCTATGCATACCCCCTGCTTGGTCATCTATATAGAGATTCTACCTGACAACATTTCGCAAGGCTTTACCAATTAATAATCTTCTTACTGATCTTAAATAGCCCTACTCTACGATTAGTTATGCATTCACTCACAATCTCCTTTCAGATATGTGCTACATAGAGGAGATCAACGGCACAAGCAGGAACTACTGCGACGCGACGAACACCGAGTACCCTTGCGTGCTAGGTAAGGGCTACTATGGACGGGGCCCCTTGCAGCTATCGTGGAACTACAACTACGGCCCTGCAGGGGTTGCCATCGGCTTCGACGGGCTGAATGCGCCTGAGACAGTAGCGCGGGACGTGCGCGTATCCTTCCAGGCTGCTCTGTGGTACTGGATGCTCAACTGCCATGCTGACATAACATCCGGGAGGGGCTTCGGCTACACCATAAGGGCCATCAACGGCGGGCTCGAATGCGACGGCAAGAACCCCGCCACGGTCGCCGCGAGGGTGCGCTACTTCAGGGATTACTGCAGGCAATTCGGTGTGGAGGCAGGAGATCAAATCTCTTGCTGACGAAATTAATTGAACTTTGAAATGCTGAGGAGTTTCCATATGTCATATAATTATGATTATTAAACAAACCTGGGAGTTTTACATGTAAGTCTGGTCAGACTATCTATGTTCATGTCATTTTATCGCACGATTGTTTTACGTAATTAATTAAGCAGGAACTATGCATGTCGATATGTTTTGGTAGGAATACATGTGGTTATGAACTGTGAAGTAGGCATATATGTTTTGTAAGGCCATAAAAATTGATGACTTGAACATCTGGTTGAATCTATTTGCTTTTATGATCCGATTCAATCTTCCTGGTAAGATTTTCAGCTCAGTCCTCTGATCTGGTTATAAAAATATCGGGGAGGTCAGCTTAACAAGGAAAAATCGCTATCTAATTAAATCTTAAAAATGGTTATGATACAACATATGTATGTATCCTTACTGGTCATTTCCGTAGTCATTGGGAATTTTCTCAGCAATTTCATGAGAATGTAATCAAAAATAACCAACAAATATGTAACGCATTCACCCGTCATTCTACTCGCAGTCTGCACTTTCTGTTCGGCAAGAATCTAGAGAAGGCCGCTCGCATCGTCGATCAGGGCGGAGTCAGGAAGCTCACGGCTGCCAGCAGCCGTCGCTCTCTCTTCCTGGTGGCTTCCTCCCCCGTATTTGTTTCTCTCCATTCCGTTGCCCTTACTTCATATGGTAGCTAAGCTTATCCAGATGACTGCACAGGTCGTAGGTGAGTCCAAGAGGAAAGAGAAGTACATATGCTTCCCGGAGCACCACTGCACTTGTTACTCCTACGACGACGTCAACAGAGGAGAACAGCTCTGTTGTAAGCACCAGCTGGCTGCTCGCCTTGCGGATGCCGTGGGGGCGCATAAGGAGGTGGTCATTCCTGATATGACCAGTTGGCAGTGATGCTTTCAAAGATCTGACGGATGATTTTGTCTCAAATGGTTTTACTTGTTAGAAGTCGAAGTCGTTTTTTTCGTGTTGATTTACGTTAGAGGATTACTTTAACTTGCGATTGCCCAGATTGGTTGCTTTCGACAAAATCAAAGGAGATTGTTTGTGGGGTTTACATGAACTGTATTGCGTTCTCAAATGACGTAACGAAGAACTGGTTTGCTTAAATCTTCAGCATTTTCTGAGTGAGATAGTTGTGCCTAATGATCTTGGTTCTGTTTCTCCATTTCATGTTGAACCATCATGTTATAGTGTGATACATCTTTAGCTCTTACCATTTTTCAGGTTAGGAACTGTCGATTTGTGCATAGGTTAGAATAGTAGGAGGGTAAGAAGAGAAGAGAAGGATCGGTGACATCTGGAAGGAAGTTTGATCAAGGCTGTAAAGTCTTTAGGATGGACGGGTTAGTTATACTGCACTGATGGAAGAGGTCAATAAAGCACCACATTTGAGTATATCCATTGTAGTTAAAGAAGCCAAACAGGGTGGATGGATGCTACCCTAGAGTATACTGATTGGGAGATCCTTGATTTACAATAAACTTTGTGAAATGCATGAACTAAAGGTTACCTTAATACCATTATTGTCATAATTAATTATAATGGATTTTATTAGCACAACTAATTTCCTAATTGATAACCATAAAAAGCCATCTCCCTTAAACATACATCACCTTTTTCCCAATTCGTGTATCCTAGAGAAAGAGCTAGAGAGAAGTCCTCACAGGAGATTCGTTTTATTGCAGGAGACGGTGACACCGAATCGAAGAAAGAGAAGAGTGCAGAGACATGATCGGAAGGAGGTGCAACGACCACGACAGAGAGAGTTATGCGTTGGACCTAAAGTATGTATCAACTTAGGATTTTACTTACCAACAAAAATCATATCGAAATTACAATCTCTGTTTGTATGTATTGAATCCTTAGGATACCACATATGTGTCAAATCGTTTGTAACACTGCAAGATTGTCACAACGTCAATTACATGAATACCATGTATACAATATAGCTAATGGCGAGAAGAATTTCAGAACCATGAAATATGCCTCTGCATGTTCTTTCTAAAGAATTATCGTGACAATATTTAAAGTTTAGATAGCCTAATTTACTGTGTGTACACATGCATATTTATGTTTTGTTTATTATGTATTGAATCTCTATAATGCATGTTATGCTTGTAGTTGAGGCCCATGATAATCCTCATGCCTATGCATTATCGATGATGCACAATCTCTTATATGATACATATGCTTATGCACTTTTTAAGATGCACACCTTATATGTAAATGATGCCCATGCCATGTGTATTTCGGTGCATCTAATCTTTGTGGTATACATGATTTCTAGATTTTGAGAACTTAATCAATGGTTTTCCTAATATTGAGTAAGAGTACCCATGGTTTGGTAATAAAAGAAATTGAATATAAAGGATGATAATAATATATACGTATTTCACAAACACTTTCTATAATCAATGAAAAATAATTCTTCTGGTCTATTTAATATAAATATGCCCCATAATCCATGTTTGCAGGGATTGGGAGAATTAACCAGAATTACGATATACTTCTATATATAGTTTATGTTTTGTTACACATATAATTCTTGTGAGCATGTTTCCATTATCGAATATGTGATTCATGTATAGAAGCGCAATATTATATGATTAGTAATGCGAGCCAACTTAATTGCTTCTACCTACTAAATTTGTTGGCTTACAAATTTATTGTAACATTCTAACAAATAAACACAGATCTCAATTTGGATATATAGATGTTTTTTTTTTCTAAAAGAGCAGGTTTGGTAGAATTACTACATTGGTAATATCAACGTGGAGGACCACTTACCGTCTCCACGCATGTTTAATGTTTGTGTTAGTTATTAATTGTAGTTTGAGAACCTTAAATAAGATCTACGGCACAAATTTATAAAAAGACACATGGACGACCGTACGGGGTCGTGGTAGCCCAAGTGATAACATCGCAAGAGGTGTATGGTTGCAAGGAATCACGTAGGCAAAAGCTAAGTCCTCTACAGTTGTAGCTACACTGTCATGTCATGTCATGGACCGCAAGTGCCAACAGCTGAAAATGTATAACAAGATATGTACATAAAAGTTGTGTGAGAAAATGATTTATAAAGGTAAACCATTATGAGTTATACAAGAAATGGTTTAATAAAGAATAAACCATTACATGTTGTACAATAATTGGTTTAAGAAAAGTAAATCATCAAAGTCGTTGGGGCTAAAATGCAAAGTGATTTATATGATAAAAGAAGCATGTACTTGCTATGAAGCATATGAAATATGTCTTACAAGACGAAAGAAATGTATGTTATATTTTCGTATACAATTTACATATGTATACCCATGGTTATGAAAGAATCCAGATTATATAAGTTAGTAATCGAACTTAGACATGCATGGGAACAATTAGTTACGTAATGATGTTTATCCATGAAGACTCAAGTACATACATTATAAAGGGTTAAAAGATTGTTAAATTTTCCATGCATGAACCACGATGCATATTGGGCATTAGGCTCATGAAAAGTTATGTTTGTCAATCTCAGGTGAAGAATATAGTTGACTGTGTATTCAGGATCGTTCTATGGACTACTCGGGATTCCTGACATTGTGTGATTCAACTCATGAAGATGTAGAGGATATTTGTATTCCTACATGAACTTTTAAGATGTTATTTTATTTCTTAGTGATTTTGTACAAAATTATCCCAGTCAGAGTTGTAATGATAGAATTCTTAGATTGAAAGGACTTTATTTGATACTGATATTATCTCTACTCATTAATTGTCATGCATGTTTTCGGTAACGATTCGACCGCGAGATCTTTTATTGCATGCTTCCGCCAGTCAACGCGACCCGTTTCGTTACATGCATGGGGCATGGGAGTCCAACCTAATGCCCCATGCATGTGCCACCACTCCAATCGTCCCAGCCTTGCATCCTCTCACCCCTCTGTTGCGTCCTCCCACTATGTTTCTCCACGTGTAGCTTTTTGTATTTCTTCTGCTTTTTTATCAGTACTCTTGTTGATATTTTTTGTTTCTTCGGCTTCACAATGCGTTGGAACATGCCAAGGTAGTTTGCTTACTAGATGACTTTATTCTTGTGGTTGATTAATTTGTTCATTAGTTCTTCTTTCAATAGTTGACCATCGTGGCGGCTCTTGCGAATATGTAGTAGGCTCGTTGATCCTTACTCCTAGCAATGGTCTTTGAACAGTTTTGGAATGTTGAAGTATTATGGTACTAATACCAAACAACTGTCTCTCAAAGTCGGTTGTCTCAACATTGCGCACACTAGCAAACAACTCAGCTTGAAGAACTTACTAATCATATTGATTGGGAGGTGTGAGTTGAGAAGTCCAAGAGTCAAATTGAATTGATGAACCTGCAGCACCTTGATGGGTTGATAATCCAGTAAACTGCACTCCAAAGGACGATCCTGCAAGTTGTGTTTGACTCAAAGTTCTTGAATATCCTTCTCCAAAGATTGTTGTCTCGAACACTTCCATAAAATTTGAAAGGAACGTAATTACACTTTCTTTTATAGTTCATGATAATAATTAACCAGATATTTTTTAACCAATTAAATAAGTTATTCTAACCTAAAGGCATATATGACTATTGCTTCTCTTGGTATGCTTCTCTGCCATATCCTGCAGGCGCATACCTGGAAGAATTTCAATATATTTAATTTTCCATCATATAAATAATAATTTTTAAATGATATAATTAATTAAACAAGTTATTGCAACTAGAAGCCATAAAGGTTTGTTGCTCTTATTGATATCTTCTCCATCATATCATGCATAACTCATACTTGAGAGAATCATATTATCATTAATTTGTATAAGATGAGTTTGAACTTATTAAAAATAATTAACTAGATAAGTTATTCTAACTAAAGCTCCAAAGTTTACTACTCTTGTTATGGTACATGTACATGTTCATAATGATGTAGTGGATCCATGATGAATCTATGATTTGTCATCTTAAATATCTGAATCTTAACTTGAATCCCTGACCAAAACACTAAATAACTGTCCCTAAATAAAATAAATTAATAAATACAATTCATAAAAAATGGATTATTGATGTCTATTTATCTTGTAAATAATTTCATAAAATAATTCAAAATAAAAACCACAAAAATAAAGAGCGAAAAATGTATATATATTCTCCTGTAAATAACTCGAACTTCACCCATTTTAATAATTTAATACATTTTTTACTTTATTTATTTTCTAAATATATAAAAATGTATAAAACATACAAAAATAAAATAAATCCTTGCTTGAATAAATGCTCTTAGATTTTGAATTGAAAAAGTCGTAAAATCCAACCTCTTGGATGAATTCCTCCTCCATGTGAAATTCAAATTCACCAAACTCTCTTTCAAAGTTGAAGTTATAAAATTATCTATCCAATGAAAATAATTTCACTAAAGTCCGAGCCTATTTGTTAAACATTGGTTTTGAAACCTAATTATATTTTGTAAATATTCACTAATTTTTTATCAATTCATTAACATAATAGTCCAATTTTAATTTATTTTCATTTATTTTCTTTGGTTTATGTTTTAATAAAAATAAATTAAAATTAAAATTAAAAAATATAAAGGTGAGAAAATGCTGCATTTTGATCATGTATATATTGTACATACTTATCCTTCATTTATTTTTATTTTCTCATTTATTTATTTTAAAAATAAAAAATTGTTTTATATGTAATCATATTTATTATAGTTTATTGTATATTCTTTTACTTTTTATCAAAATCAATTGAAAAATATATAACCGTAAAAATTGTATTTTAATCCATTAAAATACATTAAAAATTACTCATGTTGGTTTTAAGGTCTAGATGATTGTTGTAGATTTCAATGAGATCTATAACTTTCATTTAGATCATTTTTGTTTTAATTTTTTCTTTTATTTATTTCTATTTTCTTCTTTTTATTTATTTGATCAAAGTCAATTTCAAAGATAAGGATTCTCCACTATATTCTAAATGTATAAACAATATAAATTATGGCGTCCTGAGATTTGGGTTACCCATTTACGCAACATTCTCATATTAAATTCATGATGGATCACATGAAGTTATTAAAAAGTGGGATTTTTATGATTATGAATGACATTCACAATGATATAAATAGCCGCAATAAGATAAGTGTCACGAACCCATATAATATAACATGTATCAAAAGTGAGTTCATTATTTTATGCATGTATCCTAAAAATATGACATAAGAGAAAACAATCACAAAAGAGATACATTTATCTATACAAGTCTACACTGTGAATCGTCAAAAGAAATGGTCATCTGAATACCCAGCTAAGAGTCCTTCTAGTCAACTATTGTGTCACATGCTCCTTTCATGTCATCCATGTTATGAACAAAGAGATGTCAACACATGTTGAGTACAAACATTAAATATGAACAAAATAAATAGGAATATAGCTGGTTACAAAAGGAAGCAAGTAGACAGGTATGACATCATATAACAATTAAACTACTTGCATGAAAAGGAAGTTATCTAACTATTTAGTATATTAATCCCTTTTTCATTCACCGCCAAAAATATGATAGAAGAGAAAATAATCACAAAAGATATACAATTATCAGTATAAGGCTACCCCGTGGACATCAAAAGAAATTATCGTCCGAATACCTGGTTAAGAGTCCTGCTAATCTACTATTGTGTTGCAGGCTCCTTTCCTGCCATCCATGTTAGGAACAAAAAGATGCCAATAAATGTTGAATACAAACATTAAATACAAAAAAAATAAACATGAATATAGGTGGTTACAAAAGGAAGGAAGTAGACATGTTATGAACTCATATAATAATTTAACCACTTGCGTGGAAAGGAAATTATCTAACTACTCACTATATTGATCCCTTTTTCATTTACCATATCCCAAGATCAATGCTTAGCAATCTATTTACTGATTATGATATGATGTCGGAGTAAGAGATCGGGATATGAGTCACATCGTCTCATTGATATTATTTATAGGATGTGATGATAGATTACTTCGAGATATAGATGATTGTTGACCATTTCCATGCCACGGTCTTTTCCTCCTCAAAACCTACTGGCGGAGCAACAACAAACTCAAGTGGTGAAGAAGCCCCCTAAGGGACTCATCCGTCTCGCTTTCCCAGTGGAAGAGCGGTCCAGAGGAAAGCTAGGCGAAACTCCAACTACACCTGAGAAAGGTGGGAGAGACTCTTCGGTACGAGTCGCTCCAATTCTGCCTGAATCGGTGTAGGAACGGGCTAAAGAAGCTCGAAGAAAAACTAAGGGTCCTCTAGCCTAGGAACCCTAACAGAACCCAGGGTCAACAGAAATGGTCAAACGAAAAACATGTAGATCCTAGAGAAGCGGAAAACTACGAGCTCGCGATAAAATCGAGGAAGGGACTGGGATCTTAGACCCGCGTACTAGAAGATTGCTGCCCAAATTTGAGCATCCTAACTCCAACTCAGTTGAGGGTCACCACATCCTCGCACGATCATGTGGAAAAGGCATCCTGACCGACATAAATACTTATCATCACCGATGCTTATCAAACCTTATATTCATGTCATCATTCATTAACAAACCAAAGGTGCACATTGACTAAATGATCGAGATAATAGCAATGGCTACAAGTTTGGTCCTTCCTAGGTGCGGCTAACACGTGTATGGTTAAAATTAGAATGTTGAACAATGATACTGGATGAACAAGATTGTGGCTGATTCAAAGTATGTCTAATGTGTAATGTGAATCCAAACTATTAGATATAAATGTAATAAGATTCTTGGCATATGAAATCATATTCAACATGGATCTAAGAAAATAAGGGTTCACTAGGATCATTATAATATCAGTTGGTCTTGGCTTATAATCATTTGATAATTTGCAGTCGTTACCTTAGTCGATCTGGAAATGCATGGACAAGAGAGATCCATTTCATTTTGATCAAACTCTGCTATATAGTGGTATAGGAAGGCCATCCATCAATTACATGAGTTAAAGCGCACATTAATATATACTTGAATTAAGCTCATCTGGGAGCTACCAAAAATCCCCTTTAAATTTCTGGTGAATGATGTGATGTTCTTAGACCTACATGACATGTGTATACGTGCAACATTGATCGTATGTTGTAGCATAGAAAGTAATATGAAGAATGCAAAAATTATAACATGTGTGAACAAAAGGCCACTCTTCTACCCATCAATTAAAATTAAATATTGTCTGGGATGTATATTTAATTATCATCATGCATGCAATAACTAGAGGTAAATATTAAGTAGCTTTCTTATAATGCACAACTTCCATTTGAAGATAAGACAAAATGCTCATGAACAGTTGCCTCGTATATTCAAAACAAAGACGGGCATGCGAGAAAGGGAGTAAAGGCAAGCTAACTCAGCAGAATAATATCACAATCCAAATCACAAGTGAGTTTAAATCAACAATTCTAATTAGAATCTAATCAGTAACTGAAACATGAATAAATCTCCAAAATTTCTCAACTATTCAGTATCTAATCCGTAGTAGAAACATGAATAAAATCCTCAAATTTTCAGCCATTTTACTAAGCTAATCAATAGTAGAAAAATGAAATAAAAAACCCCTTAAAATTTCTCAACATTCAGTATTAATTCAACAATAGAATATGCACTAGAATCTCCAATTTTCTCTACCATTTTACTAAGTTAATCAGCAATAGAAACATGCAATAAAATCTCTATCTCCTCAGCCATTTTACTAAGCAACTCAACAATAGAAACATGTAATAAAATCCCCAATTTCTCAAGCATTTTACTAAACTAATCATTAACAATAACATGCAATAAAATCCTCAATTTCTCAGCCATTTTTCTAAGTTAAACCACACTAGTAACATGCAATAGAATCCCTAGTTTCTTAGCTATTTTACTAAGCTAATCTGCAGTAGAAACCTGCAATAAAATCCCCAATTTCTCAACCATTTTACTAAGCAAATCACCAACAGAAATATGAAATAAAATCCCCAATTTCTTAACCATTTTACTAAACTAATCAACAGTAGTAATATATAATAAAACCCTTAATTACTCACCTATTTTTCTAAACTAACATGCAGTAGTAACATGCAATAGATTTCTTAATTTATCAATCATTTTAGTGAGCTAATCAGTAGTAGAAACATGCAATAAAATTCCCAATTTCTCAGCCTTTTTACTAAGCAATCATCAACAGAAATATGCAATAAAATCTTTAATTTCTCAACAATTTTACTAAACTAAGCAACAATAATAACATGCAATAAAATCCTCTATTTCTCAACCATTTTACCAAGCTAATCAGCAGTAGTAAATTGCAATACAATCCTCAATTTCTCAACCATTTTACTAAGATAATCAGCACCAGTAAAATACAATAAAACCCCCATTTCCCAGCCATTTTACTAAGCAATCAATAGTAGTGATATGCAATAAAATCCCCAATTTTCAACCATTTTACTAAACTAATAAGCAGTAGTAACATGCAATAAAATCCTCATCTCAGCCATTTTTCTACGCTAATCAACAGTAGTAACATGCAACAGAAACTCCAATTTCTCAGCCATTTTACTAAGCTAATCAGCAGTAGAAACATGCAATAAAATCCTCAAAGAATTGAATGGAAGAAGAGAATGGAGATAAGATTCATGGATGGCAACAATAAGAGATTGTTATTGTACCTGAAGTCCTTGAGAAACTAATGAAGAAGCTTGGTTTAATCAGCAGCTACAACAATGTGCAGAAAATGGAGGAGAAGAAGGAGAAGAAGGAGAAGAATTAAGGAAAAGAAGAAAGGGGGTTTGTGGCATATATGGAGGAGGGAGGGTCTTATGTGGCAAGAATTTGGGAGAGGGAAGAGGCACACATGAATCTCCCCTCTCTCTCTATTTTTTATAAAAATATCTTATTTTCATCTTAGGATGAAATGCTTTATCACTTGCAAAGTTCGAGAGCTAATTTAATGGAAAGACTCAGAGTATTGATTTAAACTCAGATTTAATAGAAAAGTTCGAGATCTAATTTAACGATGAAAAAATTAAAAGCTGCATGCAAAAAAAATATGACGATGAATAATTTGAATATTTACTTGCATACCTTCTCATTTTAAATTTATTACAGTAATATTATTCATTGGAAAACCACAATTTATTCTTGTGATCTACAGCAAATGTTATTTTTCGTTGGCAAAGATTTATATAATAACGATTATTCATTTAACTTTTATTAAAATTTGAAATAACTGTAGCTAATTTAGCAGTATTGAGAAGAAAAAATCGATAGGATCATTATTATAAAATACATTGATAGCAACTATAAGCATCAAATATGAATTAAATATGATATTCGTCTAATGTAATGGTTTCACGCATAAAGCAATATCATCGTAATGTGAACATGGGAAGATGGAGCAGACCTAAAGAAAATCAACGCCTCATACTTCTCCATGCATAAAAAATTCTCATTAACTCAATCTTCTTCTCAAGTGCAAGCAATTCTATCAAAATCTAGTTGAACTCATCTATGCATACCTCCTGCTTGGTCATATATGTAGAGATTCTACCTGACAACATTTCGCAAGGCTTTACCAATTAATAATCTTCTTACTGATTTTAAATAGCCCTACTCTACGATTAGTTATGCATTCACTCACAATCTCCTTTCAGATATGTGCTACATAGAGGAGATCAACGGCACAAGCAGGAACTACTGCGACGCGACGAACACCGAGTACCCTTGCGTGCTAGGTAAGGGCTACTATGGACGGGGCCCCTTGCAGCTATCGTGGAACTACAACTACGGCCCTGCAGGGGTTGCCATCGGCTTCGACGGGATGAATGCGCCTGAGACAGTAGCGCGGGATGTGCGCATATCCTTCCAGGCTGCTCTGTGGTACTGGATGCTCAACTGTCATGCTGACATAACATCCGGGAGGGGCTTCGGCTACACCATAAGGGCCATCAACGGCGGGCTCGAATGCGACGGCAAGAACCCCGCCACGGTCGCCGCGAGGGTGCGCTACTTCAGGGATTACTGCAGGCAATTCGGTGTGGAGCCAGGAGATCAAATCTCTTGCTGACGAAATTAATTAAACTTTGAATGCTGAGGAGTTTCCATATGTCATATAATTATGGTTACTAAATAAACCTGGGAGTTTTACTTGTAAGTCTGGCCAGACTCTTTGGGTACGTTTGGTTGGTGGGTTGGATTGGGTTGGGGTAAACCTTTGAATAGTAAACTGTGAGGAGGGTTGGGAGGGTTGTAATAGTAGGTGTTTGGTTTGGAATGGGTTGGGTTGGAGTTAAATGTGATGTGATGTGATGTATTGATAGGATGTATAGTTAGAATTAATGATTGAGGGTAATAATTGTTTATCTTATTGGTTTAAAAAAATGAATTATTGATAGGATGTAAAGAAGTATGGAGACCACCTTTTGTTGCAGAAATTTGTTGGTTTTGAGAAAAATAAACAATTACGGAGACCACGTTTTGTATTGGTTTGATGTCTTCCTTAATTTTATAATCCATTCGAAATATCTATATAATATTCTTTGAAATTAGATTAGTAAATTATTCATATTATATTATTCTTCATATAGTATTATTTATCATTTCCATAACGTCCATTAATATTCCAAATTTGATATAGAGTAGATAAAATTTGAATATTCAAAACTCAAAATGAATTGAATACGAATGTAATTTAGTAAATTCAGTCGAAATTGAATTCGCGTTCGGATTCGAAACTTTAAAATGAATTCTATCAGAATATCTGTGAATTGGGAGGTAGTCGATTAGCACCCACACTTCTGTTTTATGTCTTATATGTGCTTTGCTGAATGAATAATTTCTACCTACTATTTTATAGGTCACGGATAATATAACATCGAAAGAACAGCAAGTCCAATTTCAAGGGTGAGGCACCAGAAAAGTAGCAACATTCCATGCAAGCAAACACTATTACAATCATAATATAAATTAATATATACTTTGACCACCACTACAATCTGCCTTGAAACATATTGCAAGTAAACACTAACGACGTCGTGATTAACCACTCTAAAGTGAAACATTGAAGGAAAACTTTCCTCAAACACACCAGTTGATCCCCAACACACCCTCACCCAATGTCATAAAACTGAAAGCATGTCGTGCAACCCATTCTCCCGAAGATCCATCAAACAACGTGCTTGTCTTCCACGTCTTGGTCATGAACTTCCGCCAATCCCGTGTCCCGAAGCTGCATGCGAAGTGACTCCACCGTTTCCATCAGGGAATTTCTATGTCCTCCTTCATCATCTAGCACGGAGTAAAGCTCACTCAGTTCAATGTCCTTCTGTTGCAGCTCTCGCAAGTTGGATTGAATCTGATGATTCAATGCTCTACTCTCAACCTCTTTCTCCCATAAACGTTGAGCAATGAAGAAGAACTCATCTGCCAAGTTCTCCATTGTCCTAGAAGCGCGCGCGTATGGCATCCTAGTCCCACAACGACTAACCGAGCAGACGTAAAATAGCCGGCGGACTGGATGCTCCGTTCCCTCCTCGTAACTAAGATGCAAGGGATATCCACATCTGCACCTGTCATCGGCTGAATCCATCTGAGGCGGGCGGTAGACTACAAAGGAAATTGAACATCAGAAAGTCATAAATAATAATGGCACCGAATATATCTTCCCATAATCAAACAACATCAGAAAGCCATAATCATCTAACTGATACAATTTAGATTGTGCTAAAGTACACACAGTGGGCATAAAGAAATAAGCATTACATATTTATGTGGTTATGATGGCACAATATCTGCTGGCTCTAAGATTGGCTTCTGCGTCTGTTATTCCACATTGCGGTAGCAATCCTGTCCCTCAACACCTGTCCTCGCCGTATGTCGTCACGGAGTATGCCCACGACCCTATGCTGCTCCTCGTCCGGCTCCTCTGGGAGTATCTCCTCGTCGTTGTCTTCATCTATTGAATCTCCACCGTTGAGCCGGATGAAGTTGTGGATTATACAGGTCGCCCTCACGACGTCCCGTTGGATGTTGATAGGGTACGCAGGCATATCCCGAAGGCAACGAAATCTTTTCTTCCACACACCGAACGTGCGTTCCACCACATTTCGCAGGCATGCATGGCGATGGTTGAATAAGTCCTTATGATTTTCGTAATGACTGCCACGAGCCCTCCAGGCAGGGAGATGATAGAGCGACCCTCGATACGGTGCTAAGAATGTATCTGTATTTGCATATCCGCAATCTACCAGATACTTGCAACCCTCCGGGACAACTAACGACCTACTCTCCACTGCATGACGCAAGACAGTCATATCTGCGCATGAACCCTCCCATCCCGTAACCACGTACGTGAAGCAAAGGTTGAAGTCCACCGCGGCCATAACATTCTGGGCCGTGAACAACTTCCTACACCTGTAAGCTCCTTGAACCTCTGGATCCACCTGAGCAGGGATGTAAGTTCCGTCAATAGCTCCTATCACTCCCTGTGAATGGGAATGTATTGCGAACGCAACCCTGTTAGTGGCCTAGCAACGCAGTAGTTGGGGAATAAGCTATGGAAATGAACTCAATTTCCAAAACATTACTTTGAAGTATGGGTAATAGCGTGGATTGGTCGTGATTATGTCCGGTGTGACGGGCGGTGCAAGTCGGATATATTCTGGTTCCAGCGTGAGTATCTTCGCGAGAGCATTTCTAATGTGTCGCGAGATAGTCTCGGCACTATGCTGGAATGCTTCCTGAATGACACGATTCGAATGAGCATTTGTGAATGCATATAGGAATATGCATACCTGCTCGTCGACGTCCATGTTCCTTGTGGGTTGCAAGCCATGTTCGGTTAATACCCGTACGAATCTCCGTAGCACCGTGGGTTTCATTCTAAAATTTTGGAAGGCACGATCGTCGTGTCCTTCGAGCATTTCTTTGACCCATTCACTGCCGGGTAGAGGCCTCGTATGCAGCGGTCGGGGGATGCGTCGACCTTCTTCGACCCACTCCTCTACTGTCATAGCTCCCACTACACCGGCACAAGCAAGCAATATCGCATCCCCCACTTCGGAAAATGGGTTGTACCTACGGAGTGACATCCCTGGAAATGATATAGGTGACGTGATTACAAAAACTTATTTGCAGTGGAAAGACAGTGAATAGAAATAAATGGAATGGAAATGCAAGCGTGTAATGGCCATCCATTACAATCAACATTACACATGTGCATAATTGTGTTATCCACCTGCAGTTGTAGAGTGCTAATTGCGTTATCCGCCCTGCAAGGAGAATTTGTAAGATAAATCTTGAATATTTTCATGCTGTATGGGCAATGCCCACTGCAACTGCTACGTTACCATAAAATGCAAACGTCTTGGTTAAAATGTAAACTCCAGTCATTGCCCTAACAATTACTTGAAGCTGTCAAGGTAGCGGGATGTTCCAATTATTACAAATTACGTCGACATAAAATGTTTGTAGCCAAGGGTGTTCGGTTCTCAAGAGGATATGGTCATTTCTATCCATTCATTCAGCCTCGGTGCGTCGCCGCGAACAAGGATGTACCAGTTCCGGCCGTTTTGGGTAGCCAAGCTGTCTGCAATCTTTCTTAGTTGTAGCACTGACAGGTCGGGTCGAAGGGCACGTATTTCAGTGCAGGCCGCATATGCAATGTCATCGGGTCCAGTCCTGCTATCAGTAATATCCTTCGACAATTTCATAAAAAATTCCTGATGTACCTCCTGGCCTACTTGGGCCCTGGTGCCCCCACTCCTTGACTTCTTCGTGTTGCTTCCACCTACTCGTGAAGTTCTCTTCCTTGACACAGGGGTGGGGGTCATTTCCTCGCTCTCGTAAGCGTCGTCCTCTGGTTCTGGCATACACTCGTCTAGTTCCTCGTCAAAATTGAGCTCTCGGAGGCTTGACGGAGGGCGTGACGAGGAAGCTCCCACGGTAGGTTGGTGAAATCCCGGACGAGAGGCGGTTGCATGCACCCCGGTGGCCACGTCTTTACAGAGAAACCTCTGTATGTCACCGAAGTGCAGGAACGGCTTGTTGCGATATTTTCGGTATCTATTTGCAAGCTATATTAAAATAATGAATTATGGGAGTTGTAAATAACGAAGTTAATGCATAGGATTGTCGCATGAAGTACCTCAAACCAGGCTGAGTCCGATGGAGGAATAGGTCTGTTGTAAACAGCATCCCACCCCCATCCCGATTTGTTGCGTAGATAAGTGTACGTTGCATAGTCCCGCTTCAAATTTTTCCATCTGCAAAGTAGTTGAGCCTTCGTGTAATTGACACAGCTAATGTCGTTGAAACGGTCAACGATCATCCGCCATCCGGGCACCGTGAACGTGCTACCCGACCATGACGACTCGTATTCTAGTAGGGTATCTACAAAAATCCTGTCCAAACCCGGATTCTAATGCGCAGTATCCGAAGTCACTGCTTCTGCGCACTGGGCACTGGTACTCTTGGGTGGCATCATGCTTAATTTCAAGTCACAAGTTAGTAATAGGAAAATATACGCAACCATTTGACCACATTTGTTGGGTATTTGAAGGGAAAATTGCAACGATGAAGATCAGTCCATTTTTAATGCAACCAAAAATGCAGAATTAATGTAAATTTGAACTGCTACTGGAATTTATCATGATAGGAGATATCGTTGGATTCCATTGAACTAATTCATCAACTGGGAATGCAAGTAGTACTGATATTGTTGATGACCTACAGTCTGTTGAGGCACTTGTTGAGCTACTGGAAATGTAAGTTGTATTGATAACCCTCCACTTGTGAAATGTAAGTTGTATTAGTTTTCTCATGGCAAATGATGACTTCAGACCTAATGAAATTCTTATTTAGATGTTAAGTACGTTGAACACATAATGGTATTCGTGAATATTACCTAATACCAAAACTGAATTAGCGACTTTTTAAACATGGCTGCAAAGAAAGAACCTGAGCCATGGTCGACCTCAAAGAAATTTTAGTAACCAATTACTTTGCTGTTTGGGGTTTTAAGCTGAGAGAATCAGACAAGTGGGCCAAAGACAAGGTGAAAAAGATCACCTGATCAAATTGGGGAAACAGTATCTGGGGTTGAAGACAGCAAGTACACGAAATAAGAATTCTCCTTGTTTAGCCCGGAAACAAGGGAAGGAAACACAATAACCGTATCATCCGAAACATTTTTATACGTATAGGTGTAATCACATTGAGCTGCACATTGTTGTGTATAATAACCGTATCATCCGAAACATTTTATCTGAAACATTGTGTCAAACAACAATCAAGAACAATTACTAATTGCATAATTCTTAGTCTGAATCACCGTATGCCTCTACTAAAGAAGTGATACTCTATGTATGCTTCTTTTTCACTACGAACTTTTCAAGAGATACAAGATCTGCGATGCTTTTTATGTAGTCTCACTATCACATGTAAGTTCCATCAGCTGTGAGACTAAACATAACAGAGTAGTGTTGTTGGACAGTAGACAGATCTAAACACTCATCTAACTATCTGCACTAACACTATTTCATGGTGGAGCTGGAAACGTTGTAGATTATTACCAATAAAACATGTTAATACACCTTCTTTTGTTATATTTTCTTGGTTAGTAGGAGATCCTTGAAGTAGCTGTTGCAAAGGGTTAGGAGGTCCATGCTTGAAGTAGATGTAAAAGGGCTAGAATGTTGATCTTCATGTAATAAGTTGATGGGCAACAAAAGCTTCTGTCTGTTTGAAGCTTCCCCTCACTCTCCCATGTTTGCTTCTTATTCTGCGGGTTTGTAATTTACCACTATATCTCCTTATTCTTTATCCTTCATCTGAAGGATATAGGAATATCTACAGTGTGGGTTCTATCCAGGTTCTGTTCGTTTTAATATATTCAAAGGAAAATAGATTTTATCAAAATCACAAAAAATGCACGAAAAGTAAATTACATACTTAGAACATTGTGTTGATAACCCTCCACTTGTGTAACTTAATTCTCATTCCGTGGGTATGTAATTTACCACTGAACGAACAAAATCTTGAGTAGTGGTGAACAATCTACACTCTCCTCAATTTGTAAAATCAGGTTTTGGATTAAACCTCCTTTCTAAAAACCTCTGCGTAAATAACACCAATCATACGAATGCCATGGTACAAACTCACAGCTATGTCTATACCCATTCCCGGAAGGCAAAACCAACACCCCACAAGTTCATACGAGATCGCAAGTCGACAGTAAGCCCAGATCCTCGAACCCATGTCCCACATAACCCTCAAAACAGAAACGACACCACAAGATGTCATCCAGTATGCACGAGAAGACATCATCCAGAGGCAAACATCGAGACCACGCACAGATGAAATCATCTCTGATCAAATAAGCAGGAGGACGGGGAAATACCTTCCAGCGGCTTGGGCGATGATCCTGGCGAAGGAGATGGTGTCCTCCTTTCCGAGCTTGTAGCCGGCGCGCTTGATTTCGAGGAGCACAACCAAGAAGGTGGCGCAGTACTTATAGGCGAGGAGGTCCTCCTCCTCCTTCCTCCTCCTACCTCCTTTCAAAGGTCTTGGGGAGACGGTTGGGGCTTTGGACTCGCAGGAGTCGGCCTTGTGGATGTTGGACACCATGCTTCCCGTCTTGCGCATTGAAGGAAGGCAGGACCCATAGCGTGTTGTCAAGTAGGGTTGGGTAGAGGATGTCGGGGCAGACCTCGACCGCGCACTGTGGGAGGAAGAAGACATGAGCTTGGGGACGAAGGCATCGGGAGCCTCTCCCATCCCTGTTGGCGCGCGCGACGAGGCGGAGCGATGGGACACGACCTATGTCGTGTTGACCGAGGACATGTGACTGCAACATCCACGTTCGGCCCTTGAACCGACGCATTGCCCTCCCAACCCGTTCGCCCCTTCAACCAACCGCGGGTTGCAAGGGCGTGACCCGGTCCGACCCGGGGCACCCTTGCTGCCAAATGATCCCTTAATGTTCATGTCATTTTATCGCACGATTGTTTTACTTAGTTAAATTAAGCAGGAACTATGCATATCGATATGTTTTGGTAGGAATACATGGGGTTATGAACTGTGAAGTGGACATATATGTTTTGTAAGGCCATAAAAATTGATACCTTAATCCTTGGTTGAATCTTTTTGATTCTATGATCCGATTCAATTCAACCTTCCTGGTAAGATGTTCAGTTCAGTCCTCTGATCTGGTTATAAAAACATAGGGGAGGTCAGCTTAACAAGGAAAATCACTATCTAATTAAATCTTAAAAATGGTTATGATGCAACATATGTATGTATCCTTATTGGTCATTTCCGTAGTCATTGGGAATTTTCTCAGCAATTTCATGAAAATGTAATCATTTTAATCCATGAAAGGTTGATATATGGATCGCGCATAATTTTTCAAATTAGGAATAATCACAATCTACAGAACAAAATCCGACCATAAATGGGGGAAATAAAATAAATTCTGATTCAGTAATTTCATAATAAACATCTTCGTAATATCTAAATACAAAAGAAAGAGGTTTTTACATCATTGCAAAATTTATTACCATGTCCTCCACAATACCCCATATCCAACTCATCCCGTCCGTCCCGTAACCCACGTCGTCGCGATCTCCTCGGACGTCACCAGGTGGGGGCGTTCCTTCTTGACGATCCACGCTCTCCTTCCGCGGCCATTAGCGAGGGGTGATGGAGACTACGAGCATCCGACTAGCCAACGCCATATGGGGTCGCATCACATCTTCCCGCACAGGTCCGTGACCGTAACCCTTCTCCCCGTCTCTCCCTGTTGTTCCTTTCCTTGACCCGGTCGGTGACCGTCTTCAAATCCTCGAAACAGTCTCCGACGACGACCTTTTGACGTGAGTCCAGTTTTTCTCCGTCACCACATTTTCAAAACTAACCAACAAATATATAACGCGCTCACCCCTCATTCTCTACTCGCAGTCTGCACTTTCTGTTCGGCAAGAACCTGGAGAAGGCCGCTCGCATCGTCGATCAGGGCGGCGTCAGGAAGCTCACGGCTGCCAGCAGCCGTCGCTCTCTCTTCCTGGTGGCTTCCTCCCCCGTATTTGTTTCTCTCCATTCCGTTGCCCTTACTTCATATGGTAGCTAAGCTTATCCAGATGACTGCATAGGTCGTGGGTGAGTCCAAGAGGAAAGAGTACATATGCTTCCCGGAGCACCACTGCACTTGTTACTCCTTCTTCTACGATGTCGTGAACAGAGGAGAACAGCTCTGTTGTAAGCACCAGCTGGCTGCTCGCCTTGCGGATGCAGTGGTGGCGCATAAGGAGGTGGTCATTCCTGATGACCAATCTGACGGGTGATATTGTCTCAAATGGTTTTACTTGTTAGAAGTCAAGCGTTTTTTCGTGTTAGATTTTGTTGGAAAAATATTATAGTTTTCTAACATTATTTGCGAGGATAATTTATTTTCAGATTGGCAAGCAAATACGATCAAAATAAGAACAAAAAAATATTAGTTTGAATGATCTAGCTTGGAAAATGGAGGCACGTCGAAAGATGCTGTCATGAAGACAGATTTCGCCGCTCCTATGCACGAGCTTGATGGCGGCCTGGCTCCCAGACTCAATCACCTTCCAGCTGGATGTTGTCTCCCAGTGCTAGCAAGAGAGCAGCGTCAAATGTCCGTTGACCCCCGTCGTCGTAGAAAAACAAAGCACAAAATCCTCCTGCGTGAATTCGCAATGAGCGCACAAGTGGTGGAGAGCAGATGGATGTGGAGAATAGAATGCTTCTGTTGTGTTGTATGTTTTTGAAAGGCTTAGAGTACAATCCTTTATATAGATGGACTTCCTGTCAACAAAGAGCCAAAAGAGAGCCACTCATCTCACATCAAGATATTAAGTGATAACGAGTTCCTATGGTCTCGTTGGATGCACCCAACATTACCGAGGAGGCCCGTTTAATATCAAAAACTGCTACATGAACTTGGATATAAAAGATGAAAGGTACTTGTTCAAATAGATTTAATGAGTCTCATTTTCGAGATCATTATTAGGTTAGGTACTTGTTCAACTTTTAATGAGTCTCATTTTCGAGATCATTATTGGATTAGTTACTTGTGCGTAAATTGGAAATTGCATAGACTTAAATCAAATCTTGGGAAAAATAATATTTGTTTAAAAAAGTTTTGAAATACAAAAGAAATCCAACAATTCCCCGCATATTTCATAAACCTTTTAAATAATAAGAAAATAAAATTTTAAGAATTATTAATAAAGAAAGAAAGAAGAAGATAAAAGACAAAATAAAATACGACCGAACTATATCTTTCAGCATAGGTAGTTTGTGGCTTTGAACGTTATCTAGCAATGATTCATCTTCATCCGGAGAGGCATGGTGAACTACCTCTTGAACCAGACTCTCTGATTCGGATTTCAATAAATCATGCAAACATAGATGAGGGCATGAGGACGTTCATATCGGTGTGCATGTTACAGCATTCGCAAGAATCTGTTTCATGAGTTCTCTAGCGAGAATACCCAACTCACATAAACCCCGGTCTGAGGTTACACTCATATAGTAGGAATCTCCAAGGGTGTACTATCCAGTTCTACACCTTGCCATATATGGCTTGACTCCATTAAGAGCAAAACTCTTCCTCTACCAAGACAACATTGAAGCACTACGCACCATAGGGATAGGTCAGGAGTAAAACTCCTAAGTTTGTGCTTCCATCAAACACTAACACAGCTTAGTTGTTTCTTTGAACCATTCCTCATGGGATCTCCAGTTTTTGATTGGTTGGATTACTACTATGGTATTCAACTAAAGGGTAAACGACCTATCCCCCTTGATGCATTGAGTACTAGCTTTCTAGCTAGATCCTTCGTGAGAGGATCAGCAATATTCTCTACATATTTTACGAATTGTAGATATATTACACCTTGGGTATTGAAGTCTCTCACCTCTTCAAACCTCAATCTCATAAAGCATTTTCCTAGGTTACCTTTAGATTGTTTAGCTTTATCTATGACAGATCTACTATCACAATGAATAGATATAGGAGGAAACGGTTTTGAAATAATGGGTAGATCCATTAAGAGATTTCTTTGCCAATCTGCCTGGCAACAAGCTAAATCTAAGGCTATAAATTCAGCCTCCATTGTGGATCTTGATCTAACAGTTTGTTTGGAGGATTTCCAAGAAACTACAGCACCACCTAGACGAAACACATAACCACTAGTTGACTTGATTTCGTCGGATTCTGCAATCCAATTTGCATCCGTGTAGCCTTCCAATACGGCTGGAAAACCAGTGTATTGGAGACTGTATTCCATAGTACCCTTAAGGTATCTAAAGACTCTGACCAAGGTCTTCCAATGATCAGCATTAGGACAACTAGTATACCTACTCAACCTACTGATGGTATAAGCTATGTCTAACTAGAGCAGTTGGCTAGATACATTAAGCTTCCTATGACTTGAGCATATTTAGACTGATCCACCGGATTACCAGTGTGTGCCTTAAGATGTAGGGAAGATTCATATGGAGTACTGAAAGGCACAGAATGGTACATATCAAACCTATACAAAACCTTTTCTACATAGTGAGACTGGTTTAGAGTGTAGCCAGAAATAGATCTTCTTAATTTTATGCCAAGTATAATATCAGCTATTCCTAAATCTTTCATATCAAAGTTTTTATCAAGAAAGGATTTAGTCTCAGAGATAATAGCTGAATTTGATCCAAAGATTAAGATGCCATCAACATACAATCACATGATCACAAAGCCATTTTCAAAAGTCTTAGAATAAATGCTCTATCATATTCATTAGCAGTGAAGCCAACAGATAAAACTGTTTTATCAAATTTATCGTTCCACTGCTTGGGTGCTTGTTTCAGACCATATAGAGATTTTACTAATCTACAAACCTTGTTTTCTTGTCTAGGGACTACGAACCCCTCTGGTTGATCCATATAAATATCTTCCTCAAGGTCACCGTTTAGGAAAGCAGTTTTGACATCCATTAGATGGATTACAAGATTATGAATCGCAGCTAAAGCGACAAGAACACGGATAGAGGTGATTTTAGTTACAGGGACAAGTGTCAAAATAATCAACACCTTCTTTCTGTTTGTATCCTTTGACTAATAGCCTAGCTTTAAACTTATCTATGGAACCATCTGCCCGCAACTTCTTTCTGAAAATCCACTTACATCCAATAGTTTTGTACCCTAAGGGAAGGTCAGTTAGAATCCAAGTGTGGTTGTTCACTATATATTCTATTTCATTATCAATTGCTTCCTTCCAGAAACTATGATCTATGGATTTCATAGCTTCATCATAGGTCTTGGGATCTTCTTCTACTAAGAGAGTATAAAAGTCGGGACCAAAGTACTTAGCTACTATAGTCCTTTTACCTCTCGACCTAGGTCATTAGGGGGCTCAACCACTTCTTGGTTTAAGGATTCTGTTTCTTCAATGATTTGCGGGGTATCTTGAGGGCATTAAAGGTTTTCAGAATTTGTAGTTCCTTCACTAACTTGTTTAGGGAGAGAAGATTTGAGAGGGAATATGTTTTTATAGTATACTGCATCTGCGAGTCTAATCTCTAGTATTGAATTTATTCTAATTTCCTGGATGTCAGATTTTATAACTAGAAATCTATTGGCATTACTATTTTCTACATATCCTATGAAAATAGAGTCCACGGTCTTAGGACTTAACTTCCTCTTCTTATTTTCAGGAATCTTAACTTTGTCCAAACATCCCCATACTTTAAGGTATTTTAGAACCGATTTTCTGTTAAACCAAAGTTCATAAGGAGTTTTATCTATGTGTTTGAAGGGGATGTAATTGAGCACATAGCTTGCGGTTAAAAGGACCTCCCTCTACAATCGTTGGTTAAGACCAGGTTCAGCTAACATGGCATTGACCATATCGATAAGTGTTCTGTTCTTCCTTTCAGTCACACCATTAGACTGAGGGTTATAAGGGACAGTGATTTCATGTATAAGGCCATGTTCCTCACAGAACTGGTTTAATTCATTTGAAGTATATTCACCCCCTCTATCGGATCTAATCTTTTTTATGTTTTTATCGATTTGGTTTTCTACTTGGGTTTTGTAGACTTTAAACTTTTCTATTTGCTCGTCTTTAGATCTTAGCAAATAAACACAACAGTACTTCGAGAAGTCATCTATAAAGTCATAAAGTAGCGCATGTTATCATGAGTGAGAACATGGTTTATGTCACATACATCAGTATGGACTAGTTCAAGTAGTGCAGAGTTTCTTTCTATTGATCTAAAGGTTATTTTTGGCAATTTGGTTTGCACATAAATTTGACATCTTTCATTATTCATTATATCAGTTTTGGGAATTAAGTCCATGTGAACCATATGCTTCACTGTATTTTTGTTCACATATCCTAAGCGTGCATGTCAAAGATCGAATGACACGATAGTAGAAAGAGTTCTAATGCAATTCTCATTAATATGTGAAGAACCATTACATGATTCAACACTAAGCTTGATAAGGCCATTACAGGTGTAGCCTACACCTATAAAAGATTCAAAATGAGAGATTACAACTTTATTTCCTTGACTCAATAAGGAGTAACTAAAAGACATAACTAATATTGAGAATAGTTGAGTTGGTTTCTAACCTGTCAGGAGTGTCGGCCCCCACAGAAATCATGTTGACTTCAGTATTCTTAGGATGATGTTTCTTTTGTCCCTTGCGGTTCTTGCATACATTTGCAAGATGACCAGGTTTGCCACACACATAGCAGATGCGTTGGCCCTTAGAATCAGTGTTATTATTCTGATCAGATTTCTCGCCTTTCTTGAAAGGTTGTTTGGATTTGGGGTGGAATTTATGGGGTTTCTTTTTGGAGTTGACATGTTTTATGAGACTGACAGGAGGGTTGAACTTAGAGTCTTTTGCTCTATGATGATCTTCAATTTGAAGAGATTTTAAAAGAGAAGATATTCATCTTGTCTTGTCTATGACGGAGAGATTTAGCAAAATCTTTCCAAGAAGAAGGGAGTTTCTCGATTAGAGCTGCTACTTGTACATTTTTCTCGAGCTTATAGCCGCTAGCGATAGATTTAGAGACAAGATTTTGATATTCAAGAACTTGTGCGGAGACAGATTTATTTTCTACAATCTTATAGTCAAGCCATTGGATAAAGGCATATCATTCTAATTCCGCATCTTGCATACCAAACTTATCATCTAACGCTTCCCAAAGTTCAAGAGCAATGGGGTGCACATGGTATATGTCATAAAGCTCGTCGGATAAAGTAGAGAGAATCCTACCATGACAAAGGTGATCTATTTCTTTAGATATTTTTGGATGAAATGAGATAGGAGAAGAAAGTGGATCACTGTAGGTAGCACCTATTGAGAAAAGGGTAGAGTTGACATGATCCACATGAGTGATAAGAATTTCGGGTTCCTCAGGAGGAGTTAACGCAGACACTAAACCTAGAGAGGTTAGCCAAAACCTCATCTTTTGTTGCCATCTACGGAAATGTAATCCTACAATTTTTTCGGATCTGAGAGTAGAAATGTCTTCCGAAGTCATCATTGCTCTAGGATCCATTTTAGCGGAAGTCTAATTATCGAATACGGAATCAAATAGTAGATAGAAAACTTGTGGATCTGTCTTCACAATGTTGCAAAATTACTATAGTTTTCTAGCACTGTTTGTGAGGATAATTTGTTTTCAGATTGGCAAGCAAATACAATCAAAATAAGAACAAAGAAATATTAGTTTGAAAGATCCAGCCTGGGAAATGGAGGCACGTTGAAAGATGTTGTCGTGAAGACAGATTCCGCTGCTCCTATGCACGAGCTTGATGGCGACCTGGCTCCCAGATTCAATCACCTCCCAACTGGATGTTGTTTTTTGATGCTAGCAAGAGAGCAGCGTCAAACATTCGTTGGCCCTTGTAATCATAGAAAAACAAAGCACAAAATCCGCCTACGCGAATTCACAATGAGCGCACAAGTGGTGCAGAGCAGGTGGATGTGGAGAATAGAATGCTTCTGCTGTGTTGTGTGTTTTTGAAATGCTTAGAATACAATCCTTTATATAGACGGACTGCCTGTCAACAAAGAGCCAAAAGAGAGTCATTCATCTCCCATCAAGACATTAAGTGATACGAGTTCCTATGATCTTGTTGGATGCACCCAACATTACCGAGGAGACCCGTTTAATACCAAAAATGTCTAAATGAACTCGGATACAAAAGAGGGAAGGTACTTGTTCCACTGGATTTAATGAGTCTCATTTTCGAGATCATTATTGGGTTAGGTACTTGTTCAACTTTTAATGAGTCTCATTTTCGAGATCATTATTGGGTTAGGTACTTGTGCGCAAATTGGAAATTGCATAGACTTAAAATAATTTTTGGAAAAAATAATATTTGTTTAAAAAAGGTTTTGAAATACAAAGGAAATCCAACAGATTTACATTAGAGGATTACTTTAACTTGCGATTTCCCAGATTGGTTGCTTTCGACAAAATCAAAGTAGGTTGTTTGTGGGGTTTACAACTTTACATGAATTGTATTGCGTTCTCAAATGACGTAACTTAGTACTAGTTTGCTTAAATCTTCAGCATTTTCTGAGTGAGATAGTTGTGCCGAATAATCTTGGTTATGTTTCTCTATTTCATGTTGAACCATCATGTTATATCATGATATATTTTTAACTCTTACCATTTTTCAGGTTAGAAATTGTCAATTTTGTGCATAGGTTAGAATAGTAGGAGGATAAGAAGAGAATGATCAGTGATATCTGGAAGGAAGTTTGATCAAGACTGTAAAGTCTTCAGAATGGACGGGTTAGTTATACTGCACTAATGGAAGAGGTCAATAAAGCACCACATTTGAGTATCTCCCTTGTAGTGAAAGAAGCCAAACAGGGTGGATGGATGCTACCCTGGAGCATACTGATTGAGAGATCCTTGATTTACAATAAACTTTGTGAAATGCCGGAACTAAAGGTTACTGAAATTCCGGGGCTGGTATATATTGATGTGTTTAGAATGCTACGAGGGGTCTGTTTGTTAGCGGTTTGGGAGGGATAAAGGATCCCAAACCCGCTAAGGTGTTGTGTCAGAATTTTATCCTAGAACTCGCCCATTGTAACGGCTTGACTATTTTGGAAAAAAAATATAATGCTTTACCTTAATACAGATATTGTCATAATTTATTATCATTGAATGATTTTATTAGCACAATTAATCCCCTGATTAATAGCCTTAAAAGCCATCTCCTTTAAACATACATCACTTTTTTCTCAATTCGTGTATCCTAGAGAGAGAGTTAGAGAAAAGGCCTCAAGGGAGATTCATTTTATCATTGAAGACGGTAACACCGGATCGAAGAAAGAGAAGAGTGCAGAGACATGACCGGAAGGAGGTGTGACGACCACTACAGAGAGAGTTACGTGTTGGTCATAAAGTATATATCGGCTTAGGATTTTACTTACCAACAAAAGTCATATCGGAATCACAATATCGGTATGTATGTGTTGAATCCTTAGGATACCACGTATGTGTCAAATCATTTGTAATACCTCAAGATTGTCGCAACCTCAATTACATGAATACCATGTATACAATATAGCTAATGGCGAGAAGAATTTCAGAACCATGAAATATGCCTCTGCATATTCTTTCTAAAGAATTATCGTGACAATATTTAAGGTTTAGATAGCCTAATTTACTGTATGTACACATGCATATTTATGTTTTGTTTATTATGTATTAAATCTCTATAATGCATGTTATGCTTGTAGTTGAGGCCCATGATAATCCTCATGCCTATGCATTATCGATGATGCACAATCTCTTATATGATACATATGCTTATGCACTTTTTAAGATGCACGCCTTATATGTAAATGATGCCCATGCACGTTGCGTGTGTATTTCGGTGCATCTAATCTTTGTGGTATACATGATTTCTAGATGTTGAGAACTTAATCAATGGTTTTCCTAATATTGAGTAAGAGTACCCATGGTTTGGTAAGAAAAGAAATCGAACGTAAAGAATGATAATAATATATACGTATTTCACAAACACTTTCTATAATCAAAGAAAAATAATTCTTCTGGTCTACTTGATATAAATATGCCCCATAATCCATGTTTGCAGGGATTGGGAGAATTAACCAGAATTACGATATACTTATATATATATATATATATATATAGTTTATGTTTTGTTACACATATAATTCTTGTGAGCATGTTTCCATTATCGGATATGTGATTCATGTATAAAAGCACAATATTATATGATTAGTAATGCGAGCCAACTTAATTGCTTCTACCTTCTAAATTTGTTGGCTTACAAAATTATTGTAACATTTTAACAAATAAACACGGATCTCAATTTGGATACATAGATGTTTTTTTTCTAAAAGAGCAAGTTTGGTAGAGTTACTACATTGGTAATGTCAACATGGAGGATCACTTACCGTCTCCACGCATCTTCAATGTTTTGTGTTAGTTATTAATTGTAGTTTGGGAACCTTAAATAAGATCTAGGGCATAGACTCATAAAGAGTCACATGGACGACTGTAAGGGGTCGTGTTAGCCCAAGTGATATCATCACAAGAGGTGTATGGTTGCAAGGAACCACGTAGGCAAAAGTTAAGTCCTCTACAGTTGTAGCTACACTGTCATGTCATGCCATGGACCGCAAGTGCCAACAGTTGAAAACGTATAACAAGATATGTACATAAAAGTTGTGTGAGAAAATGATTTATAAAGGTAAACCATTATGAGTTATACAAGAAATGGTTTAATAAAGAATAAACCATTACATGTTGTACAATAATTGGTTTAAGAAAAGTAAATCATCAAAGTCGTTGGGGCTAAAATACAAAGTGATTTATATGATAAAAGAAACATGTACTTGATATGAATCATATGAAATATGTCTTACAAGACGAAAGAAATGTATGTTATATTTTCTTATACAATTTATATATGTATACCCATGGTTATGAAAGAATCCAGATTATATGAGTTAGTAATCGAACTTAGACATGCATGGGAACAATTAGGTACGTAATGATGTTTATCCATGAAAACTCAAGTACATACATTATAACGGGTTAAAAGATCGTTAAATTTTCCATACATGGACCTCGATGCATACTGGGCATTAGGCTTATGAAAAGTTATGTTTGTCAATCTCAGGTGAAGAATATAGTTGACTGTGTATTCAGGATCGTTCTACGGACTACTCGGGATTCCCGACATGGTGTGATTCAACTCATGAAGATGTAGAGGATATCATTATTCCTACATGAAATTTTAAGATGTTATTTTATTTCTTAGTGACTTTGTACAAAATTATCCCAGTCAGAGTTGTAATAATGGAATTCTTAGATTGAAAGGACTTTATTCGATACTGATATTATCTCTGCTCATTGATTGTCATGCATGTTTTCGATAACGATTCGATCACACGATCTTTTATTGCATGCTTCCGCCAGTCAACGCGATCCATTTCGTTACATGCATGGGGCATGTGAGTCCAACCTAATGCCCCATGCATGTGCCACCACTCCTACCATCCCAACCTTGCATCCTCTCACCCCTCTATTGCGTCCTCCCACCATGTTTCTCCACGTGTAGATTTTTTATTTCTTCTGCTTTTTTTGTCCGTACTCTTGTTGGTATTTTTTATTTCTTGTGCTTCATAATGCGTTGGAACATGCCAGGGTAGTTTGCTTAGTAGATGACTTTATTCTTGTGGTTGATTAATTTGTTCATTAGTTCTTTCAATAGTTGACCATCGTGGCGACTCTTGCGAATATGTAGTAGGCTTATTGATCCTTACTCCTAGCAATGGTCTTTGAGACGGTTTTGGAATGTTGAAGTATTATGGTACTAATACCAAACAACTGTCTCTGAAAGTCGGTTTTCTCAACGTTGCGCACACTAGCAAACAACTCAGCTTGAAGAACTTACTAATCCTATTGATTGGGAGGTGTGAGTTGAGAGGGCCAAGAGTCAAATTGAATTGATGAACCTGTAACACCTTGATGGGTTGATAATCCAGTAAACTGCACTCCAATTAAAGGACGATCCTGCAAGTTGTGTTTGACTCAAAGTTCTTGAATATCCTTCTCCAAAGGTTGTTGTCTCGAACACTTCCATAAAATTTGAAAGGAACATAATTACATTTTCTTTTATATCTCATGATAATAATTAACAAGATATTTTTTAACCAATTAAATAAGTTATTCTAACCTAAAGGCACATATGACTATCGCTCCTCTTGGTATGCTTCTCTGCCATATCCTACAGGCGCATACCTGGAAGAATTTCAATATATTTAATTTTCCATCATATAAATAATAATTTTTGAATGATATAATTAATTAAACAAGTTATTGCAACTAGAAGCCACAAAGGTTTGTTGCTCTTATTGATATCTTCTCCGTCATATCCTGCATAACTCATACTTGAGAGAATCATATTATCATTAATTTATATCAGATGAGTTTGAACTTATTAAAAAATAATTAACTAGATAAGTTATTCTAACTAAATCTCCAAAGTTTACTACTCTTGTTATGGTACATGTATATTCATAACGATGGAGTGGATCCATGATGAATCCATGATTCGTCATCTTAAATATCTGAATCTTAACTTGAATCTCTGAACAAAACACTAAATAACTGCCCCAAAATAAAATAAATTAATAAATACAATTCATAAAAAATGGATTATTGATGTCTATTTATCTTGTAAATAATTTCATAAAATAATTCAAAATAAAAACCACAAAAATAAAGAGCGAAAATTGTATATATATTCTCCTGTAAATAACTCAAACTTCACCAATTTTAATAATTTAATACATTTTTTTACTTGATTTATTTTCTAATATATAAAAATGTATAAAACATACAAAAATAAAATAAATCCTTAATAATTTAATACATTTTTTTACTTGATTTATTTTCTAATATATAAAAATGTATAAAACATACAAAAATAAAATAAATCCTTGCTTGAATAAATGCTCTTAGATTTTGAACTGAAAAAGTCGTAAATTCCAACCTCTTGGATGAATTCCCGCTCCATGTGAAATCCAAATTCACCAAACTCACTTTCAAAGTTGAAGTTATAAAATTATCTATCCAATGAAAATAGTTTCACTAAAGTCCAAGCCTATTTGGTAAACATCGGTTTTGAAACCTAATTATATTTTGTAAATAATCACCATTTTTTTTTCAATTCATGAACATAATAGTCCAATTTTAATTTATTTTCATTTATTTTCTTTGGTTTGTGTTTTAATAAAAACAAATTAAAATTAAAATTAAAATTAAAAAATATAGAGGTGAGAAAATGTTGCATTTTGATCATGTATATATTGTACATACTTGTCCTTCATTTATTTTTATTTTCTCATTTCTTTATTTTAAAAACAAAAAATTGTTTTGTATGTAATCATATTTATTATAGTTTAATGTATATTCTTTTACTTTTTATCAAAATCAATTGAAAAATATATAACCATAAAAATTGTATTTTAATCCATTAAAATACATTAAAAATTACTCATGTTGGTTTTAAAGGTCTAGATGATTGTTGTAGATCTCAATGAGATATACAACTTTCATTTAGATCATTTTTTTATTTTGATTTGTTCTTTTATCTATTTCTATTTTCTTCTTTTTATTTATTTGATCAAATTCAATTTCAAAGATAAGGATTCTCCACTATATTCTAAATGTATAAACAATATAAATTGTGGCGTCCTGAGATTTGGGTTACCCATTTACGCAACATTCTCATATTAAATATAAACAAAATAAATATGAATATAGCTGGTTACAAAAGAAAGCAAGTAGATAGGTATGACTTCATATAACAATTAAACTACTTGCATGAAAAGAAAGTTATTTAACTATTTAGTATAGTAATTCCTTTTTCATTCACCACCAAAATATATGATAGAAGAGAAAATAATCACAAAAGATATACAATTATCTATATAAGGCTGCCCCGTGAACATCAAAAGAAATCGTCGTCCGAATACCCGGCTAAGAGTCTTGCTAGTCAACTATTGTGTTGCAGGCTCCTTTCCTGCCATCCATGTTAGGAACAAAAAGATGCCAATAAATGTTGAATACAAACATTAAATACAAAAAAAACATGAATATAGGTGGTTACAAAAAGAAGGAAATAGACATGTTATGAATTCATATAACAATTTAACCACTTGCGTGGAAAGGAAATTATCTAACTACTCACTATATTAATCCCTTTTTAATTTACCATATCCCAAGATCAATGCTTAGCAATCTATAAACTGATTATGATATGATGTTGGAGTAAGAGATCGGGATATGAGTCACATCATCTCATTGATATTATTTATAGGATGCGATGATAGATTACTTTGATATATAGATGATTGTTGACCATTTCCATGTCACAAACTTTTCCTCCTCAAAACCTACTGGTAGAACAAAAACAAACTCAGGTGGTGAAGAAGCCCCCTAAGGGACTCATCCGTCTCGCTTTCCCAGTGGAAGAGCGGTTCAGAGGAAAGCTAGCCAAAACTCTAACTACACCTGAGAAAGGTGGGAGAGACTCTTAGGTACGAGTCGCTCCAGTTCTGCCTGAACCGGTGTAGGAACGGGCTAAAGGAGCTCGAAGAAAAACTAAGGGTCCTCTAGCCTAGGAACCCTAATAGAACCCAAGGTCAGCGGAACTGGTCAAACGGAAAACATGTAGATCTTAGAGAAGCGGAAAACTGCGAGCTCGCGATAAAATCCAGGAAGAGACTGGGATCTTAGACCCGCGTACTATGTGACTGCTGCCTAAATTTGAGCATCCTAACTCCAACTCAGTTGAGGGTCACCACATCCTCGTATGATCATGTGGAAGAGGAACCTTAACCGACATAAATACTTATCATCATTGATGCTTATCAAACCTTATATTCATGTCATCATTCATTAACAAACCAAAGGTGCACATTGACTAAATGATCGAGATAATAGCAATGGCTACAAGTTTGGTCCTTCATGGGTGCGGCTAACACATGTACGGTTAAAATTAGAATGTTGAACAATGATACTAGATGAACAAGACTGTGGCTGATTCAAAGTATGTCTGATGTATAATGTGAATCCAAACTATTAGATATAAATGTAATAAGATTCTTGGCATATGAAATCATATTAAACATGGATCTAAGAAAACAAGGGTTCACTAGGATCATTATAATATCAGTTGGTCTTGGCTTATAATCATTATATAATTTACAGTTGTTGCCTTAGCCGATCTGGAAATGCATGGACAAGAGAGATCCATTTCATTTTGATCAAACTCTGCTATATAGTGGGATAAGAAGTCCATCCATCAATTACATGAGTTAAAGTGCACACTAAGATATATTTGAATTAAGCTCATCTGGGAGCTACCAAAAATCCCCTTTAAATTTCTGGTGAATGATGCGATGTTCTTAGATCTACATGACATGTGTATACGTGTAACATTGATCGTATGTTGTAGCATAGAAAGTAATACGAAGAATGCAAAAATTATAACATGTGTGAACAAAAGGCCACTCTTCTACCCATCAATTAAAATTAAATATTGTCTGGGATGTATATTTAATTATCATCATGCATGCAATAACTGGAGGCAAATATTAAGCAGCTTTCTTATAATGCACGGCTTCCATTTGAAGATAAGACAAAATGCTCATGAACAGTTGCCTCGTCTTTTCAAAACAAAGATGGGCATGCGAGAAAGGGAGTAAAGGCAAGCTGACTCAGCAGAATAATATCACAATCCAAATCACAAGTGAGTTCAAATCAACAATTCTAAATAGAATCTAATCAGTAACTGAAACATGAATACAAACCCCAAAATTTGTCAACCATTCAGTATTTAATCTGTAGTAGAAACATGAATAAAATCCTCAGATTTTCATCCATTTAGTAGAAATATGAAATAAAAACCCCATAAAATTTCTCAACATTCAGTATTAATTCAACAATAGAATATGCAATAGAATCTCCAATTTTCTCTACCATTTTACTAAGTTAATCATCAATAGAAACATGCAATAAAATCCCTATCTTCTCAGCCATTTTACTAAGCAAATCAACAATAGAAACACGTAATAAAATCCCCAATTTCTCAAGCATTTTACTAAACTAATCATCAACAGTAACATGCAATAAAATCCTCAATTTCTCAGACATTTTTCTAAGTTAAACAACACTAGTAACATGCAATAGAATTCCTAATTTCTTAGCTATTTTACTAAGCTAATCCGCAGTAGAAACCTGTAATAAAATCCTCAATTTCTCAACCATTTTACTAAGAAAATCATCAACAGAAACATGAAATAAAATCCCTAATTTCTTAACCATTTTGCTAAACTAATCAACAATAGTAATATGTAATAAAACCCTTAATTTCACACCTATTTTTCTAAACTAATATGCAGTAGTAACATGCAATAGATTTCCTAATTTCTCAGTCATTTTAGTAATCTAATCAGTAGTAGAAACATACAATAAAATTTCCGATTTCTCAGCCTTTTTACTAAGCAATCATCAACAGAAATATGCAATAAAATCTCTAATTTCTCAACCATTTTACTAAACTAAGCAACAATAGTAAAATGTAATAAAATTCTCTATTTCTCAACCATTTTACCAAGCTAATCAGCAGTAGTAAAATGCATTAGAATCCTCAATTTCTCAACCATTTTACTAAGATAATCAGCACCAGTAAAATGCAATAAAGCCCCCATTTCTCAGCCATTTTACTAAGCAATTAGTAGTAGAGATATGCAATAAAATCCCAAATAAAATGCGACTTTGTACACATTATCTTGTCAATAAGCGCAATATTATCTCATATTATTCAAAATAAAAACCATGAAATTGTCTAAAGCAACAAATGCAATATAAGAATGCATGCATAGAGCATAGAGCAAAGACTCATTATTCATCCCCATAGTGAATGCCTTCCTGATTTTATGCTCGATCTGCTACTTTCTTTGGCGTGTCAACGACATGCTTAAATGCACTTACAATAGTTTTCCCATGTCATGTATGGATAGAAGCTTTTGTAATACATGACAATTTGTCAATACTCTTGATCAGAGACTGAAAGGAACATCCTAATACGTGGATGTTTGTTCTAATTGCCGACACCTACGTCTCTACGAGTGGTACGGACTCTTGATGATGCAACATAACCCACTATGGAATCTCTTGATGAGGATGTAGAAAGCAAGCGATATCCACATGGAACAACTATAGCTTGTGATGGTGGATCAGATGGAGCTTGGGATGCTGGTGGTGGAGCGTGTTTGACAGCTTCATTCGAAGGATAATATGTGAAAAATCCATACCCTTGTCCAACTCTTTGTTCAATGTAGATTGAAGAAGAATATTCAATTATGTTGGTACAATATCTGTATCCATAGGTAGTTGGAGAAGGGGTGGGGTGGGGGGCTGATCATATCTGTTCCAACCCTTTCTCTGGTATATGAAAACATTCCTTTCACTGTTTTCTACTTTGCATCTTGCAATGGAACATAATTATCTCTTAACAGGCTACTTGTTTTCAAAGTTGGTTCATCATGGGTTGTCGTTTGCTTCTTTTTTGGTTGGCTCCCACTCCCTCCAACACCCCCATCCCCCAGCCGTAGTCTCAAATATGAGACTACCACCATATCCATGCCTGGATAATTCACACTTTCATGTTTGGACCTAACATAAGGATTCCCGGTTGATATGCCTTTTTCTCAATTGTAGTCTGGATGTCAGGCGAAATACAAAAACCACGTCAAAGTTACCCTAAATACAACATCCCTTGTAGATTTTCTTTTTCCTTTAGCATTTTCATCCAAATTTGCTCTCATTTGATTTATGATTCCTTTGGAGCATTAGGTGCACATGATGACATTTTGTAACCCTTCGCAAAATGTTTCTTGAATCCCATAATTCATCCTCAACGGATTTATTTTTCACAAAATCAACATTCAATCTTCTATTTGTTACCTTTATATATATCATCATACAACTATGTCAAGAGTCGAAGTCAGAAGTAGACATACTATTTTCGTTTTCCATGTTGTTCAAGGGGAGGTAATCTACATTATGCATTCACAAAAAATACACTAATACAAATCGAACTATTCAATTAATGCGAATGGAATATATAAATTAAAATAAAAAATAAAAAAACATAACTTCCATATTTTTAACATTGGATGAACTATCTAAATTCTAATACCTACTAAAATAATATCAAAGGTAACAACTTACCTTAAAAACTTTAACAAATATATGCGTCGGTTTGTGGATGACCTAGCGAATATCTTCATACAACATGCTATTATATTATTACAGTAGTAAATCAAGTAAGAGCAACAAACAAAATAATATCAAAATCTAGTAGAACTTGGTGACCTAATATCATTTCTAGGGTACTAAAATACAGAAATAATGTAACAAAAACTACAAAATTCTAACATTAAAAAAAGGAGGGTCAACAGAAGATTGCAAACAATGTTTTAAACTTCATTGGAGAAGAGAATGCGAAACTCGGAGTTGGAGGTAAGGCAACATAATAAGTTAAAATTGAGACTTTCTAACTTTGGAATCTTGAGATGACATGAAATGGACAAGTACCTCTAACACCTAATTAGGGATGGGCATTGGGCTGGGCCGGCCTAGCCCAGCCCGAAGCCCGGCCCAAAAAGCCCTGTCCATCCCAAGTCCAAAAGAACATTGGGCCGAGCCTGGGCCTAAATGTTCGGCCCAAAATTTCTTTGGGCCGGGCTCGAGCTTGGCTTGACCCAACCCGACACGACCCAAGGTCCGGCCCATTTGGGGGCCCGACATAAGGCCCGAATGGTGGCTCGATATATCGCCCAATACCCATCCCAAAATTATGCATGGGTCTTAAGCTCAGGTCTTACATAGACCATTCGCGCCTCTCCTTCCCTCTTTTAGTCCAATTGGACTCTCCATTTCATTTATTTGTATTGCTTGATGGTGTTTTGGAGGAGCTTCAATTGATGAATAACTGAGGATTTATCTACTGCATGAATAGGAATAACTATAACAAGGAAATCAACAAACAAGAGCAATAAAAGAGAAGTATGCCACAATTGAGGATGAGCCGGCCCGGCCTAAGCCCGGCCCAAAGGAATTGGGCCGGGCCTGGGCTTGGGCCGGACCACAAAAAAATTTACGGGCCGAGGCCCGACCAAGGCCCGAATTTTTTAGACGGCTTGAGCCTGGGTCCTTTAGAGCCCGGCCCAACCCGACCCATGCCTATCCCTACACCTAATACACTAATGATCCCACGAGTCACAAAGTGGAATGAGAATAAATGAAATGTTATATCCATATGACATCGATCCCAGCAAATAACAATGTGAATATTGTAATAGAGTCTCGGAATACCCCCTGTATCAAGCTAGGGCGATACCGGTAGAGCCAGCTCTCCCGAGTCCCTACCGAGTTATTTCCCCCTCTGCTTACAGTCTCCCGCAAAACCCCCCGAAAACTCCTTGGACCTTCGCTATCTTCCTCCAACTCCAATGCCCTCCTCATTCGCCTCCCTCCTCCTCCGCCGTTGCCCTGCCGTTGGATCCCTCATCCTCCTCCGGCGCATGGGAGGCGGTCCCCGGACCTTCCCCGGCGGCCTGAGCAAGTGGAAATATCGGCGGATGCACGAGAAGCTCGCCAGGGAGAAGGAGCGCCGCCTCCTCAACCAGGAGAAGGACCTCTATCTCGCCCGCCTACGTTCCGAGCTCCGCGCTCGAGCCGCCTTCGGAGACGCCGCCCTTGGAGACCCCTCCTCTGGCGGTTGTTGGATGAGCTCCGGGGAGCATGTGAAGGCCCTCGCGGATCGCTTCGTCAAGGATGGCGCCGAGGATCTCTGGAACGACGACGACGGTCCTGCCCACCCAGTGAGGCCCCAAGTGCCTCATGCGAAGAGGGTGGCCAATACCGAAGGGACGAACAGCTTCCTGGATGAGACTGACAGGTGAAATTCGGTTTCTGCTTGTGATCTTATGTTCAAAGTCATTCTCATTCTTATCTTGTGCCATTTTTTGGACTGCCATGCGAAGTGCCTAATTGGAATCCTATTTCATGTAATAATTGCAACGAGTTGCTAATGTGGAATAGTACAACCTAATGATCAGTAACATATACAAAGCACCTGAGGGCATCAAGCATGATCTGATCAACAGGTTTGTAAAAAAATCTCTAACGGAAATTCATTAGATCATATATTTAATGCCTACCTGGAATCACTTTATATTTTGACTATCTCCTTACGTTGTTCATGCGGTTATTTTTGGAGATCATGGATGTTGTGTTTCTCTTCAATTTGGAGGTGAAGTAGTTTGACTTTAATATCACCTCTCATTACCATGTTGAAAACTCATGAAAAGATCGCGATGATGGCGAGTAGCTCCTATAGATTGATTACTCAGGATTGTATATGAAAGGAGTGTATGTGCTGGAAGTAATGTCTAATTTGAATTTGCAGGATAGAAATGGTTAGGTACTCGATGCCGATGGGAGTTATTGATGAGTTTGTTTTGAAGTTTGGCTGAATTAAGAGAAATCCCATGATTAGTAAAAGATCAGCTTGTGCAGATTTTTAACTTTTTCATTTTGGTATGGGCTCTATAGAGTAGGATTTGGAGGATGAGAAATAGTGTGGGGGGTTTTTGATGTCTTCCACCAGCTCTTGCCTGAACAGATCAGAAGTAGTTTGTATATCGTAATATTGACAACATTTACTCACCACTATACAACAACAACAACAACAAAGCCTTTTCCCACAATTAAGTAGGGTCGGCTACATGAATTCTTCGCCTCCATTCAGATCTATCTTGGGTCAATCTCGGACTTATATCCAAAAAACTAAGATCTCTTCGTATAGTCTCTTTCCAACACTTCTTGGGTCGTCCTCGCCCTCTCTTAGCCGGCTCAACATCCCAACACTCGCATCTCCTAACCGGTGCATCAGTTGACCTTCTTTGCAAATGACCAAACCATCTTAAACGGTTTTCTCGCATCTTATCCTCGATCGGAGTTACACCAACTTTCTTTCTGATTGCATCATTCCGAATCCGATCTTTACGTGTATGTCCACACATCCATCTTAGCATTTTCATTTCTGCTACAGCCATTCTCTGCACATGTCTATGGTTCACAGGCCAACATTCAGAACCATAAAGCATAGCAGGTCTCACGGCTGCTTTGTAAAACTTTCCTTTAATTTTTAAAGGAATTTTCTTATCATAGAGAACAGCGGAGGCTCCTCTCCACTTTAGCCAGCCTGCATTTATTCTATTAGTAACATCTCCATCAATTTCCCCATCATGTTGCAAAATAGATCCCAGATATCTAAAAGAATCTCTCTTCTGAATGTTATCGTCACCAATCTTCACCTCGATTCCTTCACCATTGATTCCATCAAAGGTGCATTCCATATATTCCGTCTTAGCCCTACTTATACGAAAACCTTTAGTCTCCAATGCATGTCTCCAAACCTTAAGCTTCTCATTTACTCCATCTCTAGTCTCGTCAATCAACACAATATCATCAGCAAATAACATACACCAAAGTAAGTCATCCCGAATGTGACTTGTCAACTCGTCCATAATCAAAGTAAAAAGAAATGGACTCAAAGCTGAACCTTGATGTAAAACAATGTTGATATCAAAATAGTCAGTCTTCCTCGTCGGGGTCCTTACACAAGATAAAGCCCTATCATATATATATCCTTTATGAGATTAATGTATAGGATAGGTACTTGTCTCTTCTCCAAAACTCTCCACAGTATCTCTCGTGGGACGGAATAATAAGCCTTCTCCAAATCAATAAAGATCATATGGAGATTCTTCCTTTTAGCTCTATAAATCTCCATTTTTCTCCTCAACAAATGGATGACTTCAATAGTTGAGCGACCTGGCACGAATCCGAATTGGTTTTCTTTTACTTGGGAAACTTGTCTCAACCTTCTTTCGATCACACGTTCCCAAACTGTTAACCCCTCAGGATCCGGGTACCCGTTAATCACACATTTCACGTCACAACATTCATTAATATCGCATTAAGTAACTGAAAGTACGGGGAAAATTTTTCGCGAATGAAATAATTTCATCTGACATTTACATAAACATTCATAACCACAAGTTCATCGAACAATTGTCACCAAATCTCATTTCATTAACTTTCATATATTTTATTGTACAAAGTCTGACAGTACATCCAGTATATCCCAAAAATCTGACTGAAGAGAAAATAAGCATATTACATTAATAACATGACAAAAACTTGACAAATAAAAAAAACACATACCTTCTAGTATAAACTCTATCTCTGGAACCCTGTATAGCTACTGAACAATAGACTCCTTTCCTGCCATGCGTGCAAGGAAGAAAAGGAGTCACAAACGTGAATACAAACCCGTAGTTTAAAATAGATAACAAGTAATTTAATGTGCAAAAGAGAGCAAGTAGAAAGGTGGAATAAACACTATTTACATCTACTTGCATAAGTAAAAATGTTTTCAACTGTTTGTTACTAAGTTCATTTGTTCTCCCCTTTTTCCCATTCATCCCATATATATATATAAAGTTTAGATGACCACACTAACATATAATGATTTCCTGTGTTTTAAGATCATGATTTTGGGTCTTGGAGATCATGTTGCGGAACTTGATGGCTACTTTCTTGTCATTGAGATCATGTCATGGTTTTCGATAATGGACTGATATGATGATGATGAATTTGATCCTTAATTCTATTTACTCCTTCTAAGTTAGTGGATAGTCCGTGGTCTTGGTCTATGTGTAGCCTCACACTATGACTCTAAGGTATTAAAAGTACCTTAGGGTTGGGGGGCCTCCGTAGGCATGCGGTGTTGTGTAATGCATCCTAACTAAGTTCCCAACACGTCCACTAACTTATAGGGTTTTTGAATCAGATTAAAGTCACTTCAAATCAACTCAATTTTAATTGTGATTTCCTCCAAACCTTCACTGTAACTCTCTCCGATGAACTCTCAATAATGAAGATATAGATGTAGATACGAATGATCTGGATGTAGAATCGCCGTCTGTTGGCGAAAGAAAACTCAAGCGGTGAAGAAGCCTGCAAATGGCTCTTCCGTCTCGCCCTCTAGTTGGAAGGCCGGTCCAATAGAGGGATAGGTCTACTCCCCAACTACGCCACTGAGACGGGTGAGAGGGACTTCCCGGGAAGTCGCTCTAGAAAAACAGCCCGACCGGTAACGGGCAACCGAGCTCGTACGTAAAACTGAAAACCAAGGAACCCCCGCCTGGGTATCCTAAAACAGGGTCAGCGGAATGGTCTAGAGTCGGGATCCCAACGAGGCGTAAAAACACTGCGACGTCGCGTAAAAATCGAAAAAGGACTGGGATCCTAGACCCGCGCACTTGGCGGCCGCTGCCCAAACTGGGCTTCCTTTCCTTCCGCCCAGGTGAGGGTCACCGCGCCCTCGCACGATCATGGTAAAGATCACCATGATCGGCTCAATATATGGTATCACTGATTCACAGTCATATACATGTACTTGATTTCTAGATTCAATTCATATGCCAATGTTATAGCTTTTCCTCAATTCTTGTTGCCATAGATGATTCAAAATTCTGCTTGATAGATCATGAGTGTGATAGAAACTGCTTAAAATGATAAGAGTTTATAATTGATTGCTTAAGGTTTACTAAACAAAACCTAAACATCATGAGAATCATGGCACCACGCCCTCGCACGATTATGTGTAAAAATCACCATGACCGACACTTCTTGATTTTTGTCATAACTGAATTACAGATTCAATTCTTATTCCTAACCCAAGATGTTCCATCCATATGTAGTATGGATATCTAATCCATAACATTGTGATGATTACAAGATTTGTGTGAAAATATACTTTTAATTGTCATTATCATCTGCTTATCTTAAGACTCCTAGCTCAACGTGAAGCACGTGTAAAATCCATTAATAAGTTGAGGTGCTCCAATCATCGTTATCCCTGTATTTAAGTTATTGATCATTAAGAAGTTAACTATAGTGGACATGATATTTTCTTTGTATATTCATAACCTTAGTATTGAGTTCTTGGTTTCTACCAACCAATCGCAGATTCGTGGTTTCGAGCGTTCTGTTGCAAATGTGAATACGTGTGTTTAGCAGCAGAAGTTTTAGGGACGCATATTGCAAGGTTTCCGATGATTGAATCTCATAGTTCATGCCTTATCACGAAAACCATTTTACGATGACAATTGCTATAATAATTTTTTTTTTAAAATTCTCTTTATTTGAGAAAACTTAACTTTGCCCGTAATTAGATTTGCAATTAAGTAGACATCATATGTCCCTCTCTCTAACTATATTACTATTTCAGTCAACAATTTAGAATACATCTTTTTAAGAACTGTTGAAACAGGAAAGTGTATAAGGCTAAGCTTGACCTCTAAAAGGATTAGAAGTCAATTCTCATTACTGTTGTCTCATCATTTTTTTTCCAGGTTCTAAATATTCCTATTTCTGTGTATACAGGATTTACTCTTAATATGTATATGTATACATATATTCGAGAACATGGCTTATTGTATTACTACATAATTATTTCATCATCACTCCTGAATGGAATTAGAATCTAGGAATACAAAATCTAACTTACAACTTAAAGGTTAAACCAACGAAAACTATATATACTTTAAACATGTATGATTAATTTGATATTGTAGAGATCTTCCTGGAAAGGAAGGAAATAGTCTGTACTGAAACTTTCCTCATTAAATCTTAAATATTGTTGTTTTACTTTAAGGTTGATGATTTAGAGTTTCTTGGGATTATGAGAGTAGATGCCTTAGCTACAAAATATTTATACTGGTTGATCCTTTAATATTTTAGAACAAGGGTGAGAGACTGTAATATGTTATTCAGGAAACAAAATTATGACAACATTGTTGGGATTTTATACGAGAAGAATTTAGGATCATTTAAGAGCATGACATAAACAATTTCAAAACTATTAACACAATGCAATTAGGGGAAAAACACATGCATATTAGCAAGAGAGAAACTAGGGATATGTAATCAAGTGAAATAAGCATGTATGGCAGCAATAGGAGTGGTATAAGGAATGTACCAAATTATATCTACTTTTGAAGAGGAATGTATCTCGCATGCAGTAGCTTTATGAGAGGAAAAATGGCTGAAATTGAGGCTTCAAGAGAGCCTCCAATCAGCAGCAAGGGATTGTTGAAATGGCATCAGCAATAGCCAAATTTGCAGGAGCTCCAGGGGTCCTCCAGCCTTCAGCTCCTGAGGCCTCCAACGGCAGAGAAAAGGAACACCAATAACTCTATCTCGGTGGAAAAGATGGAAAACTAGAGGGGAGTGGGTGGAATTATATAGACCTTAAGAGGTCTTGATAAGTTGCCAAATGTAATGGAAATAAGAGACGCGTGGAAGAGACAAAATGATAAAGAAAGAAAGGGAAAAAAAATCAACGGTGCTGCTACAGTCTACAGTAGCAGACAGTAAAGAATTTATATATATAATTATCTTAATATATATATTTCAACTTCTCTCTCATTTTAAAGTCATCCGTAATCGCACGTCGGTCCTCGGATTTCGACGCATAATATCTCGTTTTGATCGTCTCGAGACGACGATCAATTTGAGTATAATGTTGATATACTTCTGGTCGGGTTTTGAATAGCCGAATTTTCCGGATACGATTTTTGTTTAAGGTTAAATTTTACGAATTAAAAATATCAAATGACCTCCGATTGACGAACGGTCGATTCCGTTGGTCTTGTATCGTCGAATCGGATCTAATGACGGTGTCGGTTCGTTTCGCGGTTTTCGAATTTGCGTCGCGGCTTTTCACGACGCGCGTTACGGTGTGACCGATTTTCGGTCGATTTCGCCCGAACGACTTTTGATTCATGATCAATTGGTCGTTTTAGGTTGTTTAGTATTGACCGACAACGTTTTTGGGTTCATTAGACCCAAAATCGGACGACTTCGGTTTTGATTGGAAACCGGATGCTACAAATATAAAAACCTCAAAGGGAGTCTCGTCCTCGAGACTCGAGTCAAGGTTAATAGGTATCTTGTTTGGATTTAATATGGTCATAAAAACCTCAAAGGGTTTTGAACCCATAAAAACCTCAAAGAGAAAACAAGCCATATATTTATAATTTATCTAATTACAAAAGCTTGTTTTGATGATTACATCAGAATAGCTGCGGTATCGTGCCCGCATGTCGGCTTCAGTCTCCCATGTCGCTTCCTTGACGCCGTGTCGGTGCCACAACACCTTGACTAATGGAATCTCCTTGCTGCGAAGCTTCTTCACAGCACGGTCAAGTGTCTGGACAGGCTTCTCCTCATAAGTCAGATCTGGCTCTACATCAAGATTCTCATAACTGATGATATGCCGAGGGTCGTGGACATATTTCCTCAGATTGGATATGTGGACAACATCATGAATAGCTGAAAGATGTGGAGGAAGGGCTACTCGGTAAGCAACCTTTCCCACTCTAGCCAGAATCTCGAATGGTTCAACATATCGCGGCGCCAACTTGCCACGAACACCGAATCTCTGCACTCCCTTCATGGGAGATACTCGCAAAAATACCCAATCTCCAACCTATAATTTATAGGAATGTCATTAGTATGAGATTAAGTTGGACATATATATATATATATCATAGACGAAGAAGAAATAATTAGATTACCTGGAACTCTAAGTCTCTCCTCCGACGATCAGCATAGTTCTTCTGGCGACTCTGTGCCGTCAGAAGCCTCCGTCTCACAAGATCAACAGCTCTCGTAGTCTCCTCCAAGAGATCTACGGAATATAAAGCATGATCACCTACCTCACGCCAACTGAGAGGCGTGAGGCATCTCTGCCCGTATAGGGCTTCGAATGGTGCCGTACCAATACTGGAGTGATAGCTGTTGTTGTACGTAAATTCCACCAAAGGCAAATGGTCCTTCCAGTACCCTTTCCACTCCAAAGTGCATGCGCGAAGCAAATCCTCTAGTGTCTGAATAGTGCGCTCACTCTGACCGTCAGTCTTTGGATGATATGCAGAACTCATCTTCAGCTCTGTCTGTAGTGCAGACATGAACTTATGCCAATAATGAGATGTAAATCTCGAATCCCTGTCAGACACCACTTCTCGTGGTATACCATGCAGCCTGATAATGTCCTGCACATACAGCTTGGCCAATCTGGATGGAGTGTAAGTCGTGTTGACAGGTATAAAATGGGCTGACTTGGTCAACCTATCAACAACGACCCAAATGGAATTATGGCCACCTTGTTCCTTCGACAAGCCTGTGACAAAATCCATAGAAATATTGTCCCACTTCCACTCGAGAATGGGGAGAGACTGCAGTAATCCTGATGGTTTCCTGTGCTCGGCCTTAACCATCTGACAAGTCATGCATCTGCTGACATGTTGCGCCACATCGCGCTTCATTCCATTCCACCAAAAATGTCGACGCAGATCACGGTACATATTCGTACTACCTGGATGGATAGATAATCGTGAACTGTGTGCCTCATCGAGAATGTCTCTGTGAAGCTGCTCGTCATTGGTTACAACGACCCTGCCTTCCATAAAATAGACTCTGTCACGACAAAATCATCAATTTCATCCTTGATGGCGTGCATGCATCTATCTCGGATCCAAGGATCGGTCTTCTGACCTTCTATAATACGTTCCCAAAGACTGTTGTATCGTGGAGGTACGGCGGTAGAAATGGATGCGCTCTCCTGAGGATGCCAATCGGTCAAAGCTGCAAGCGTATCCCACGTGTATAGCCAGTTTGCCGTACTATCAGCATGCGCTCTCTTGCTAAGTGCATCAGCCACCACGTTTCCCTTACCAGGATGGTAAGAGATCGTGCAATCATAATCCTTCAGCAGCTCGAGCCATCTGCGCTGCCTCATGTTCAGCTCCTTCTGATCAAAGATGTACTTCAGACTCTTGTGGTCTGTAAAGATCTCGAAATTCACCCCTTATAAGTAGTGACGCCAGATCTTCAAGGCGAAGACAACTGCCGCCAACTCCAAGTCATGTGTAGGGTAGTTCCGCTCGTGTGGTCTCAACTGCCGTGATGCGTAAGCAATCACCTGTCCTCTCTGCATCAACAATGCTCCTAGACCTTCTCCAGATGCATCAGTGTAGACTGCATAGTCCTGAGTGCCTGAAGGAAGAGCGAGAATAGGCGTTGTAGTCAATCTCTCCTTTAGTGTCTGGAATGCCTGCTCACATGAACCGTCCCAAATAAATGGAACTCCCTTCTGCGTCAGTCGTGTCAGATGGCGAACAATGCGTGAAAATCCGCTGACAAAGCATCTGTAATAGCCCGCTAATCCGAGGAAGCTGTGAATCTGAGTAACTGTCTCAGGTTGCTCCCAAGACATAACTGCATCAATCTTTGCAGGATCAACTGCAATGCCTGCTCCGGAAATGATATGTTCGAGAAATGAGACCCGGGATAACCAGAACTCGCACTTACTTAATTGGCATATAACTTGTGCTCCCTCAATGTATCTAAGACAATCCGTAGATCATTCGCATGATCCCATTCATTCCAAGAGTTAGATGAGCATATCATCTATGAACACCACTACAAACTTGTCCAAGTATGGACGGAAGATACGGTTCATCATATCCATGAAAGCCGCAGGTGCATTGGTGAGCCCGAACGACATCACCACAAACTCGTAGTGTCCATAGCGAGTCCTGAAGGCTGTCTTCGGAATATCCGACTCGCTAATTCTCAGCTGATGGTAGCCTGAGCGAAGATCGATCTTCGAGAAAACCGAAGATCCCTGGAGCTGGTCAAACAAATCATCGATACGTGGCAAGGGATAACGGTTCTTCACCGTTCTCTTGTTCAGCTGCCTGTAATCGATGCATAGTCTCATGGATCCATCCTTCTTCTTGACAAATAGAACCGGAGCACCCCAAGGTGAAGTGCTCGGCCTCACGAATCCCGAGTCAAGCAACTCCTGCAACTGCACCTTCAGCTCCCTCAACTCGGCTGGTGCCATACGATAAGGTGCCATAGAGATCGGCTGTGTATCTGGCAACAATGTGATCTTGAACTCGATCTCCCTCTCAGGAGGTAATCCTGGTAGCTCATCAGGAAACACGTCAGGGTATTCTGAGACTACTCGGATGTCCTGTATCATCGGCTCATGGTCAGATACCTCCCGAACAAAAGCAAGATATGAATCGCAACCCTGATCAACAAGTCGCTGGGCTTGCAATACTGAAATGTACTCCATGGTGGAGTCATGTGTAGTACCCTCAAAGGTGAACTCGGGAATATCAGGAATCCTGAAGACAACCGTCTTCCTAAAGCAATCAACTAGTGTATGATGAGTAGATAACCAATCCATGCCCAAAATCAAATCGAACTCATCAAGCTTCAGAAGTAGACAATCTACGATCATCTCGTGACTGCCAATCTGTACGGGCAAGTGCCTGACTATCAGAGAAATGATAAACAACTGGCCACCTGGCCATGGTCAGGATGCCATGGTTCTGCATGAGAACCATAATTAGTAGTAAAAGTACCATTTGAAGATACTTATAATATATGCTTTTTCTCTTCTTGGGATATAATATGAAAATTAATGAAATTGGTGACATTTGTGGTTATTTAATTTGAATGTCATATTTCCCTTCTCGGACTCACGACAAGTCGGAAGACTGTCGCTATTCGAGAACTTAATGCGATCGGAATTATAATACCGCGAATGTGCGTATCGGGGTACCACTGCTCTGATACCAAACTGTTAACCCCTCAGGATCCGGGTACCCGTTAATCACACATTTCACGTCACAACATTCATTAATATCGCATTAAGTAACTGAAAGTACGGGGAAAATTTTTCGCGAATGAAATAATTTCATCTGACATTTACATAAACATTCATAACCACAAGTTCATCGAACAATTGTCACCAAATCTCATTTCATTAACTTTCATATATTTTATTGTACAAAGTCTGACAGTACATCCAGTATATCCCAAAAATCTGACTGAAGAGAAAATAAGCATATTACATTAATAACATGACAAAAACTTGACAAATAAAAAAAACACATACCTTCTAGTATAAACTCTATCTCTGGAACCCTGTATAGCTACTGAACAATAGACTCCTTTCCTGCCATGCGTGCAAGGAAGAAAAGGAGTCACAAACGTGAATACAAACCCGTAGTTTAAAATAGATAACAAGTAATTTAATGTGCAAAAGAGAGCAAGTAGAAAGGTGGAATAAACACTATTTACATCTACTTGCATAAGTAAAAATGTTTTCAACTGTTTGTTACTAAGTTCATTTGTTCTCCCCTTTTTCCCATTCATCCCATATATATATATAAAGTTTAGATGACCACACTAACATATAATGATTTCCTGTGTTTTAAGATCATGATTTTGGGTCTTGGAGATCATGTTGCGGAACTTGATGGCTACTTTCTTGTCATTGAGATCATGTCATGGTTTTCGATAATGGACTGATATGATGATGATGAATTTGATCCTTAATTCTATTTACTCCTTCTAAGTTAGTGGATAGTCCGTGGTCTTGGTCTATGTGTAGCCTCACACTATGACTCTAAGGTATTAAAAGTACCTTAGGGTTGGGGGGCCTCCGTAGGCATGCGGTGTTGTGTAATGCATCCTAACTAAGTTCCCAACACGTCCACTAACTTATAGGGTTTTTGAATCAGATTAAAGTCACTTCAAATCAACTCAATTTTAATTGTGATTTCCTCCAAACCTTCACTGTAACTCTCTCCGATGAACTCTCAATAATGAAGATATAGATGTAGATACGAATGATCTGGATGTAGAATCGCCGTCTGTTGGCGAAAGAAAACTCAAGCGGTGAAGAAGCCTGCAAATGGCTCTTCCGTCTCGCCCTCTAGTTGGAAGGCCGGTCCAATAGAGGGATAGGTCTACTCCCCAACTACGCCACTGAGACGGGTGAGAGGGACTTCCCGGGAAGTCGCTCTAGAAAAACAGCCCGACCGGTAACGGGCAACCGAGCTCGTACGTAAAACTGAAAACCAAGGAACCCCCGCCTGGGTATCCTAAAACAGGGTCAGCGGAATGGTCTAGAGTCGGGATCCCAACGAGGCGTAAAAACACTGCGACGTCGCGTAAAAATCGAAAAAGGACTGGGATCCTAGACCCGCGCACTTGGCGGCCGCTGCCCAAACTGGGCTTCCTTTCCTTCCGCCCAGGTGAGGGTCACCGCGCCCTCGCACGATCATGGTAAAGATCACCATGATCGGCTCAATATATGGTATCACTGATTCACAGTCATATACATGTACTTGATTTCTAGATTCAATTCATATGCCAATGTTATAGCTTTTCCTCAATTCTTGTTGCCATAGATGATTCAAAATTCTGCTTGATAGATCATGAGTGTGATAGAAACTGCTTAAAATGATAAGAGTTTATAATTGATTGCTTAAGGTTTACTAAACAAAACCTAAACATCATGAGAATCATGGCACCACGCCCTCGCACGATTATGTGTAAAAATCACCATGACCGACACTTCTTGATTTTTGTCATAACTGAATTACAGATTCAATTCTTATTCCTAACCCAAGATGTTCCATCCATATGTAGTATGGATATCTAATCCATAACATTGTGATGATTACAAGATTTGTGTGAAAATATACTTTTAATTGTCATTATCATCTGCTTATCTTAAGACTCCTAGCTCAACGTGAAGCACGTGTAAAATCCATTAATAAGTTGAGGTGCTCCAATCATCGTTATCCCTGTATTTAAGTTATTGATCATTAAGAAGTTAACTATAGTGGACATGATATTTTCTTTGTATATTCATAACCTTAGTATTGAGTTCTTGGTTTCTACCAACCAATCGCAGATTCGTGGTTTCGAGCGTTCTGTTGCAAATGTGAATACGTGTGTTTAGCAGCAGAAGTTTTAGGGACGCATATTGCAAGGTTTCCGATGATTGAATCTCATAGTTCATGCCTTATCACGAAAACCATTTTACGATGACAATTGCTATAATAATTTTTTTTTTAAATTCTCTTTATTTGAGAAAACTTAACTTTGCCCGTAATTAGATTTGCAATTAAGTAGACATCATATGTCCCTCTCTCTAACTATATTACTATTTCAGTCAACAATTTAGAATACATCTTTTTAAGAACTGTTGAAACAGGAAAGTGTATAAGGCTAAGCTTGACCTCTAAAAGGATTAGAAGTCAATTCTCATTACTGTTGTCTCATCATTTTTTTTCCAGGTTCTAAATATTCCTATTTCTGTGTATACAGGATTTACTCTTAATATGTATATGTATACATATATTCGAGAACATGGCTTATTGTATTACTACATAATTATTTCATCATCACTCCTGAATGGAATTAGAATCTAGGAATACAAAATCTAACTTACAACTTAAAGGTTAAACCAACGAAAACTATATATACTTTAAACATGTATGATTAATTTGATATTGTAGAGATCTTCCTGGAAAGGAAGGAAATAGTCTGTACTGAAACTTTCCTCATTAAATCTTAAATATTGTTGTTTTACTTTAAGGTTGATGATTTAGAGTTTCTTGGGATTATGAGAGTAGATGCCTTAGCTACAAAATATTTATACTGGTTGATCCTTTAATATTTTAGAACAAGGGTGAGAGACTGTAATATGTTATTCAGGAAACAAAATTATGACAACATTGTTGGGATTTTATACGAGAAGAATTTAGGATCATTTAAGAGCATGACATAAACAATTTCAAAACTATTAACACAATGCAATTAGGGGAAAAACACATGCATATTAGCAAGAGAGAAACTAGGGATATGTAATCAAGTGAAATAAGCATGTATGGCAGCAATAGGAGTGGTATAAGGAATGTACCAAATTATATCTACTTTTGAAGAGGAATGTATCTCGCATGCAGTAGCTTTATGAGAGGAAAAATGGCTGAAATTGAGGCTTCAAGAGAGCCTCCAATCAGCAGCAAGGGATTGTTGAAATGGCATCAGCAATAGCCAAATTTGCAGGAGCTCCAGGGGTCCTCCAGCCTTCAGCTCCTGAGGCCTCCAACGGCAGAGAAAAGGAACACCAATAACTCTATCTCGGTGGAAAAGATGGAAAACTAGAGGGGAGTGGGTGGAATTATATAGACCTTAAGAGGTCTTGATAAGTTGCCAAATGTAATGGAAATAAGAGACGCGTGGAAGAGACAAAATGATAAAGAAAGAAAGGGAAAAAAAAATCAACGGTGCTGCTACAGTCTACAGTAGCAGACAGTAAAGAATTTATATATATAATTATCTTAATATATATATTTCAACTTCTCTCTCATTTTAAAGTCATCCGTAATCGCACGTCGGTCCTCGGATTTCGACGCATAATATCTCGTTTTGATCGTCTCGAGACGACGATCAATTTGAGTATAATGTTGATATACTTCTGGTCGGGTTTTGAATAGCCGAATTTTCCGGATACGATTTTTGTTTAAGGTTAAATTTTACGAATTAAAAATATCAAATGACCTCCGATTGACGAACGGTCGATTCCGTTGGTCTTGTATCGTCGAATCGGATCTAATGACGGTGTCGGTTCGTTTCGCGGTTTTCGAATTTGCGTCGCGGCTTTTCACGACGCGCGTTACGGTGTGACCGATTTTCGGTCGATTTCGCCCGAACGACTTTTGATTCATGATCAATTGGTCGTTTTAGGTTGTTTAGTATTGACCGACAACGTTTTTGGGTTCATTAGACCCAAAATCGGACGACTTCGGTTTTGATTGGAAACCGGATGCTACACAAATTTTCATAGTGTGACTCATCAGCTTGATACCTCTGTAATTTGAACAGTTTTGAATGTCTCCTTTGTTCTTATAAAGAGGCACCACGATACTCCTCCTCCAATCTTCAGGCATTTTCTTGCTTCGCCAAATAGCATTGAATAGATTCGTAAGCCAAGTCAAACCACGCTCACCTAAAACTTTTCATACTTCTACAGGGATGTCATCCGGTCCAACACCTTTCCCAGGTCTCATAACCTTCAATGCCTCCTCTACTTCTTTTCTTTGTATTCGTCTATAGCATGCACGATTCAAAAAACTTTCATTACTAGCTAGATCACCCAAGGTGATCTCTCTATTTCCTTCTCCAATGAAAAGTTTATGGAAGTACTGCTCCCATCTAGTCTCTATATCCTTCTGAGTAACAAGCACGCGACCTTCCTCGTTCTTAATGCATCTCACTTGAGAAAGGTCTTTGATCTTTCTTTCTCTTGCTTTGGCCAACCTGAACATTTACTCACCACTATATTTGAAAAAAAGTGTACTGTGCCGTGCCCTGGTAAGCTAACTTCTATGAAAACTTTGCTTCTAGAATTGGTCAGATTCATACTGAGATTCACTGAATTTGTTCCATGTTTAGCTAATGACGCGACCTTCGGGGTTTTAGGGATGGTCAGAAAATCTTGGAAGAGAAATAAGTGTGGACAGAAGGGAAGAAATGGGATGAGAAGAAGTGGCAGGTGCATGGGATTTTAGAAGGACAATACACAAAGAAGTGTGGGATGAGAATACGTGGAAAGCTCTTCTTTGATTCATTCCACATCTCACGATTACAAAAAGGATGAGTGGCTTCATATAGATAGCCAACCCATGCAAGACTCGAGACATCCCTTTTGATCGAAGAGAATAGTCCTAATCTTACAAGACACTCTTTGAAACTAAGAATTAATATAAAGCATTTCTCTTAAAAATTAAATCAGAAATGATTTGAACCGCATCAGCTAATTCAAGCAAAGTTCGGCTATTTCAGTTATTCTTGTTGCTCATGAATCATGGCTAAGAAATCGGTTTCACCCTCTTCTACATTCACAAGTTACCTGTACACTGAACCATGCTTCCAGCAGTGATAATATTTATTAATTTTTAAGCGGGTATTGTATCAAGTTAAATAATATTGTAGACACAAAGTAATGGCAAAACCTAATTTACCTGGACTAAAACATCCTGACTTACTTGAATTAATTACTATAAAATTGGATAGCACTTTCACACTTCATGCATTCCTATTTAACTTTTGAAGCACAACTTGATAGTAAATATAGTATTCATTTTCATGTCTTGCAGATGCGCATTATCGATTCCTGAATGTTGAACATTCTTCAACACTTATAGTCATCTTGTGGTCAATGCATTTCATATTTTTTGGATAAATATCTCTCCCTCTGATTTACAGGAATGCATGGAAACAAATTGAGTCGTTTTACCAATGCAAAGATGAGGCCAGCAACCGACAACATTTGGTATTACCCCATCCGTCATTACAAACTACTCCATCTTCTAGTGGGTACCAATCTCCCTATCCAAAGGTGCTAGAATTAGGTCTCCGAAGCTTTACAGATGATGGTTGCAAGACCTTATGGCAGAAAACTGGGTCATTTCATCAGAGAAGGGAGTATTCCGTACACACTGGAAGGGGACACAAAGCTAGCTCGAAGTATGAATATAAGAAAAAGTGGGATTCAGACTCAGAATCTGAATATAGTTATGGTATGAATATTATGCATCAAGGAAATGCGAGGCTTGATAGGGTCTTGTTTGGTAATGAAGTGTTGGGAAAGGAGCTGGACGAACCTAAATTAGCAGGTGGCAAGTCAAGCAAGAGCAAGATAAGGAATGGAGCTGTTTTAGGAGCCAAGGGCCATAAAGATACGAGGAGTGCACATTCTCATGAACTAGAAAAGATAAGCTTGCTTCAGGAAGTCCACTATATCCGAGAGGAACTGGAAAAGAGGCGAGCACTGGGGGAGGTTGAAAGAAACAAGGTTGTGGAAAAATTGGTTCTCTCAGAGAAGAGGTATTAACAAGCAGATAGTTTTTTATCGGCGAAATCACACTGTCATACTTCACTAATTGTTTCAAAGTTTTGAGTAGCTTGATTATTCACTGTTATAGCTATTAAAAAAATATTTTGTACTCGTAAGCCTGACATTATGTGGTTTGGCTAACCACCTTCATTGATTTCAAAAGATATAGATATGAGATCGTATGAGGGATGCACTTGGCCTTTACATCTACAATGGCCAACACGGCATTGGAACAAGGAATGGCCTACATGGCCTTGAGCCATGAAAGATTACAATGACATATGGCTTTTCCGTAAAGCCACCATATTGTTGCTTTTGCAACTTTTCTCCGATGCCAATTCCCGTTCCTTTTGATTCTTGCTGATAGTATGCAAAACATCCTGTGCACATGATACATAAACATCGTCCTTTTTAGTCTGTTCTGGTTGAAGCGTTCTTTTCCCTCTATCAAGTTGGAAATGTTGTTATTTCTGCTTTTGCTGTGTTGGGCTCCTAGTTTTAACGTGAGCAACCAATTGCTGTGACTGCGGTACCAGATCCAGCTACTTCTGTTGTGCTACATTTGGCCTAATTCCACCTCGTGATTGCTGCCCATGCTGCTCTACCAACAATTTGTCACAACTGCATTTTCTTCTTCTCCTTATGAAGCCCATTCCAACTTCATTTTCATCACAAAAAACTCCCCCTTGCTGCCAGAAGCTCCTCCTGTTTTCTTGTTGTTTTTCTCCACTTGCCTTAAAGCAAGTTGTTTCTCTGCAGACTTTCAGATTTCGATCTACTACTGTTAGAGGCAAAAATTGGCCCAACATTCTGCCTCCGCTGAACCTTCAAACATCAAAGTTTGGCTGCTGCTGCTGCTGCTGCCAATACCTTCAACTTGCACCTGTTGCGAATTAAGAACCTGCTGTAACATCGTACTGTTGCTGTGCTGGTCTTTGTATCACAAACTCCACATATTGCTAAGGTGCATCCTTATTCTACTGTATATCCACCCGGTCTCTCTTTTAGGCACATAGACATATGTTTCATTTTTCTTCTCTGCAATCTCGGCCTTTCGGTTTTTACAGTCGTCCAAAGTTTGCCCATCTACACAACGATCATCACAAAACTTTGGAAGCTTCTCGTAGATAACTCTCTTGTCTGAACAACATACTCCCATTGGTCAACTCTTGGATTAATTAGACTAACTTTCACATATTTCAACTTCCGCTGATTTAGTCGTATTATGCTGATTTGGGACTCTGGTGTTGAGCAGGCACCATGAAGTTATTCTAAATTTGAGAAGGCTTGGCTACTTGAAATTTTTTTTAGAGAGATGGTTTCCGACCACTATTTCTCTACCGAGGTCTCTGGCACTGCCGTAGTGTGCTTGGCTCAAAAGCCAGCTTCCCTTCGTGTTAGACCGTGAGTATAATAAGGAGGTCCGAGAGCTGAAAAGTGCTCGGAGAATGGTGGTAGATGAGGATGTTTACAGATTGGACATACCAGAAGATAACATAGAGCTCTTGGAGGTGGAACTTAGTGAGATGGCTAGCTTCCAGAAAACAATCATACTGTAGGACAAAAAACGTGTGACGGAGTGGAAGCAAATATCTTGATAGTTTTGGATCAATGAGGGAGATGCAAATACGAAGTTTTTTATAGAGTTACAAGTGGAAGGCAAAGGCACAACCTCATTTAGTTTGTCTTAGTGAAGAGATCAAGATATGGAAGTTGCTCTAGCGGAGTACTTCAGAGACTTCTCCTGGGGTTCTACTAGTAGGCAATGGAGATGTTCAGGTCTAGGGGTGCAAACTTTGTCCGAGTTACATGCCTTACACCTTGCCCAGAGTGTCACTTTGGAAGAGCTCAAAGATGCGGTCCAGAACTCACGATAAAAGGAAACATAGGCAGAGAAGTTTTGGAGGTTGCTAAGGAGTTTAACACTTGCAATGATTTTTTTGAAAGGAAAAATGGCCTACATTGTATAGGCATGCGCCAAAAAACTTCACCATTTATCATGTAAAAAGAAAATTACAAGTTCTACATATCACACAACGTTACAGAAAGCAAGTTACATATCCCAGCCCTCCGCCAACACCTTAGTATGAGCTACAACATTTTCCCCAAACCATCTGTCCCCATAAAACACCGCACCGTTTCTAACCATCCAAAGAGCCCGGATGAGTGCTATGTGACTAGATCGCTCCTTTTCAGTACCTTTCCAACCTTTGCCAATATCCTCCAAAAGTCATTCATCCCATCGCAGCGGATTGGCAGATTGCCCAACACGGATGAGGCTTCTCCAGATGTCATACAATTGAAAAAGAGGTGATCCATGTCTTCAGTTTCCACATGGTACCTGGAACAAGTTGGAATGAAATTAGGAAAGAGACGTGCTGGTCTTTTGCCAGTCAATACTTCACCCCTTGTGCAGATCCAAAGGAAAAACTTCACCCGAGTCGGAATTTTCCATTTCTAGATCCTTTTGCAGTCAGCCTCACACCTTCCCGGGGCGTACGCTACATGACCCCTCAGAACTTTGTAAGCCTTCTCTACAGTGAAAAGACCGTCTCTCCAGCACCAATATATGGGAAGTAAGAGAATGATCAAACTCTACATTGGAAGGCAAGTGGTTAGTAGAAAAGGGTGGTAGAATGGACTCCAGCTGTACAGAGTGTGTGAGTTCCTTAGTGTCCTCTAGGTTTTTAACATCAAATCCGCTCATCTTATTCTTCACTTTCATACCCGAGCTGGCATTAAATGTATTCAATATGTCACTGACATTTCTCAACTTATCCTCAATTAATTCATCTCTTAACAATTCTAGAAATGTCATCCTCAAAAAATTCCTCATAACAAATCATGGGAGCAATCTGCTCAATTAGAGGATATCCTCGAGAAGTTGGGGTCTCATACTCAACATACCTTGACTCTGACATGTAATGCTGGGTTGATTATAGATCATCTGTACGACAGATATTGGTCGGAGCCTCATATGGTGGAGTCAATAGATACAAAGTTTGTAGATCTAGCTCATGAGTCCAATCCCCTATAGGTGTGGGCTCTCTGAATGGGTGGCATGAGGGCTGGTCAATGCATGCTTGATCACTAAGTTCAATCAAGTCTGCGAATTCATAAAGTACATGCCTCTCCATTCGGTTTGTTCTTTCGACCATGTTATATCCTAAGCCAAGTCATGATGTGTATGTGTAATTTGTTGACCTTCCCTACCATTCATATGAGAAGAGAATGAGGTCTGTTGGGGAAAATAACTCTGCCAGTTATCCCTCTCAGCAGTAGCTTGCTCTTCGAATGGTTCTTTGATGCTAACAAGCGTTCGGGACTATGATGAGTCAATGTAGGATGGAAGTGGATCTGGAGTGTAAGAATGTGGGGTATGTGAGAAGTGCGAAGAAGTGGAAAAGTCAGTCGAAGTTCTGACTTCATATTCGGGGTGGAGTGGGGAGAAGAAATATGAGTGAGGAGGAACCGTTTCAAAGAGAGGGTTTTGCTGGGATGAATAAGAAGAGGTTAGGAAATCGGTCGGAGTTCTGACTTCGTAGTTGGAATGTAGTGGAGAGAAGAAATGTGACTGAGGAGGAACCATCTCAAAGAGATGGTCCATGGAGGAGAGAAATAGTGAAGATGGTCGGTAATCGGTTAAGGAGAAGTTACATGCAGAGTTCGAGTGCGGAGACCGATAAGTCGACATTTTCGACAAGAAATGAAAGTGAATTTATGCAAAAGCATGCAAATGCACAGAAGGATAACAAACACACACATACATAAAAACAAAGGCAGGAGCAATGAAGAATATGGTGAGATCCTTAAGCGTATCACGGAAGCATGAGGATCGCATCATATGCGATCGAGAGCGACTAGTCGCACTAGTTGCTCCAGGCAACGGAAATTAAATTTTTTTTCATGCGATGAAACCACATGATCCAAGAACACTTCTCGGATCGTTTCATCTAAACCACAAACAAGTATTAGGGTTACCTCTTGAAGCGTGGTTGTGATCGAGTCTCTAAACGAAGAGACCTCCTGTCTCAAGTCCGATCCGATTGAGGAGACGCTTGCGAGCGCGTAGATGAGACACGTGCTTCTCGTAATCCATGTTGATGATCCAAGCAACGAATCTTCAGATCTCGTCACACGAGATACGATGTCTTCTTCACGATTGAGCCACACCGAAGGAGACGGAGATCCATAAGCAAATGATCCAGCACCATAACGACAACGCTGCGGCGGTGGAGACTCTCTCTAGGGCATCCATGGTGGACGGCCATATGAGAGAGAGATGGCGTGCAGAGAATGAGAGAGAGAGGAGTTGTTGCTCACAACTTGTGTGTTGAGTTGTTGTAACCAAGAAGAGCAAGGGGTGCCTCTCCTTTTATAATATTTTGGGATACATGGATCTCAATCTATGGAAAACACAAATCCAATGGCTCACATTGATTTGTGTTTCTTTTAATGGCCAAGATTTTGTTGGTAAAAACTAACAATTAATTTAATTTAGATTAAATATATAATGATAAATCAATATGATTTAATCCCAAATGAAATCAATCAAGCATGGAGATTACGAAATAAAGATTGCCTCCTTTCATAATATGGGATTTGGTGGCAATCTCATGTAATCTCATGAGATCTCATGAGATTACATTATTCCATGGAAATCTCCAAGATTTACAACAACACTTGTTGTATATTATTCTACAAAAATAATTCACAATTATTTTGTGAATATTGCAATCTTGCCATTGGAAAATTGTGAATCACATTCACAACCCAAAATAAAATGTAAATTACATTTTCAATTAATTGTCCAATGCAAATCTAATTCACATAAACATTTAATTAATAAATGTAAGTTACAAATAACTCTCTCTTATATATTATAATTCACATTTATAATATATATGATTAATATGGATAGTGCTATCCACATTATTTAATATCTATGATAATTAAATCACATTTAATCATCTTGGATTTCTATTCTCATGTGCCCAAATAATATGAATCACATTCACATTATTTATATCTTTGATAATCAAATCACATTTAATTATCTTTGATAACTCTCCATATAATATGAATCATATTCATATTATTCATGATAATTAAATCACATTTAACTATCCATTTTCTCAATGCTCGGATACATATATCAACAATGAAATTATCCATGAACTCTCTCAAGGATAATACGCTTTCTCTGCGGATACTTGGAGATAAGGACAAGGCAATTGTATTGTTCCACGTATAGTGACTTCGATATTGAGATCACATCTCAAATCCAGATCTTGTGGACCTTCCATAGATGCCTGATTAAATCAAGGCCGTAGATCCAATCTTCTCATTGCATCTGAATCACATTCAGATCACTGTCCAACACTTGGGCCAAGATTAGATCACTTCTCTACTGAGAGGAGTCACTAAAATCCAGACCCGTTTCATCACTCCCTAGCAATGGAAGCGTCATGATTATACAATCGTTTATGATCACATCACCCTCAGGTATTACCAATACATGTACATCCTGCATACTGGAAGACCCAGATTAAACCCGAAGTATAAGATCAATTTTACACTGTCTACTTCAGGGATTTATCATTAAATTTCTCATTTGACTATTGGGAGTTGGTATCGATCATATACTTTCCAAAAAGCATATATCATACCCAGGTGTTGATCATATACTTTCCAAAAGTAGATATCAAACCTACAAATTCAGTCAAGTTTCGAAAGCGAGATGACCGTGCACGGAATTTAATTCTTCCCAATATCTCATGAGTGAGTTCATGTCTTCCGGTCCAAGAAATGAACCTGTATGATCCCTTTGAGAGATCATATTACTCATATACCCTTATATGCACACCAGCGCGCCGTTGTATAGACCTTGATTAGGTCATCATCCTATTGGTCTGTCAAATGTACATACTCAGACATATAGTAACACATTGTCTCCGGTTAGAGGATGCGTGCCTATATCGTGATAGTATACGAAATAAGACTTTGGTTATATCGATTTCGTTAAGTCAACTCTTTGACTTAACTTATCTAATACCTCCGAATCTCTATTCCTATGCAGAGGACCTGCATCAAGAGGTCGGTTAGATATCGGCCTTTAAAGAAAGAATTGCCATCTTCTTCTCAGGCTGGAGATCATCTCTTAATAATTATTTGACGGTGCTTGATGAGTCCTCAATCTAACTCTTTAGATATTCATCCAAACACCAGCTTCCATGATTCAATAATTGAATCAACAGCTGTATGATCATTAAGATGACCATGGTACATAACCCTAATTGTACTAAGAGACCTATTATGCAAATTATTTATTCTTCCTTTCAGATCTGGGAATGATATTCGCAATAACATTTATTGCATAATGGCTCGTCGTGGGCTTGCATGTCCAACAAACAAACTTGGTTTCACCAACTTAACACAGTGATGGTCGCAAAGGTCCGACCATTATCTTTTCCATTTTAGTAAAGTGATAAAATAATCTTGTTACACAAGCACACCAGGTGAGTCGCCTGACGTCCAACATACGCTCCCATTATATCCCAACCAAAGAGACGATCTGCTCGGGCCGCCAGATTATATCGTGCCCCTAAGGATAATAATGAGAAGATATACAACAAAACGTCTCTCTAAGGTCGAAGGCAAGCGCTTGCAGCTCCCAATCCCGTAAGAGTCGGACCTGGAGACTTAGGGCGCAAGTCCATGGATTTGAGCTCTAACCTTAATGTGTACGTCTTTACCCACTCTGTCTGGAGGTATGTACCTGCGTACAATGACGAGGTTGCTCTCCGAAAAACAAATGTTAATTTTAATCAAAATTTTTTGGATCAACTCTAATTAACAGTCCCAATTTTAAGTTAGATTATCACTTGATTCGATTCACCAAACACGTCATGCTTAACGATTAGTCTTGATTTTCGTTTATCCTAAGTTATAAAACCAAGGGGAAGGAGTCAAGAAAACTGATGCAATCGGTAAAATCAATGATGCATGCTCAGTTTAGAAGCTTACAGTGATCCTCGTGCTCTACATACGGGATGCAATATAGAATTGAATTTTTTATACTAAATGAATGCAAGTTAGAGAAAACCACACCTACTAGGAACTTCTATTAGTCGGGAAGAATTTGAATTTAGTTTGATTAAGTAGAACGTTCTATAGTGCGAATTATTAAAAGTGAACTGTGGTCCTAGATTACACGAGCATAAGCAACGGATAATTGATCTATGTAAAGCTCTAAGAGTTGCGAGTGCAGGTCTAACCTACGGGCCACTCAAGTCGAGCACCACCCTCAACACGAGAGTCCGGGTACAAGCGCGGGATCCCAAAAAGGAACCGCTGTAAATGTTGGAGTATTGCTTATATGCGTCACTTATGAGGGAGATGTTACCCCATCCAGTTTTTTAGTCCCACATCTACCAGTTTGGAGATGTGGAGACTCATTGGGGGCTATATATAGAACCTCACACCCATTGTATCCAGTGAGAAAAAGCAATGAAGCATATGGTCCTTTGAGGCCTTCTCCCGTGGTTTCATCCCGCTCCTTAGGGAGTAGGGTTCCACGTAAAATCTCGATGTTTATTCTTGTTTGTTTTATCTTTATTTCTCTGATACGCTTCTGCATTCCTTTTTTCTGCCAAGGTATTAGAGAAGGTCATTCTTGGTTGATCTTTGAAGATTTTGAAGTTTTTTTAGATCAATCGAGTTCGTGTTTCAGTTTTATGGGTTTCTTGAAACCTTAATTCCTGATATTTTTCTTGAAGATTTGTTCGTATTCATTATTCTAGGGTTTTCTTAAAACCCTAATTCTGCACAAGTTCAAGATCTCCTGGCACTATCCACACACATCTGAAGGCGATGATCAACTTCCTTCTTCATTTCCAGGTAGCGATCCACGCGATTCTCGTGCATCAACACAGTAGATGCGCATCAGACGTCCATCTCCAACCCTAGATCAGCAGGCGGAAGAAGAAAGAAGGCACCGCCTGCACCTACTCACCGCACCTCCTTCGCGTGAACTCCCATCTTCTCTCCAGGCGGCGCTAAAGGCACATCTCTCCCATACTGGGCGGTGAAACAACCTTTGTGGCGCATCGCTGGGTCAGGGGCACCACCCTCATCCTCGTGGCGACGCTGGCTCTAACCGCGTATGCTCCAGAAGCACCTCTAGGCGACAGAGCCTCGCCCATCGCGTGAGATCTCCTTGCGATGCATCTCCTTTGCATCGAGGCAGGCGACAAGCCCCATCTAGCGTCATCCCAGGCGGTGCTACAGTTGCTGCCGCATCCCTTTTTAGATCAAGCTCGAGGCAGAGCTTCACATCCCGAAGCCTCTCCAGAAAAGATCCCATGCGAGCTCCTGGCGATGGTGAGCAGCGCCATGCGCTCCAGGCAGCACCCCGAGTAGCGCACCCTCCAGGCGGAGGTCTCCTCTCCGACTTCTCCATCTCATGCCGGCAACGGTGACGAAGAAACCCCAGCGGGGGCATCATCCTTCTTCCTCAAGCTCCTAGAGCGCGATACCCCGGCATCCACTTCCACCGGTGCTGATCCCCTCCAGCGGAGGTGACGACATATGAAGCCCCCAGGTTGATAGGTGGGTTCCCCGATTAGAACCCTAAAGAGGGGTTAACACCCAAGTGGGCTGCGGGTTATTTACAAAAAAAATCAAGTAAAAAAAAGAAAGGGGGGGGGTCGGACCTATGTGTTTTAGCCCAAGGGGCCTGTCCTCATTAAAAAAAGGGTTTGCTTTAAAAAAAGGGGATAGAAAAAAGGGAGGAGTTGCATACAAAAATTACGTGAAAAAAGAGAGAGCCGTAAAAAATGTCAACGACTTATTTGAAAAAAAAGAGTGACAACTATTAAAAAAGGAGAATGAAATAGCCAAAAAAAAATTGATTGAGAAAAGCCGAGAAAAATTGTGACAGCTTATTGTTTTCCCCATTATCTTGTCTTCTCCCAACTTGGTCGATGTTGATTTTCTGACAAGTATGGAGAAAGAGAGAGTATTGTGTAGAGTCACAGGTCTGTTCCAGATTCAGATGTCAGATTCCAGACCAGCCAGATTTCCACACTCTACAATACAGTTGTTCAGACTCGACGATTGATTTCGAGTCATCAGTTTCAGACACACACATGTATGCAGTCTTTTCAAATGTGCACATGTATGCCATCATTTGTCGTGATCCCCATCATTCTTGTTTTCGGCCAAAGTTTTCATGTGAGCTATAAGGACTCTAAAGTAGAGGACCATTTCCTATGCCTTGTTGGCTAGGGTTTTCATGTGGTTTCATAGGGACTCCAGAGTAGAGTACCATTCTCTATGCCAGATGGGAGAGACCCAGTTCTCTGGCGTGGAGACTTCTTCAGACTCTATTCTCAAGCGATCGTGAACTCTAGTATGAGATCCTTCCGAGGTTCTTACGAGGGAGAACCCAGTTCGTGGTCCCTATGAGAGAGACCCATCTTTAGATATCTACGTATGGATAATTAGCGATGCTCTTTTCGACCCTTTTCAGAGATGGAGCAGTTGCCCACATGTTGTGGTGGGCCAGAGTACTCCGACGAGGAGACTCAGTTTCAGTTGCAATGACTCTGACAGGCGTAGTACAGAGCACATGCTTTCCGACGAGGAGATTCAGTTGACTCACACTCCAGCCCGTTCGTCCTCCTCACCTGCACGACATGAGAAGCAACGTCCTCGACAGCAACCGACATTTATACACATTGAGTTGATATAGTCTGTAATGTCATGTATTGTGAGTTGAAATTTCTTTCTGTTTGTCCAAGCTGAGCATTGCATGCTCCAGCTTGAGGGGGAGTGTTGGAGTATTGTTTATATGTGTCACTTATGAGGGAGATGGGTAGGATCCATTTACCCCATCCAGTTGTTTAGTCCCACATCTACCAGTTTGGAGATGTGGAGACTTAGTGGGGGCTATATATAGACCCCCATACCCATTGTAATTTGTATCCAGTGAGAAAAAGTAATGAAGCATATGGTCCTTTGATTTGAGGCCTTCTCCCGTGGTTTCATCCCGCTACTTAGGGAGTAGGGTTCCACGTAAAATCCCGATGTTTATTCTTGTTTTATCTTTATTTTCTGATACGCTTCCGCATTCCTATTTTCTAACCGTAAATGTGTAATTATTACAAATTATTACAAAAATCAAATAAAATGTAGAAATAAATCCTAAGGACTCTACACTATCTCACAACTCGACTCAATCTTACTTTTTAAATGCAATCTTTTGGTCGGCTTGCTTCCTGAAAAAGTCGGCCTCCAATGCTCCTGAGTTGCTCGTCTACCTAAGCAATCGCTCCGATCGTGTCCAGTCTCTCGCACAAAAAATAAGATGGTTGTTAGAAAGATAACTCAAATAAAATAAAGAAATAAATAAATAATGAAATAAAATGCTAGAAAAATAAATAGAGCAATAATTACAAGAAAGCTCGGGGGTCATACTATTTGGGGATGGAAAACCTAATTTCTAAATTATCTAAATATCAACCTAAGCCGTGCCTCCCCAGCAGCGGCACCATTTGATTAAGCAAAAAATTACCCTTGCTAATAATGTGAAATTATAACGATGTTCGCTGTAGAAGAGCAAATTCGGATTAATCAAAACAACTACTTAATTAATTTCCAATTAAATGTGAGCGATCAAATTATTTTACCTAGGCAATTTTCAGATAATCTAGATGCTAGCTTTTCGAGAAGGATTTTGAGCTATTTTTATGCAAATGATGACGGAATGCGAATGCAAGATGCCAATTTTAAGGTTAAATTATCCAACAATAAAAATCCAAATTAATATGCAAAATTTTCTTAAAAATCCAGAAGGCAAATTTTCCTTAATTATTTATGCAATAAGAATACATGACACGTTTATTTATTTTTATGACATAAAATGTATGCATGAAAAATGGACACTTTTTATGGATTTTCTTATAATTTTTCGTGTAAATGATATGTACAAATTATGAAAATTTGTCACAAGGTTAAAAATGGTGAAATTAACCTACTGTGAAATTTTGAAACGAACAATGTGATTTTCAATAATTTAAATTTAATAAATAACAAACTTATTTTTTCTGAAATAAAATTATCCTAGATATGTCTAATTAAGATCTATCTAGGAAAAAATATCACTCCCCAAAAGATTGAGTTTTCAGACCATTAAAATTAATTATCAAAATCACAACTTAAATTATTCTAAGAAAAATGTGCATGTAAATGACTTGATTTTTGGGCACATATTAGAATACAATTAATTATATAAAATTTGAATTTTCGAGAATTTTCGGAGCAGTGGTTGAATTATTATGAATTTCCAACAAACAGGGGCAAAATATGACTATTTTCACCACAATAAATATCATAAATCAAACAATGATCATAACAATTAAATCAATCATCCACAAGATAAATGATTAATTGTTCAACAATATGCAATTTTTGAAATTAAACTATGATGACAATCGATGCTTAAAAGTGAGATTCAAACACATGGGTATATATATACAATACAGGAAAATAAAGTAAATAAAAAATATCCTAACATGGACTAAAATGAACTATGAAGACCCGTTGGGCTTTCTTGCAATTTTTCTAGGTGTGCATGCATCGTGCGTGCTCTAGGATGACAGGGGTTTCTTCATAATTCTGGGGAAGGCGAGGGTCGTGCTGCAAAATTTCTTGTACCCCACGTGCGGGGGGCGTGCGATTGGCTATGCTCGGGGCTGCCTGGGTTCGAGGCTGAGGTGTGAGCTTCCCCAGCTTCTACTGGCCCGAGCCAAGGGGCATGGAGGGAGGCTTGGTAAAGTTGTTGTGGCGCCCTAATGGCCATTGGATCAAGGTTTTAAGCCTTGATCCTACGACAGCTGTGGTTGAGGGCGATCGACGGTGGCACGTCGATGAGCGCGATGGATGTTGGAGACTCGATTGAGGGCAAGGTGGCAGAGAAGCAATTGTCGTGGAGGTGAATCAGAGGTGAAGCGGCGGAGACCGGTGGTGAGGTGGAGTGGAGGTGGCGCTGACCGATGGTGAGGTGGAGTGGCAGTGGCACTGACCGGCATGGAAGGCCGTATCCCGATATATCGGCGATATATCGTCGATATATCCATATCGACATGGGACCGATATCGAAATCGATATATCGATATATCCGATTTCAGGCATTTTCTTCAGAAAGATTCCTAGATATAGCGATATATCGGCGATATATCGCCGATATATCGGTATCGACATGATATCGAAACGATATCGATATCGATATGTCCTTCCATGCTGACCGGTGGTGAGGCGGAGCGGTGTGATGTGCGGCAGAGCAAAGGTGGTCGACGATCTGGAGCTCCGCGAAGTAGCGTGAAGGCGAGGGTGGTTGACGGTTGAGGCGGAGCGAGGGCGGAACCGTGGTGTTAGCGGAGGAGGAGCATGCGGTGCTCAAGCAACGGAGAAGAGGCGGAGCGAGGGCGGAAAAGCAGCGACCAGTGGTGAAGCGAAGAGGCGCGAAGTGTGGCGGAGAGGAGAAGAATATAGGAAAAAGAAGAAGAAAAAGAGGAAGAATGAGAAGGAGAAGAAGAAGGGGGAAGAGGAGAATAAGTATACCTGGAGGAGATTTCTCACCGGAGGAGGTTGGAGGAGCTTCGGAGCTCAACTTCGATCATCACCTCAAGACCATCGGCAATGACCTTTGAAGCTTTGCAGCTCAATTGGAGGGCCGCTGCTACGAGGTGGACTCGCCACGGATCAAACCAAAGATCGGGACTGGCTCGTCTTCGCTCGATCGAACGATCCTTACGTTGTCATCGTGTATGTACAAGAGTTGGAGCTCGCCTCTCTCGAATGGCGGATGTGAAGGGCTCTGGTGGAGGCGTAAAACGAGGAAATCAAGGTTGATATATTTGAACGGAGGAGAGGAGCATAGAAAGAAGAAAGAAAAAGAAAGAAGAAGAAAGAAAATCAGAAGAAAGGAGAAGAAGAAGCGGAGAGGAGATACTGCCTGGAAGTTCGCCTGAAGGTGGAGGGGCACATCCTTTTCCGATCGTCGCTTCAACTCGAGCTAGCGAAGGGCTCGAAGAAGCTCAACAACTCAGCGTGCGGCAAAGGCAACTGCCTTTGGATCTCTTCGAAGGTATTTGCTCAATGGCGACCTTGTTGTCATCAGGGTTCAGTTGGAGCTTGCTCCTAATGGCGGATGCACGATGACAGGGGCAGAGCGGAGGGTTTTATGGGAGGTTGGAGCTCGTGAGAAGATCGAGGAGGTGGAGCGGAGGAAGCGTTGGAGGTGGTTGTGAGGTGGTGCACGTGTGGGTTTTCGGCCGTTGGTGGAGAGGAGTCTGGGCCGTTGGATCAGCCTAGATCCAAGGGTGGGGGAATGACACTTGGCGCATTAAAATTATAAATAAAATAAAATAAAAATAAAAAATAAAAACAAAAAGGAAATAAATGGGGTAAAAGGGGGCGACATGTGGCGGCTTCAGGAGTTGCCATGTGTCACTCCTAGAAAATCCAGAAAAGAAATAAGAAGAAAAATAAATAAAAAATAGAAAACAAGGTCAAATCAAAATGTGATCTTCATGAAAGTTGTTCGTCTCGATGAGATGTACATCTTTCATGAAGGGACCCAAGGTTGCAAAAATCGGTAGTCGATACTCGATCGGTTGGGTCACTGATTAAGGATTAATCAAAAGTCGGGTGACTAATCGGATTTAGTCGTGCTTTAATCGGGTTTGAATTTTTAATTATTTTAAATATACAAATCATTTTTATGCAAATATTCTTATGCATTTACAAAGATTTGTACATTTTTTATATTATCATAATGAAAGAAAAGAAGTAATTGATTTAAATGAAATATTAAACATATTAGAATAAGTTTTCTTTAAAAAAAGTAAAAAATATGGTATCTCCAAACAAAAATCCATCAATTAATCGGCCTAGTCGGAATTAGTCAATACTCGGTCGGCCACCCCACTGACTAGACTAGTCGGACCTACTAGTCGGGCCAGTCGGGGGATTTTTACAACAGTGAATGGACCAAAAACAAAAGAAATCATCTTGCCAAAACGTATTTTTGGTGGTACTCTCTATATATAGTACCTGTATTTTTTATCACGCTAAGTATTTTTTTAATTTTTAAATAAGGTAAAAAACAAATATAGTAGAATATAATAAAATAAAAATATTTACATCTTAATCTAATTTTTGGATTTTTTATAATTAAGCAAACAAAGAAATAAAATAAAAAGAACATATCTAACTATATATACAAACTCATAGTGATTTGTCTTCTTTGATTTTTAATTCAATTTTTGTTTAGATTTTGTACATTTTATTAAAGCATAAATCAAAGAAGATAAATGAAAAAGAAATAAATAAAAAAGAATTATTTTTGTAAATAAAATAATAAGATCAAAATCGTTCAATATATACAATATACAATGAGGTCCCAAAACTCACGTTTCACATATGAACTCTGATTCTTTTGAATTTGCCCTTGTTTTATAGATAATTGGATGTATATTAATTCAAAAGTGAGTATGGATCATATGCGAAAGATATCCACATTTACGGCCTTTTGTCTCCAAACTATGGTTTAGATTTTATTGAGCAAATATACAAGTTAGTATTTTTTTGGTATTTTCCTTTGTTAATGATAGTAATATACACACACTAAAGTTGATTTTATTTTATTTGGAGTTAGTGATAAATAATTAAAAATAAGGAAAGTTATGGTAGTATACATATGATAATATATAAGCCTTTAACTTCTTATTTAATGCAAATATGTGTGCTAAAAAATGGATATTATATACATATGCATGAATGATAAAAATACAATTTAAATGAATAAATGCAATTAATTACTTGAGAACAGAGCTCCATTTTCATCTTTTAGAGTGATGAGTCACAGATTCATTAACAATATAAGAATACTATTAATATTATGAATATATAGTAGTCTTTTTTTTTGAAAGAAAAGATAAAAAACTTACACCATATAGGTGTGTTCCCCAAAACTTCACTATCTATCTCCAAAGATTATTACACGCCTATTACATTTAGGAAATAATAAGGTTGCAAAAATCGGTATTCGGTATTCGATCGGTTAGGTCACTGAATAAGGATTAATCAACAGTCGAACGACTAATTAGATTTAGTCGAGATTTAGCCGACTTTGATTTTTTTTAATTATTTTAAATATATAAATCATTTTTGCACATATATTCCTATATAATTACCTAGATTTGTCAAATTTTATACTATCATAATGAAAGAAAAGAAGTAAATTAATTTAAATAAAACATTAAGCATATTAAAATAAGATTGCTTTAAAAAAGCAAAAAAATAAATGGTATTTCCAAGCAAAAATCGATCAATTAGTTGGACCTAGTCGGAATTAGTCAACACTCGATCGACCACCCCACCGACAAGACTAATCAGACCTACTAGTCAAGCCAGTCAAGGGACTTTTACAGCACCGAGACATAAAGTACACTTTACATGAACAACTTTCAACCATTGCATTTACATGCGCCGCCACATTCTCTTCGTAAAAGCAATCTTGTCTAAACATCACCCCGTTCCGAGTCATCCAAAGTGCCTAGATGACTGCCACGTACCTTGATTTCTCCTTCGTACCGCTCTAATCCGCCCCAATGGAGCACCAAAAACTCGACTCGCTGGTTACTGTCCGATTTTCGAAACGGTTCCAGACTTCCGAAGAACTACCACAGGTAAAGAATATATGGTCTGCATCCTCCACTTCCTCCGGACATCTGGGTCAAACTTGGTCCCGCCCCCTTGACGAAACGGGCAAATATGTTTCTTGATAGCAATCTACCATTCTTGAAGAGCCACAAGAACATTTTCACTCGAGTTGAGACCGTCCACTTCCAGATCTGCCTACAATTTACCGCTCACTCACCAGGATCATAGATTGTCGGACCCCTTATCGCCTCAGCAAGCAAAGTCAGGAGCTCCTCCAAGCACTGATCTGAAAGCTCAGAGTTCCTCCAATATATAGTAGTCCTAATGCCTCACGTCAGGGATGAGACAACTGTATAGGTGAGGCACATGGTTATGGTAAGCAGTTGTGAGGTGTTGTCTCTCAAAAAAAAAGTCGTGAGATGTTGATTTCAGCCACATGAACTAATTAAATGACGTTTTGAGTTTTTTAAGATTACAATATTCATCCCCCAAAACTTCTCATCCTTGTAGTTTAAAAGGGGTTCCTATTCTAATCATTGATATTTATTCTATATTGTAGCAGAAACGAACATGTTAATAACTCGATATAAGTTTTGAACAAGATCAACTCCATTGGTCATTTGTAAATATTAAATGTGATATTCATCTCATTTATCCGAAGTAATCAATAAAAGAATGTTCCTACTTTTCAAACTCTAACAACAAATTAAAATAAGTATGCACCATTCCTTGAATATAGTTGGGATTATCCCTTCTAAATATGAATCCCTTTTCTTCTTTTGGACAGATTAGGACCATGATGTGTTTCGATCTTATTTTTCGCATTGTTTCTCGGTATATATATTTTATTATGTGCTTGAAACTAAATATAAGTTTAATTGCAGGTTCATACATATACAACATGAGGTGTAGTATAATAGTAATTAAAGGCTTAAAGCAGTTAGGAGGTATGCCATATATTGACCCTAAGTAAGGGAAAAATGACAAATAAAATGTTATGTGTAATTATAATGTGATGTTTAGAGCTCTGTTCATGAAAGCTGTCCGTGTGGCTGCATATGCGGTCGCATATGCCTAAGCGGCTTCCTCAGCGCATCGATTACCTGAAGTCCCACTTTCTGCGCCATTTGCGCATATATGGCTCGCATATGCAGGTTGTGCGGGCGCATATGCGCTCCATGCGCTCGCTTAAGGTCCAGTTGGGTAATCAAATTCGGATCGTAAGATCCAGATCTTGTATTATTTTGATTCTATATATTAAATCATATTATGTAATACTATCTTTTATGATTTTGATATTTAGTTGTACTATTTTGAGCTCTACATGAAAATCATTTTTTAGATCTTTTGTTGGACCACATTTTTTCATAAATTCAGTTTAGTTATAGTCACTTTTGTTGGTATTTATTTATTTTTAAATAAAAAAATAAAAAATCGCGTAGAACCGCATATACCCCCGCATATCGCTTAATCGCTATTCAGTGACCTGTCCGAACGCATATGCATACCGCTTTCCTGGACCTTGGTTTAGAGTGATATTGAAGTGGTTTTTTCATAATCTCATCTTGTTTCCATAATATTCAAATAGTACATTTTTGCTTGATTTTAGTTTATTTTTTTCTTAAAATTGAGGCTTATGCCTCAACCACATCGAGGCTCATGCCTATTCTCGATGATGGAGAAACAATCTCCTCGCCTCATGTTTTTTAAGGCCTTAGATATAACATAGGTAGTGGCTTCCCTACCATGCAGAGAGGTTAGCTATGGTAGAGGAAAATAAAAAGAGGGGAATGATGAGAGTAGCCAAGGTCGTGAAAATCGGTACTCAGTACTCAGTTGGTCATATCACTGCAGTCGACACCTAGTTGGATTTAGTTGGTTTTGAGTTTTTTAATCATTTCATATAGGAGTCATTTTTATACACATATTCTTATATATTTACATAGATTTGTACATTTTCTATACTATTATAATGAAATAAAATAAGTAATTAAATTTAGGAAAAGGGAGCCTACACCCAGGGGTGTAGGTAACTACCTACACATGGCTCATTTTTTTACTATTTTTTGTTTTTTTTGAAATGAAACCTTGAAGGAATTAGATCACCATATATCATTATGGTGTCATTCCAAATTCAACTTATTTCGGAACTTCTATCATCTCCTTCAAGACTAATAAATTTTAACGGTGGATTTAAGAAAAAAATAAATTTCAACAATCTTAGAATTGCTGAAATTGACCCCTTCTAGATGAACGTGTTAGGAATGTTTGTTTTACATGAAACTTGAGATACATATTCCCCTTAATACATTAAGCAAATCCCCATAAGGTTTCCTTCAAAAAAACCCAAAAACAATGAAAAAAGGTCGGGTGTAGGGAGTTACCTACACTCTCGAGTGTAGGCTCCCAGCTCCCTTGAATTTAAATATAACATTAAGCATATTTGAATAAGTTTGCTTTTTGAAAAAACAAAAACTAAAAAATGCTATCTCCAAGTAAAATCCGATCGACTAGTCAGACTAGTCAACTATAGTTGGCCAACCGAGTATTTACGATCACTCAATAACTAGTTGACCACCCCACCGGCTCGACTAGTCGACCAATTTTTGCAACATTAAGAGTATCATGAGGGTACATGAACGAAAGAGAAATGTGGACGAAAAACCAAAGCTGAATTTCATCCACCACGAGCATTTGTTCACATATTCCTGGGAAGACATAACGAAAGAGTTAAATAAATAATTCAAATTGAATTCGGATCTCCTACATCCCTCCCTGGAGATCTAACCCAGACCGGTACTCCATATGCATTTCTTCCCCTAGTCCCAATGCTTACACAAGGGCTAGATAAATATCTGTACACATAGTTGCACTTTTATCGATGGTCTTGGATTATTTTCCCTTCATGCAGTCTACACGGATTCGGATATTAGTGAAGTCTAAATTAGGAAGAATCAAATTATTTACTAGCCTTTGAATCTTCTCCTCTTAAATATGTCCCATTATGGCATTTGGTGTGCAGTTCAGTCACTGTCATCTCATCTCTCTTGCACCTTTCTATATTCATCTACCCTTTATCTATTTGCTATTGTTAAGCCCCAGGATTCGGGTTATCCATTTATACAACATTCGCATTATATAATTCACAATCGATCACATCATGTACAAAAATGTAGGGGAATGTTTTTAGCGATTTGAATGACATTCACAATAATATAACAAGACACAAATGATCACGTGTCACCAAAGAAGCAATGCATTCAAAAAGGTAAACATTTCCAACTAAATGTTTAGGACAAGCATCAATTCTCATATATTGTAACATGTATAAAAGAATTAAGTGTTTAGTACATGCAACTCAAAATTATGGTAGAAGAAAGTGTAAGCACACCAAAAATACAACTAACTATACATGATACTATTCTGTATACCGTCAAAAGAATCATCGATTGTCCACCAAAACTAAGAATCCTGCCAACCAAGCTATTCCGCTACTGGCACATTCCCTGCATCCATGATAGGAACAAGGAGACACCGACAATTGTTGTGTACAAGCATCGATTATTAAATTTTCAACATGAATTTTGGTGGTTACAAAGTAAGAGAAGCAAGTAGATAGACAATGACAATATACATAAAATTAACTACTTGCATGAAAAGAAGGTTTTCTGACAACTCAGCATACTGACATCTTTCTCATTCACCACACCCAAAGATAAATGCTTAGTAATTTCATTTATTAATTATGAGATGATGTCAGAGTAAAAGATCTAGATATAGGCCTTGTCTTTTCAATGATATCATTTGTAGGATATAGTGATGGATCCAGTTAAGATATAGATGATTGATGATGGTTTTCACGTCATATTCTTTTCCCTCACCAAAGCCTATAACAATAATCAAACTCAAAGTGATGAAGAAGCCCCCTATGGTATTCATTCGTCTCGCTTCCCCAGTGGAAGGTGGTTCAGGAGGGAGCTAGTCTAAACTCCAACTATGACCTCTGAGATGGGTGGGAGAGACTCTTCGGTCCAAGTCACTCCACTCCTGCCCGAACCGGTGTAGGAACATGCTAAAGATGCTCGAAGAAAATCCAAGGGTCCTCCAGCCTAGAAACCCTAATAGAACTCAGGGATATCGGAACTAGTCAAGAGAAAACATATGGATCCTGGGGAAACGGTAAAACTATGAGCTCGCAATAAAATTTGGGAAAAGATTGGGATCCTAGACCCGCGCACTAGGCGGTCGCTGCTCAATCTGGATTCTGGACATCCTAACTCCAGCTTAGTTGAGGGTCACCGCAATCTTACACGGTCAGGTGTAAGGGTCACCTCATCCGGCACAAATATCTGTCATCATTGATTCTCATCAAACCAATTATCCGAGTCAACATCCAATAGTTACACAAGAATGAAGATGTATATGAAAGATTATATTGTTTGTCCCAAAAATAGAAGGAATTGGTAATATCTATCACTTGTTTACCAGATTCTGATTTGCATTTGATAAGATATTCCTGTCTACCTCACTTGGATATTAATCCCACCATCCCACGAAAAGTGTAACCCAAAGGATAATTTCAGTCTACTCACGAGTGGAGATAAATATCAACCATCTATCCAATGCTCCAAAATAAAAAATTGTATATAAATGCAAATACTTATGCAAAGAAAACATCACATCTACCACTAATTAACAACACAATAAAGTTACAAAAAGAGTGTGGACACATACTTATCTTCCGATATATATATCAATTATAAACTATAAAGGTAAATATTGAATAAGAATATATTATCAATTATAGATTACAAAGGAAAATAAGAATAAGAATATTATCAACAATATACATTCCAGTGGGCATTCATAATGAAAATGGCACCAATCAACTAACGTAGTAACTTGCACTCGCAATAACAAAAAGTACATCTAACCCAAATCACCCATCAACCATATATTGAGATGACAGAAACAATAGAATTATCTGCGCACATGCTAAATCTATCAGAGTCCGCACTACACCCATCATAGAAAACTACTACTTTGCAAGGAAGTGTAAGATAGTATGATGAACCTACCTAATCTCTTCATCAATTTAAACATTGACATTGTTCTTGATTAGTTGATTTATGGAAAATGATGGCAATATTAAATGCTATTTCTATTTATGCACTTATTTATATACCTGCACGTATATAAATCCCTCATCAAACATATTACACTCATATATACCAATAGGCACTCATGAACATGATACCTTTCTTTGCATAGGTGTGCATCTTTATGTCGCCCCTCTATTTACCTTTGTAAAAAGGTACTGTACATACACAAATATAACCGTAGGCACTCAAGAACATAGAAGCTATACATCCGGCTTGCCATCTTAGTATCTAAGATTCATGAAATGAGCAATATAGACTTTGGATAATGTAATCTACTTTATGTAAATTAACTATTAGCTGGTGTCTTCGTTGAAGTATGAAAGGAGGTAAAAGGAGCAACTAATAAAAACTCGCAAAAGCTGACAATTCTTTCAGAAATACAGAAAGGAAACCATCAGCAAATTTCATTATCTCTAAATCATAAGATTTATCTAAAACCATGGACCTCATTATCATTAAGTGACAATTCAGCAAATACCTTGCTACAGGGTGACCTAATGTGGGTATAAAGATCATTGTACTGTTTGTTGTCAAACAAGGTCAACCATCACAACTATTTACCCTCTACACTAAATTTCAACATTTCGTTTTGCATGTAGATGAATTGGATCCCAAATCAACTTGTAAAGATAGACAAGCACGATACAAAGCGTTTATTCATCATCTACCATTCCCGACGACGGGCATGCTCAAATCGTCACAAAACCAACACGATCCAATCGACCAAAATGACAATCCGACCCGAAGATATGAAAATGTGAAAGACGACAATGAGGAGGAGGATCCGTATGGAGAAAATGTGTGAAAACTACATGGAGAGCAGCAATGGGGCTTTAGTTTGTACCTTTAGTCCTAATAATGGAGGAAGAGAAGTTGAGGGAGATCTCCGCTCGATGCCACTGCACCGCAGGAGTATTGTCGCGTTCGTCGGAGTGCGGGGGAAGAGGAGGAAAGTCGAGCGGAGGTGAAGAAACGAAGAGGGGGTCGGGGTGTCACACTAGAGGGGGGGATAGGGTCTATGGGAGAAACAGAGAGGAAAGGGGAAATGAGGAAGCGTTTTGTTTGTGAAAGGGGCTATGCGGGGGATTTGGGAGGGGGTGCGTCTATGTTATTTTTTTGCCATTCCATTTCTACTCCTTGATGAAACACTCAAATGCTCGCAATTAACATACTGCATCTCTGATTCGAGCTTGTAATGGTTCATTTCGATCGTCTCAGAGTGATGATAAATTTAAGTCCAATATCCACATTTCCCCAACTTAAGATGAGTCCAGAAATCGACAAAATACGGTTTTGATTCATCATTAAGTTTTTCGATTAAAAATCGATCAAACGACCTCTGATCGACAAATGGTCGATTTCGTTGGTTCCGTTTCGTCGAGACGAAATTAATGACGGTCTCCGTTCATCTTGCTATCTGGATCGCATCACGAGCTTGTTCTGCGATACGAGGTACAATGTATCAGTTTTTGGTTAATCACACCCGAATGGAATCTGATCCGCCATCTGTGGATCGATCTATGCTTTCTTGATATTAAATGGAATTTTATTGGGTCACATATACTCGAGTCGGGTCGGATTCGGGTTGTTTGGATCCGAGAGTTACAAATATAAAAATCTCAGAGGGAGTCTCGTCCTCGAGACTCGTTTCACGGTAAGAGTGACTAGACATTTTATCTATGTTTCAGATTCGAGAAGGTGTGGTTGCTGGTGGATGGATTCCACGAGTTGATTGCAGAGTTTGGGATCTAATGTAAGCCAAGGGGTTCAACAACCTGTAGACTTGCGAGTAAGCTGGCTGAGCTCAGAAGACACTTGGTGGCTTTCATCAGAGAGAACCGTATTCAGCGTAGGGAGAAAATGAATAAGGCTCAGGAGGAGGTTTGTAGGTTGGTCATAGTTGCGGATGAGTGGGCCCTTATGGCAGAGGAGTTGGTGGAAAGAAGACTTCACATGGACGATATTCTTCGCGAAGTCAAAAAAAGGAGGTTGCTTGGAGGTAGCGTGCCATGCAAATGTGGTTGAGGGAAGGGGATGTGAATACATGGTTCTTTCATGCCGTGGCCAATAGAAGAAAGCTCCGAAATTTGATACATTCGATATCCATCGGTGGCGAGTTGGTTGAGGGGGATCAGGTGGTAGGAGAGGCGCTACGGTCCCATTTTCAGTCCTTTAGCTGGCGACACACAAGGGCGGGCTGGGGCTGGCAGGGAAGGGGTGTGTCACAACTATCTGGATTGGCAGCGAAAGGTCTAGTGAAGCCCTTCACCGAGGAAGAGGCGAAGAAGACGGTGTTTCAGTTGAATGCAGACGAGGCACTGGGTCCGGACAGCTTCTCGGCTGTTTTTATAGGGAATTTTGGGAAGTGGTGAAGCATGATGTTTTGGAAGTGTTGGAGCTCCGGGAGGGTTATCAGGTCTTTGAGAGACTGAACATGACTTTTCTTTTTATGCTACCAAAGAAGGACACGTCGATTAGAATTCAGGATTATAGGCCTATTGTTCTATCTAACATCATTTACCTGATTATCTCGAAGATTCTTGTGAACCGTCTAAGGAAGGTGCTTGTTCAGATCATCTCGCCGGAGCATATGGTGTTTGTGCCTAGGAGGGATATGGCTGACGGGTTGGTGATGGCATCAGAGGTGGCGGCAGATTGGAAAAGGACCAAAGCCAAAGGTGTGCTTTGGAAGATTGACTTCTCTAAGGCATATGATTGTCTTGATTGGCAGTTCCTGCGGACTTCATTGTAGAAGAGGAGTTTCTCGGAGGTGTGGATGGCCTGGATCAAGCGGTGCATGATGACGTCATCGCATGCGGTGTTGGTTAAAGGCAGACCGAAGGGAGGCTTCTTTCAACCGCAGTCAGACATGGGTGTCCTTTGGAGCCATTGCTCTTTATTGTTGTGGTCGATGCTTTGGCAGTGATGATGAGTGGCGACAAGCGGAGGCTGCTGTTCGTGCTATATGATGGAGGAGTCATGAGATATCCATTCCGCTGTTGCAGTATGTTGATGACACGGTTTTGTTCATGGGGGCGGAGGTGGAGAAGATCTGGCGGGTGCCATTAATTAATGGACATCTTTGGGGACACATATCAGGCATCCAGACTAATAGAGACAAGCCGGTGGTGGTTCCTTTTGGTCTTTCAGAGCAGGAGATGCAGAGCGCGACGGTGACTTTGGGATGCCCAACTGCCGCATTGCTGATCACATACTCGGGGTGCCTTTTTGGCGGGGAGGCCAAGGCGAGGGATTGGGAAACACTCCTGGAGAGACTTGAGAGCAGATAGGCGGGATGGAAGGCACGTATGTTCTCAAGGGACGGGTAGTTGGTTCTTCTGAGGCATGTTCTTTCAGCCATCTCAATCTTCTTCTGCTCTACAAGGTCGTTGCCTACAAATGTTCACTTGAGGATTAAGACATTGATGCGTAGATTTTTCTGGTCGGATGGGAGGCAGTTTAGGAGGGGGATTCGTCTTCATATGGTGGATTGAAAAAGGTTATCAACATTAAAGAAAAGGGTGGGTTGGGAACGTGGGAGTCTTGCGTGTGGGAGAAATGAACAAGACATTCATAACGAAATGGTTGATGCGCCTACGGGGGAAGTCTGAGTATCTGGTCTGTAGCCTGACGAGGAAGATCTATGGGAGATCAATGTTGTTGGAGGTCGTCACGAGGCGTCTACCATCAGGTGGTTCCTGAGCTGGCAGATAAGTTGAGACCAATGCTTGGGAATCGAGCAGACTTTCGATTTTAGCTAGATGATTGGACACGGGAGGGAACAATGGGTGTGCAGTATCCACACCTTTTGCAGCTAGCGGTGGACAAGGATGAGGCGGTGCAGAAGGTGCGGAAACTAGGAGCGTGGTCTCCAGTCTTTTCTTCACAGGTGTCGGAGTAGAGGGTGGAGGATTTCACGGCTCTACAACTGGAACTTGCACAGATTGAGGGATCTACGGATGGGAGGGATCATTTTGTATGGGGAGATGGAAGATTCTTGGTTAAGAAGGCTTATCGTTTCTTCGTGGAGGGCAAGGGGAGGTGGTTGATATGGACATGTAGATGATATGGAGAAGTAAGGTGCCGAATCGAATCAAGCTTTTCCTTTGGTTGCTTAGACTTGGCAGGACCCTCACCAAGGGGCGTAGGGGGCAGATGTTGGGGTCGGAAGACGTCACATGCGAATCGCGATAGATGTGGATCGACGGTGGAAGAGCTGGATCATTTGTTCTTCTCTTTCCCATCTTCGGCTCAGGTGTGGAGCATGGCAAACGTCTCTTGGCTTGCTGGGAAGGATAACTCAAGCTTCTGGAGGGATATCAGATCGGTGTGTGGAAACGACCATGAGGACAATGCTTACCCTTTTGCGTTGTTATGGGCTATTTGGTGCGCCAGGAATGATATCATTTTTGATGGGATCACTTTTTGTTCTGAGAATGTAATTGAGCATTGTAGGGCACTGTGTAGAACATGTAATAGATAACTCTATGTAATTTATAGGTTCTATACATATATAAATATACCTTTGTGGTGGGTCCCAACTTGGGATGCCACCCCTTTCATTTTCAAAAAAAGTCTCATCTATGATTTCCCGTCATAAAAACCTCAAAGAATTTCGAACCCATAAAAACTTCAATGGGGAAACAAGTCATATCATAAAACATATAACTAAATGCGCTTGAAATGAAAGTTACCTGAAAAGAGTTACGGGTACCGCGCCTGTATATCTGGTTTGATCTTCCATGTTGCCTCTTCGACACCCTATCGGTGCTATAACACTTTAACTAGGGGAATCTCCTTGCTGCGAAGCTTCTTCACAACACTATCTAGTATCTGCATTGGTTTCTCCTCGTATGTAAAGTCAGGCTCCACTTCAAGATTCACGTAGCTGATGACATGGCAAGGGTCGTGCACATACTTCCTTAAGTTCGATATAAAAGACGTTGTAGATGACTGATATGTGTAGATGAATAGCTACTTGATAGACCACCTTCCCCATATGGGCAATGATCTCGAATGAGCTAACGTATCATGTCGCTAATTTGCCACGAACACCGAATCTCTGCACTCCCTTCATGGAAAGATACTTGTAAAAATACCAAATCTCCCACCTTTATTCACAGAGAATCCATATGTATATATGGTTAAGTTGGAGATCAAAAGAAGTCACATTTGAAAAATGGTGCAAGAAGAGTATCGATTTACCTGGAACTCCAAATATCTCCTCTGATGATCTGCATAGCTCTTTTTGTGGCTCTGCACCATCAAAAACCTTCGTCTCACAAGGTTTACAACCCTCGCAGTCTCCTCTAGGAGATTCGCGAAGTAGAGAACGTGGTCACCTACCTCACGCCATGGCCTTAAATTTCGCCGAAATTTGGCCAAATTTCGGTCGAATTTCGGTTTCGGCAGGTGACCGAAATTCGGCCGAAATGGCTATATCGGTCGAAATTTGGGGGGGTCTAATTCAAAAAGCCACCGAAATGACCGAAATTTCGGTCGAATTTCGACCGAAATTCGACCGAAATTTCGTTTCAGTCCCTCACCAAAACGAAACCGAAATCCGACTTTTAAGGCCTTGCCTCACGCCAATTGAGAGACGTGAGGCATATATGGCCTCGAAAGGTGCCATACCGATACTAGAATGGTGGATGTTATTGTATGTAAACTCCACCAATGGCATGTGGTCCTTCCGGGGCCTTTTCCACTCAAAAGCGCACGTACGTAACAAGTCCTCAAGCGTTTGGATGGCACGCTTGCTCTGTCCATCGATCTGTGGATGGTAGGCGGAGCTCATCTTCAACTCTATATGTAGCGCTGACATGAACTGGCACCAATAGTAAGACGTGAACCTCGAGTCTTTGTCAGACACTACCTCTCGAGGTATATCATGAAGCTTGATGATGTTCTGAACATATAACCTGGCCAACTGAGATGGAGTGAGTGTAGGTCATGCTGACAGGTATGAAATAAGTTGACTTGGTCAACTTGTCAACAATGGCCAAAATAGCATCATGACCACCCGACGTCCTCTGTAGTCCGGTGATAAAATCCATCGAGATACTCTCTCACTTCCACTTGAGAATTGGGAGAGATTACAACAATCCCGGCGGTCTCTTGTGCTCTGCTTTGACCATCTGACAGGTCAAGCATTTGCAAACATGACGGGCCACGTCACACTTCATCCGATCCCACCAGAAATGCTTGTGTAGTTCATGATACATTTTCGTACTGTCGGGATGAATAGATCACTGTGAACTGTGTGCCTTATCAAGGATATTTCTTCCCTATTGTTCATCATCTGGCACAATGACTCGGCCAACCTTCCACAAAATGAACTACACCATCACAAAATCATTATGTTCGTCCTTGATGGCACGGATGTATCTATCTCTGATCCAAGGATCTGTTATTGACCTTCTACCACATGATCTCATAAGCTGTTGAACCGTGGAGGCACACCAGTAAATATGGATGCACTCTCATGTGGGTACCAATCAATCAAAGCTGCAAGGCATATCCCACGTGTATAACCAATTCACCGTACCCTCTACATGAACTCTCCTGCTAAGCGCATCTGCCACCACGTTTCCCTTACCGGGATGGTAAGAGATTATGCAGTCGTAATCCTTCAGTAGCTCAAGCCATCTACGTTGCCTCATGTTCAACTCCTTCTGATCGAAAATATACTTCAAACTCTTGTAGTTCATGAAAATTTTAAAGTTTACCCCATAGATATAATGGCACCAGATCTTCAAGGTGAAGACAACTGCCGATAGTTCCAAGTCGTGGGTGGGGTAGTTCCGCTCATGTGGCTTCAGCTAATGTGATGCGTGCGTAATCACGTTTCCTCGCTACATGAGTATCGCTCCCAGGCTGTCATGAAGCATCTGTGTAAACATCGTAGTCTTGGTTACCTGACGGAAGTTCAAGAATGGGAGCAGTCGTCAGCCTCTCCTTAAGTGTCCTGAAAGCTTGCTCGCAAGAATCGCCCAGACGAAAGGAACTCCTTTCTGCGTTAATCACGTCAAGGTGAAAGCAATATGTGAAAAGCCACTAACGAAGCATCTGTAGTAGCCTTCCAGTCCAATGAAACTACGGATTTGAGTGACCGTCTTAGGATGCTCCGAAGACATAACTGCCTCAATCTTTGTTGGATCAACTGCGACTCCTGCCCATAAATGACATGACCAAGGAATGAGACATGTTCAGCTCCAGAAATGACATGACCAAGGAATGACATGTTCAGCTCCTTCTGATCGAAAATGTACTTCAAACTCTTGTGGTTCGTAAAAATTTTAAAGTTAACCCCATAGAGATAATGGCACCAGATCTTCAAGGTGAAGACAACTGCTGATAGTTCCAAGTCGTGGGTGGGATAGTTCCGCTCATGTGGCTTCAACTAATGTGATGCGTACGCAATCACATTTCCTCACTACATGAGTATCGCTCCCAGGTTGTCTCATGAAGCATCTGTTTAAACATCGTAGTCTTGGTTACCTGATGGAAGTTTTAGAATGAGAGCAGTCGTCAGCCTCTCCTTAAGTGTCCTGAAAGCTACTCACAAGAATCTCCCCAGACGAAAGGAACTCCTTTCTGCGTTAATCACGTCAAGGTGAAAGCAATATGTGAAAAGCCACTAACGAAGCATATGTAGTAGCCTTCCAGTCCAAGGAAACTACAGACCTGAGTGACCGTCTTGGGCTGCTTCGAAGACATAACTGCCTCAATTTTTGTAGGATCAACTACGACTCCTGCCCCGGAAATGACATGACCAAGGAATGAGACATGTTCAACTCCAGAAATGACATGACCAAGGGATGACATGTTCAACTCCTTCTGATCGAAAATGTACTTCAAATTCTTGTGGTTCGTGAAAATTTTAAAGTTTACCCCATAGAGATAATGGCACAAGATCTTCAAGGTAAAGACAACTGCCGATAGTTCCAAATCGTGGGTGGGGTAGTTCCGCTTATGCGGCTTCAACTAATGTGATGCGTACGCAATCACGTTTCCTCGCTACATGAATATCGCTCTCAGGCCATCTCATGAAGCATCTGTGTAAACATCGTAGTCTTAGTTACCTGACAGAAGTTCAAGAATGGGAGCAGTCGTCAGCCTCTCCTTAAGTGTCCTGAAAGCCTACTCACAAGAATCTCCCCAGACGAAAGGAACTCCTTTCTGCGTTAATCACGTCAAGGTGAAAGCAATATGTGAAAGCCACTAACGAAGCATATGTAGTAGCCTTCCAGTCCAAGGAAACTACAGACCTGAGTGACCGTCTTGGGATGCTCCGAAGACATAACTGCCTTAATCTTTGTAGGATCAACTGCGACTCCTGCCCCAGAAATGACATGACCAAGGAATGAGACATGTTCAACTCCAGAAATGACATGACCAATGGATGACATGTTCAACTCCTCCTGATCAAAAATGTACTTCAAACTCTTGTGGTTCGTGAAAATTTTAAATTTTACCCCATAGAGATAATGGCACCGGATCTTCAAGGTGAAGACAACTGCCGATAGTTCCAAGTCGTGGGTGGGGTAGTTCCGCTTATGCGGCTTCAACTAATGTGATGCGTACGCAATCACGTTTCCTCGCTACATGAATATCGCTCTCAGGCCGTCTCATGAAGCATCTGTGTAAACATCGTAGTCTTGGTTACCTGACGGAAGTTTAAGAATGGGAGCAGTCGTCAGCCTCTCCTTAAGTGTCCTGAAAGCCTGCTCGCAAGAATCGCCCAGACGAAAGGAACTCCTTTCCGCGTTAATTGCGTCAAGGTGAAAGCAATATGTGAAAAGCCACTAACGAAGCATATGTAGTAGCCTTCCAGTCCAATGAAACTACGGATCTAAGTGACTGTCTTGGGCTGCTCCGAAGACATAATTGCCTCAATCTTTGTAGGATCAACTGCGACTCCTGCTCCAGAAATGACATACCAAGGAATGAGACATGGGATAACCAAAACTCGTATTTGCTCAGCTTTGCATACATCTTGTGCTCTCGAAGTGTGCCAATGACTATCTTCAAATCATTTACGTAGTTCCATTCATTCCAAGAATATATCAGCACATCATCTATGAAAATGACCACGGACTTCTCTGAGTACGGACAGAAGATCCTGTTCATCAAGCCTATAAATGCGGTATGGGCATTTGTGAGCCCAAACGACATCACGACGAACTCGTAGTACCCATACTGAGTCTTAAACGTTGTTTTTTTGGATGTCAGATTCTCGAATCCTCAACTGATGGTAAGCGGATCAAAGTTCGATCTTCGAAAACATCGAAGATCCCTGTAGCTGGTCAAACAAGTCATCAATGCGCGGTAGAGGATAACGATTCTTCACCGTCCTCTAGTTTAGCTGTCGGTAGTCAATGCACAACATGGATCCATTCTTATTCCTGGCAAAGAGGACGGGAGCACTCTAAGGTGAAGTGCTTGGTCTCACGAAACCCAAGTCAATTAGCTCCTGTAACTGCACCTTTAGCTCTCTCAACTCAGTTGGTGCTATTCGGTATGGAGCCATCGATATTAACTGTGTATCAGGTAGCAACACAATCTCAAACTCAATCTCTCTCTCAGGAGATAAACCCTGCAAATCATCGGGAAACACATTAGGGTAGTCTGACACCTCGTTGATGTCCTGAGACATCGGTTCTCTCTCCAGTGCCTCATGAACAAAAGGCTAGAAATGTATTACGTCCCTGGTCAGCGAGTCTTTGGGCTCTCAACAATGAGATGTACTCCATCTTGAAGTCATGTAAGGTGCCCTCAAAAGTGAGTTCGGGCAAATCTGGAATCCTGAAGACAACAATCTTAAGAAAATAGTCAACCAAGGCACGATGAGCTGACAACCAATCCATACCTAAAATTAGGCCAAACTCATCAAGCTGCAGTAAAAAACAGCCCCGCGATCATCTCGTGATCGCTAATCAACACTGGTAAATCTCTGATCATCAATCCAATCACGAACAATTGGCCACCTGGCCCACGGATGTAATATGGAAGATCTATGGCCTCTACAACTCTACCCACTGAAGCTACTAATCTTGAGACGATGAATGACTAGGTCGCACCAGAATTAAATAAAACATGAAAGGATGACCTAAAACTAAGACCATACCTTTCACTACAGTAGCTGCGGAATATGCCTGGTCCTAAGTCACTGCATGAAGTTGTCCCTGCCTCGCTGGTGTAGCCAAGGTTCAGGAAAGCGGTATGCGTATACGTTCGGACATGTCACTGAATAGCGCTTAAGCGGTATGTAGGGGCATATGCGGGGTATATGCGGTTCTACGCGGTTTCCTAATTTTTAATTTAATAAATATATACAAAAGTTGCTACAACAGAACTAAATTTATGTAAAATTGTGGTCCAATAAAAGATCTTACAAAAAATAACTTTCATATAGAGTTCAAAACAATCTTTATCAATCAAATAGCAATATTTCATTAGAACAGTTAGCACACAAAATAATTGGCAACAATCAACAAAATAGAAAAGTTAGCACACAAAATGCCTCTATTATTGAATATAATGTCATTTATCTCTGTCGTTATATTTATAACCGATCTTTCGTCAAAAGTAACAAACTTTACATATAATATATTGCATTCATAATAACTATTAGTTGACTAAATTAGTTTGCTAAATTATTGGTACATTATTCTTTTTCTTCCTCGCGTGTTTACTCCAATCTCGCAGTACAACTACTTTGACGATGGATTTAGATGGTCATGGAATGCTTAGTTGGCATACGTGCAAAAGCATGGAAAAAACGTGACTCAAATAACACAATAAAAACATGGCAAAATTAAAAAGGTAAAAAAAAATAAAAAAATGTGTATGTGGCCGCACAACCTGCATATGCGATCCGCATAAGCGCACAGGGCGCATAATAGGAGGCTTCGTGATAGCGGTGCGCTGAAGGCACCTCCACTGTTGTAAAAGTCGGCTGACTAGGCCGATTAGTCGGCCCGACTAGTCGAGTAGGTGGGGTAGCCGACTCGACTAAGCCTAGTCGGCCATTAGTCAGTCAACCCGACTAATCGGTCTGACTAGTCCGCCTAGTCGCCCGACTACAAGGCCAGCTTTTACATAGAGATTTTTTAATTTTTTAGTTTCTCGATTTTTTCTAAAAGCAAACTTATTCTAAATTCTAATATGCTTAATGTTATATTTAAAGATAACTACTTCTTGTATTTCATTATGATAGTATAGAAAATATACAAATCAATGTAAATATATAAGAATATGTGTATAAAAATCAATTTATATATTTAAAATAATAAAAAAATTCAAAACCGATTAATGACCGACTATATCCGATTAGTCGCTCGACTGTCGATTAATCCTTAGTCAGTGGCCCTGCCGACCGAGTACCGACTACCGCTTTCTGCAACCTTGAGCACCTCATACACGTATGCGGTCGCACAAGCCGCTTTCGTGAACACTGGGTGTAGCACTCGAGCCAGCCACACTATGCGTTTGTCTCTGCGGTCTCCTGAACTTGGAGTTCCTGCCATAGAAACTCCCCGTAAGCCGTGCCTGTGGCTGAGGTCGAGGTACACTAGAGCCTGAGGGCAATGAGATCGGTAGTGACCCCACTGATGGCACAAGAAACATCACACTGACACGGTTGGCGCAACAGACATGTCGGCGCTCCGAGTCAGTCCTGCTATGGGTCTCCTCTCTCTCTGCGACTCAGATGGTCATGCTGCACCCGTGTCACGGCTGGCCAATGCCCCTCCCAAGGTAGTCACGAGAGAGGAGCAGACACTGCCAGAAGATGCTGATCTTGAGGGGTGAAGTCGCTAGGCTTACCTCTGTTGCTGAAACAGTTGTTACATCGGTCCTGATGACCGTTGGGGTACATGTGCTACCCATAAGAACTCCCGAAACACCTCTCTCTGATATCCTCGAAGTTCTCTGTTGCATCAATAACCTCGGAGATGGATGTGAGGCGCAGTCTGGCCAGCTTCTCTTATACCTCTTCTCTCATCCCCCTGACGAACTTCTTCAAATTCTCATGTGGAAAAGCATCAATTGCTGGTGTGTGGCGGGACAACTCAGTGTAGCATACAAAATATTATTTGACTGTCATCCACCCCTGTCAAAGCTCAGCTTAAAGTCGACGTTGGGACTCCTTCCACTTCCCAGAGAAGAAGTGAGTTCTGAAGCTAGATTTGAAGTCGTCTCAAGTGGGCTCGCATCCCATCTCAGAAACTGTTGCCTCCCTCCACCTCTCGACGAATTCAGCCAAGGAGTACTTTATAAAAGGCAACTACGCGTCTCGTGGCACGTGAATCTTTCGGAGTACCTTTATAACTTTCTTCAACCGCTACTCTGCCTCACATGGGGTCTCTGTGCCTTCGAACTCACGTCAACGATTTAAATTTCACGAAATTTCAGCGAAATTTTGGTTTCGAGAGGTCATGGGTATCGAAACTCCTATATATGTTGATTTCCCAGATTTCGATCGAAATTTCGGTGATATTTTGACATATCGACCCATTTCAACCCATTTCGGTTGAAATTCATGGATTTCAGTACAAAATTTCCTGGATTTCAACCGAAATTTCGGTTATATTTCGATATATCGACCCATTTCAATTGAAATTCATGAATACAGGGTATGGTGTGACAGGAGGGTACATACATCGATTATTCAATTTGGGGAGCTTCCTCTCCTTTGGGTTTAAGCAATGGAGATGAAAAAACTCTATAGCTTCTATATATTTGATATAGATTGGTCCTTTCATTCGTTTGTCATTTATCTTCGTAAATTGATGCATCTTTATTGTAAGTATGTAATTAATTATGTAATTCATTCGAACTTTGTCTGTGACAGTTATTTCTATGAACAAAACATTGTTTAATTAATCATTATCTACATTTTAAATTAAAAAAGCTCGTCTACTTTTATGACCAAAAGATGTCTTCTAAGTGTTGTTAACTTAGTTATTTTGATTTCCATTTTCAGTATCTATCAGTCATCTCGACAATATATCTGATATGACCGATATGGTGTGATATAAGGCACACGGATGAGAGATGTGTGTGATATAAGTGTGCATTTGTAAGCTGTTGTTGTTTTAAGATCTTGGATTGGATGATATTAATTTTCAGTATGTATCAGTCAAGAGTCAACATTAACATCGATTTGGCCAATATGACCGATATGACCGATATCTGCGATATAAGGGGCATATATAAGCAATATGTGTGATATAAGTGTGTATTTGTAAGCTATTTATTGTTGTAATAACTCAGAAGATCTTAATTTGCAAAAAAAAGATCGAAAAATGATTTTTTGAGTCATTTTCGACATTTCCACTGAAACGGTCGAAATTTCCCGCACTAATACTGAAAGATGGAAGGCACACCACTGCCCTTTCTCAATATATTAGAGAGAACCCAGCCTTTCTAGCTTGTGATTGTGAACTTGCTCCCTTAGCTAAGGAATGGAACCTCAGTATGTGAACGACTTCCTTATGTCATGGTATTCCATGCTCTAAGGCTCTGTAGCTCAAATCCATCCTTGATTTGAGAGAGAATGATTAGAAAGGGCTTTCTGCTTTTACTTTAGACTGAGCTTCCGACTTTCCAAGGCAAGACTCACACATGCGGGGATGAAATCACATGGGGGGGGGGGTCACAGGAATAGTTCTAGCAAATTCAGGTCTAGACATTGCTCTACATGATACTTATTATGTGGTAGCTCATTTCCATTATGTACTTTCTATGGGAGCCGTTTTTGCTTTATTTGCAGGATTTTACTATTGGGTGGGTAAAATCTTTGGTCGGACATACTCGGAAACTTTAGGTCAAATCCATTTTTGGATCACTTTTTTCAGGGTGAATCTGAATGAAATTTCGGTTTTGGAGGGGACCGAAACGATATCGAAATTGAGATTTCGAACCTTGACTCACGTACAGAAGCTCATCAGTACGATGTAAAGACTGACTGATGTCTCTGTAAGGAAGAGTGGTCGTGCATTGGCTCGTCTGAAAAAGGCAAAGGATCTTGCTCCGTACCATAATCTCCATCATCTGTTCCGTGCACTGGTCTCCCCTCAGATGGGACACTGGACTGGGGCTGTTGAACCTCCAGACTGAGGAGGCTGCTCCTGTGGCGTTCCATCCTGAGAGGGATTGTAGGAAAAGTTCGACAACTCCTCGAATCTCATTTCTATATCTGTCCGCCTGTCGGCTATCTCTATTTACTGGGCCAAGATCTGACCCTGCTGGCCCCTCATAGCAGTCTGTTGCGGCTGCTGAAGGTATGCAAGTATAGCCAGGATACGCTTCCAGCAGTCTAACATCTCCTAACCGACCCTATACGTCATTGTTCTGCAATGGAACCAACATTATTAGTCATAATGGTGGGTGTTCGCAAGTATAGTTTACTATGCTTTCTCTTCTTAAGATTACTATATGGTCATTAGATGTAAAAGATGGATTGCGGGTGACACATGTGGTTATTCAATGTGAATGTCGTTAATTCCCTCTCAGACTCACGATAAGTCAGAGGGCTGTCGCTATCCGAGAACTCAATGCCATCAGAATTACTGCGAATGTGTGTAATGGGGTACCTCTACTCAGATACCATACTGTGACACCTAGGGATCCAAATTACCTGTTTACACAACATTCGCATTATATAATTCACGATAGATCGCATCAAGTACAGAATTGTAGGGGAAATTTTTTTTGCGATTTGAATGACATTCACAATAATATAACAAGCCACACATGATCACATGTCACCAAAGAAGCAATGCATTCCACAAGATAAACATTTCCAACTAAATATTTAAGACGAGCATCAATTCCATATAATGTAACATGTATCAAAAGAATTAAATGTTTAATACATGCAACCCAAAAGTATGGCAGAAGAAAGTGTAAGCACACCAAAAATACAAGTAACTATACAAGATACTATCCTGTATACCGTCAAAAGAATCGTCGGCTGTCCATCAAAACTAAGAATCTTGCCAACCAAGCTACTCCGCTGCATGCGCCTTCCCTACCATCCATGTTAGGAATAAGGATACGTCAACAATTGTTGTGTACAAGCAGTAATTATTAAAATTTAAACAAGAATTTAGGCGGTTACAATGTAAGAGAAGCGAGTAGATAGAGACTAACAATATACATAAAATTAACTACTTGCATGAAAAGAAGGTTTCATAACAACTCAACATACTGACCCCTTTCTCATTCACCACACTCCAAAGATCAATGCTTAGCAATTTCATTTATTAATTATGAGATGATGTTGGAGTAAAAGTTCTAGATATAGGTCATGACCTTTCAATGATATCATTTGTAGGATATAGCGATGGATCTAGTTAAGATATATATGATTAATGATGGTTTTCATGTCATAATATTTCCCCCCGCCAAAGCCTACTGGGGGAACAATAACTAAACTCAAATCGTGAAGAAGCCCCCTAAGGGACTCACCCGCCTCGCTTCCCCAGTAGAAGGCGGTCTAGGAGGGAGTTAGGCCAAACTCCAACCACGACTATTGAGACGGGTGGGAGAGACTCTCAGGTCCGAGTCACTCCACTCTTGCCCGAATCAGTGTAGGAACATACTAAAGAAGCTTGTTAAAAAATAAAGGATGCGGAAGCGAATTGATAATCATAGCAAGAACATAAAGAAATATAGACTTGGAACACAGAGGATTTTACGTGGAACATTACTCCCTAAGGAGCGAGACGGAACCACAGGAGAATGCCTCACATGGCTTATGTGTCTATTCACTTTCTCATCTGTTACAAAAAGTCTGGGGCTTCTTATATGGCCTCCATAGACTCTCCAAGTCCCTTTGGTAGATATGGGATTAAACTCTGGATGTGTAGGGATCCATTTACGCATTTTGCACAAGTGCCACATAACACAATATACTCCAATACTCCCCCTCAAGCTGCAGCATACAATGCTCAGCTTGGACAGAAAGAAAGAAATATCAAACTCATGCTACAGGTTACTACAGACAATATCAACTCAATGCATACACTGTCGGTTGCTGTCGAGGACGCTGCTTCTCATGCTGTGCATGCGAGGAGGAACAAATGAGCTGGAGTATGAGTCAAACTAAGTGTGCTCTGAACTACGCCTGTCAGAGCCACTGAAACTGGAAATGAGTCTCCACCTGGAGAATTCTGGCGCACCACATATAAAAGACTGAATCATGTGGACAACTGCTCCATCTCTGAAGGGCCGAACTGAAAAGCTATGGAAAACGTCCCGTCGGAATCCACGGTCGCTGGAGAATGGAGTCTAAAAAAGTCTCCTTGTCAGAGAACTGGGTCTCTCGCATACTGGCTTAGAGAATGGGATCTCTACTCTGGAGTCCCTATGAAACCATTAAAACCCTATCCCAGATGGCATAGGGAATGAGATCTCTACTCTGGAGTCTCTATGATCACATGAAAACTCTGAGACCAAACACAAAGACGGGACCACACAAATGATGGCAAACATGTACACATCAAACTCAAGACTCGGAAACATCTGAACATCGAGTCTGAATATCTGAACAACTGTAGCGTCAAAATCTGGCTGGTCTGGAGAATTTGAATCCGACCTGTGACTTTACACAATACTCCCCTTTTCTCCCATACTTGTAGGAAAACAATGGCATCGTCAAAGTTGGGAGAAGACAATAAAATGGGGAGGAACAGATGCATAAGTCGATCTCATCAATCTCATCATTTTTTTGGCTTTTCTTTTCAATATTTTTTGTAATCATTTTTTTTAAATAAGGTGTTCATTTTTTATGGCTTTTCTCTTCTTTTTTTGCTAAAATTTTCTTGTATACGTCTTTTGTACGCGCCTTTTTCAAAAGATTTTTTTTGAAACATGACCCATCTTGGGCCACTGTTGGGCTCTTCCTCTTTTTTTATCGTAGCTTAGCCAAATCAGGCTCCCCATTTTTTTCAATTTCAGAGCCCCTGTAGGGCTCGATACCTCTCGTGCATACTTAGGGTTCCCAATCTAAGAACTCTTTTCTTCAAAGAATGCCACCCCTTGATGCAGGACCTTTGCTGCAGAGGGTGCTGCCGTCCCTCGAAAGAGACGGAGGAGCGGCATCGCTGGCTGCATGGAGGGCTTGGAGCGTCATCGCTCAAAAAAAGGGTTGGGGGGTCACTGTCTTGTGATGACCTGGAATCTAGAGAATGAGGGCCGGCTGGAACTCGTGTCGCCTCTTGGAGTGCGCCACCGCCTGGATCTGGAGAAGGGGTGCCATCGAGATGCGCCTGGAGATCGGCCGCCTATGGGAGCTCAGCTGGATCTCGGACCGCCTGCGCGAGAGAAGATCGAAGGGGTGGCACAATTGGGGTTTGTGGAGAAGCACACCGCCATGGAGGAATCATGGATGAGGCTGATGGAGTTCGTCGCCGATGGAGCTCGGCGCCAAAGTAGGGCACTGCTGCTTGTTGGGACGATGAGGGCTTGTAGCCTGGAAGAGAAGCTTCGCCTTGCGATGGCTGCTGCTTGTTGGGATCGTGTTCATCCGATCATGATGCCCATTTTTTTGATGTCGCCTGCGCCTGGGGTGCCGTTGGAACTTCGATTTTTTAAGCTATAATTGCGGTGGTAGATGATACGAGCTGCCATGGTTGATCCGAATCATCGGATGACCGCCTGGAGGGGAGAGGCTCCTTCTAATGCATCGAATCTTAGGGCTCCCCGTGAGGGGAGAACCCATCAGCACTGCTGCCGTTGGAGCATCACCTCTTTGCGTGGATTTAGGGTTTCATCAGAGAAACCCTAAACGTAACCTGCCCTGGACTTGTTGAAGTTAGGGTTTGAAAATCCCTAGAACTCCTCTAGAACTTGAACCGATCTCCTGTGCAGAATTAGGGTTTCAAGAAAACCCTAGAAATTGGAACTCGAATGATCTTGAGCAATGAACATGAATAATCTTCAAGAAAAAGAACTCCAAAATTGAATCTAGAATAAAAACAAAGAACTTAAAATCCACGAGAATCGACCGCTTGATACCATATTAGAAAATAAAGGGTGCGGAAGCAAATTGATAAATATAGCAAGAACATAAAGAAACATAGACTTGGAACACACATGATTTTATGTGGAACCCTACTCCCTAAGGAGCGGGATGAAACCATGGGAGAACGCCTCACATGGCTTGTGTGTATATTGACTTTGTCATCTGTTACAGGAGGTCTGGGGCTTCTTATATAACCTCCACAGACTCTCCAAGTCCAACCACTGGTAGACGCGGGGACTAAACTTTTAAGTGACGCATAACACAATATACTCCAACAAAGCTCGAAGAAAAATCAAGAGCTTTCCAACATAGGAACCCTAACAGAACTCAGGGTCAGTGGAACTAGTAAAACGAAAGCACATGGATCCCAGGCATGGAAGGCCGTATCGATATCGATATCGTATCGATATCGACGATATATCGATGAAATATCGCCCATATCGACGAGCCTTTGTGAAGAAAATGCCTGAAAATCGAGATATATCGCCATATCGGTGCCCATATCGGTCCCATGTCGATATCGATATATCGACGATATATCACCGATATATCGCGATATTTCCTTCTATGTATTCCCAGGGAAGTGGAAAACTGCAAGCTCACGATAAAATTGGGGAAAATGCTGGGATCCTAGACCCGCATACTAGGTGGCCACTGCCCAATCTGGGCATCCTAACTCCATCCCAGTTGAGGGTCACCGCAACCTCGCACGGTCAGGTGTAAGGGGTACCTCGACCGGCACAAATATCTGTCATAACTGATTCTCATTAAACAATTATCCGAGTCAACGTCCAGTAGTTACACAAGAATAAAGATGGATATGAAAGATTATATTGTTTGCCCTCAAAATATAAGGAAGTGGTAATATCTATCACTTGTTTATCAGATTCTGATTTGCAATTGATAAGATATTCCCGTCTACCTCACTTGGATATTAATCCCATCATCCCACGAAAAGTGTAACCCAAAGGACAATTTCAATCTACTCACGAGTGGAGATAAATATCAACCATCTATTCCATTGCTCCAAAATACAAAATTGTATATAAACGCAAGTACTTGTGCAAAGAAAATATCACATCTACCACTAATTAACAACACAATAAAGTTACAAAAAGAGCGTAAACACATACTTATCTTCCTATAGATATATCAATTATAAACTACAAAGGTAAATATTGAATACGAATATATCATCAATTATAGATTACAAAGGCAAATAAGAATAAGAAGTTAAGAATATTATCAACAATATACATTCCAGTGAGGGCATTCACAATGAAAATGGCACCAATCAACTAACGTAGTAACTTGCACTCGCTACAGCAAAAAGTATATAAATCTAACCCAAATCACTCGTCAACCATATATTGAGATGATGAAAATGATGGAATTATCTGTACACATGCTAAATCTATCAGAGTCGGCACTAGACCATCATAGATTACATGGAATATTGGAAAATTACTACTTTGCAAGGAAGTGTAAGATAATAGGATGAACCTACCTAATCTCTTCATCAATTTAAACATTGACGTTGTTCTTGATTTATGGAAGTATTAAATGATATTTATATTTATGCACTTATTTATATATCTGTACATATATAAATCCCTCATTAAACATATTATACTCATATACAATAGGCTCTCGTGGACATGATACATTCCTTTTCATAGTTGTGCATCTTTATGCCGCCCTCTTTTTACCTTTGTAAAAAGGTAGTGTACATCCACAGATATAATAGTAGGCACTCAAGAACTTAGAAACTATACATCCGCCTTGCCATCTTAGTATCTAAGATTCATGAAATAAGCAATATAGACTTTGGATAATGTAATCTACTTTATGTAATTTAACTATTACTTGGAGTCTTCTTTGAAGTATGAAAGAAAGGAGGTAAAAAGGGCAGCTAACGAAAACTCATAGAACTGACAGTTCTTTCAAAAATACAGAAAGGAAACCATTAGCAAATTTCATTATCTCTAAATCATAAGATTTATCCAAAGCAATGGACTTCATAATCATTGAGTGACGATTCAGCAAATACCTTGCTACAAGGTGACCTAATGTGGTATAACGATCATCTTACTGTTTGTTGTCAAAAAAGGTCAACCATCACAAATATCTAACTTCTACACTAAATTTCAACATTTCGTATTACATGTAGATGAATTGGATCCCAAATCAACTTGTAAAGATAGACAAGCACGATACAAAGCGTTTATGCGCCATCTACTTATTCCCGACGACTGACATGCTCAAACCATCATGAAACCAACACGATCCACCCGCCCAAAATTACAATCCGTCCCGAAGATATGAAAATGTGAAAGATGACAGCAAGGAGGAAGATCTGTATGGAGAAAATGTGTGAAAGCTACGTGGAGAGCATCAATGGGGGTTTAGCTTGTACCTTGAGCCCTAACAATAGAGGGAGGGGGGGGGCAAGTTGAGGGAGATGGAGATCTCCACCCGCAACCATTGCGCCGCCGAAGCGTCGCCATGCTCACCGTAGCGCGGGGAAGAAGAGGAAGGTCTGATCGAGGTGGTGAAATGGAGAGGGGGTCGGGGGTGGCGCAGTGGAGAGGGAGGGGGATTGGGTCTGTGTGAGAAACATAGAGGAAAGGGGACATATGGAATGGTTCTGTTTGCGCAAGGGGCTATGCGGGGGATTTTGGGAGGTGGTGCATCTGTATTATTTTTTTCATTTCATTTCCACTTCTTAATGATGCACTCAAATGCTCGCAAATCTCCTCTGATCTTTGATTCAAGAGTGTGATGATCTGTTCTGATCGTCTCGAAGTGCCGATAAATAAGAGTCCAGTATCCATATTTTTCCGACTTATGATGAGTCCAGAAACAGACAAAATACGGTTCTGATTCATCATTTAATTTTTTGATTATAACGGTCAAACGACCTCTGATTGACAAATGGTCGATTTCGTTGGTTCTGTTTCGTTGAGACAGAATTAGTGATGGTCTCCATACATCTTGCTATCCAGATTGTGTCGCGGGTTTTTTTACTATACAAGGTACAGTGTGATCGGTTTTTGGTCGATCGCACCTTAATGGAATCCGATCCGCCATTTGCGGATCGATCCTGGCTTTATTGACATTAATTGGATTTTTATCAGGTCACATGGACCCGAGTCGGTCGGATTCGGGTTGTTTGGATCTGAGCGTTACAACTATTTTCCTATTAAGATATCAACTTTATCCCCGAATATATACTCCTATTTCTTCTTTTCCCGAACCTTGCCTACATCCTTTTTTCTTCTCGGATGTCTGGTTGACTTTGGTAATTGGATGGGCTCAATAGCACCATCAGTTTGTTGAATAGTGAAGGAGACATAAAATTGTTCTAAAAGGGGTTTGCATGTTTTCTGTGAAGAGGATGTGTCATCTGTGGTAAAATGGAGAGAAGGAACAATGGGATAATATTGATGATAAATTACAAAATGGGGTGTTTAAATCATGTAGCCTTATTGAAGGAGGGTCTTTATAATTTTGGTTATATTCTCTAATTAAAAGGGTTTCGTTGTTGTTGTTGTGTCTCTAATTAATCATATGCGGTATATCTTTCATTTGTCGCTTGGTTAGCTGGCTGCATTGCATAATGACGATACTGTGGGGAAGCCAATGTTCTCTTTATCATTTCTACAGCGTCTATCATTGCTGGCTTGGTAATCTGATAAACTTTATATTTCGATGATGTTGATTTGTTGATTTCACTAGAGTATAAATACATACCTTGTTTCGGTATGTTAAATTTCATTACATGTCCTTATCTTTTGGGGTTAAATGGGGCTGCCCCCAGGGAGTAGCCAACTTGGCTACTCCCACCCCTATTTTCCCCTCATTTTTTTTATTTCATTGGAAAATAAAAATTTGTAAATTCATCATTATATCCCTCTAACATTCTATTAAAATTTCGTCAGAAACAGAGGCTCCTACGGCCTCCATCCAAACATGGTCGATTTAAAAAATCTTGCGACCGTTAAAAAAATGACGTCTGGATGGAGGGCCTAGGAGTCTCTGTTTCTGACGAAATTTAATAGAATGTTAGAGGGATATAGTGATGAATATACAAATTTTTATTTTCCAAAGAAATAAAAAAATGAGGGAAAAATAGGGGTGGGAGTAGCCAAGTTGGCTACTCCCTGGGGGCAGCCCCATTTTACCCTATTTTTTTGTCTTTTCTAAAGAAGGAATTTCTATACTTGATGGCATGTGGGCCTATATGGCAGATGCTTAGCAATTGGAAAGTAATGATTTTTCTGTTCCAGGAGTCTATATGCCCAGAGGGAGCATGTACATGGTTTTTGCCTTGGTTTGCTAGTTGATTTAAAGGGCTAAGATGCCCATGAAAACCGTATTGTATGCGTGGTTGATGAGGTTAAACTGGTTGACGAGGCTAAACTCTAAAGAGGCTGGGCATTTTAATGCTTAGGAGCAGATGTGACGTAGTGCAGATTGAAAATTAAGGTTAAAATTAGAATTTTTTCCTTCTTCCAATTAGAGCCGAATTAAATTAAGATTAGTAGTTAATTTTTGTCTAATTTGAGTTAATTGCAATTCTGATTTTTATAAGGAAGATCGTATTTGATCTCTAATTAGTTATTTGGTTGAGTCATTTAGGAGTCCAATTCAGGATTAGTTTCGATTTTATTTATTTTGTAATCCCAGACAATGAAGTTAATCAAAATTTGAAGTTATATCCCGTTCTCTCTCTCTCTCTCTCCCTTTTCCGTCTCTCTTGCACATGTCTGCGCTTCTCCCAAATCTCGTGCTATCGGCACACTCCCTCATTCATTCTCTCCTCCAATTTCTTCTCCGCAAATACATCATCTGCATCAATTGGTAACTGAGCATGGCGTACAGATCGTTCTCGCAACCTGACGATCCTTCATGTATCCAAGGAGGTATCAATTGAAGGAGTTTTGTTCAAAAGTCTATCAAATATGTGTAGAGGTTGAAGAAACACTTTCTCAGATGCTCCAGATTTGTTCAGATTTTTGCAACACAATGAAGTTAATACAAGATCCGAGGTTTGTACAATCTATGAGACAAAGTTATGCTAAAATCTGAAGTTGAAAACTTGAAACTTTGTAACCCACCGAATCTTCCTGAAAACCGCCATTGAACCTCTGTCGATGCTACTACCACCTCCGACAACACCACCAACATCACACTTGCTAGTGTAAAGCTGTCTCCTAGCACTCTCTTTCCCTCTTGTCACCGCCTCTTGTCCGCACCACCTCCAACACCCCCCACTACACCATGCCAACACCACCACCTCCTGCACGATCATAGGTGGAGATACCATGTATGCACCACGACCTAGTCGAATAACAGCTATGCACACAAAATCGAGCATACACTGATACACATAGCCTCCTTGTTGGTGTACCATGAGGAAGAACCGATACGCTAGGCCCCGCTACTCCAATGCACCCCATTGCCGCTGCCACTAACAAACTGGTCATCTTGTTCCATCTTCAGAGATTGATGCCGTCAATTATTCCTAAATAATTGAGACCGAGGCTCTAGTATTGTCTTCATCGTCACATGCACCACCCTTGATGGGCCTTTGACCTCCCACTCATATGCCTTTTCCCCCTTTGGTTTAAGATCGATGTTGCCAACGGTTTTGGGTAGAATAAACCCTAATCGAGATCACATTGCTTAATCTAACTAGAAACAAATATGTAGGGGCAAAGACATCTCATGGAAATTTTGCAAAGATGTCATCCACCCAAAAGTTCATTATCTAAAGGTGAAAGCTGGGCACACCATGGGGAAGAGAGCTTATCAATTGAAAGGGTATGGAATTTGCAACTAGGCCCCACTTTCCGTAGGAATTACAAAAGAAACATTTTGATGGAAAAATGTTTATTGATTATTGTAGCAAATCCGGACTAGTCCATTACATGTTGCAACCAAATATCGGGCAATTCTTGAGGAGATGAATTTTTCGAAGCATGAGAGAGCTGATGAAACAATATCAAATAGGGCTAAAATTGGGGTTTTATTAAATTAATATTTATTTTATTTGTTAGGCCAATTAGAGTCTAATTAAATTAGGGTCGTGATTAATTGTTAAATTTTGTCAAATTTGACTCAGTTGCAATTTTAATTTTTATGAAGGAATCACATGTGATCTCTAATTAGCTATTTAGTTGAGTCAATTTAAGAATCCAATTAGGGGTTAGTTTCCTTTTTTATATTTTGAAATGCAACCCCTTATATATAAAAGGGCAATGAGTCGTTGTTCAAGGACACTTGAAGTTAATCAAAATTTGGAGTTATCACCCATTCTCTCTTTCCCTCCCCCTTTTTTATCTTTCTTGCATCTACGAGATTCTTCTCCTAAATCCCATGCTACCGACATATTCCCCATTCTTCCTCCACTTTTTTCTCCACCAATTTTCATCTACATGGAGATAGGGTGTTGATTTAGATAAAATCATTTTTTTATGCGAGTGGAGAACATGGATCATGTATGATGCGGATTATGCAGCGTACATTGCAGATTGGAATTCTACTTTCATTTTTGCACCTCATGTAGGTGATCTATTCATCTAGAGAAGCACGAAACAAGCAGGAGTATCTCGCTTGAATGTAGAGAGAAAATACATGGTATTGGTTCAGGTAGTTGCAAAAAATGCAGTGGATACATGCTGGCATGCTGCTAAATGATCTTTATATTCCACTAGGTAGGATGATATAGTTGAGATACGACAACATGACTGCAGTGCACTTAGCAAACAACCCAATGTTCCATGGGCGAAACAAACATGTGGTGGTTGATTGACACATTATTAGAGATCTCACTGACAGCTTTGGATTTCTAGTGTTATTTGTGAAGATCAAACACGTGGAAAGAAATGAATAATCTATTTATTTTGTGGTCATATGGGCCCTTTATACAGAGAGGAGAAACCCTAAAGGGTAAATAACCTGAAAGGGGAAATTACAAAAGATAGAAATAAAGAATATAAAAATGCTAATTATTATAACACTCCCCTGCAAGATGGAGCATGAATATCTAGCATGCTTAGCTTGGAAGTTTTGGAACAACACCCCTAGCTAGGTCCTTAATGAAAATGACTACCGTATGTTCCCTTGAGTTGATGTGGGAAGTAGAGATGGAAAGCCTTTTGTATCATATCTCGAGTGTAATGACAATTTACTTCGATGTGTTTGGTCCCCCCCATGGAAAGAAGAATTGCTGACAATGAACAATGCAACCTGATTGTAACATAGCAACTGCATGTGAAGCGGTGCTTCAATAGCTAGGCCAGTTAGAAAAGACATGACCCGCATCATTTCAATGCTCCTTTGTGCCATGGTACAATATTCAGATTCAACATTCGACCACGCAACCGCATGATGTCCATGGGAACAATGAGATCCCAATGAGCATTATAAATTTGGAGATGGACTTCCTATCTTTTGGACATCTTGCATAGTGAGCATCCGCAAAGGCCGTGATGGCAAGAGACATCGCTTTGTTGAATGGCAATCATGTATGGGAGAAGACTTCAAATACCTTAAAATTTTTTGTAGACTGCATCCATGTGAGCCTGAATTGGCTGCTCCTTATACTGTTTGACTTTGTTCAATGCAAAGGAGATATCTGGTCTGCTAATAGTCGCATAGAGAAGCTTCAACGAGCTCTTTGTAACTCATCTTGTCTACCACATCTATATCATCATTATAGAGTTTCATGCTGGGATTTATAGGAGCAGTGGCAAGTCTGCAATTTGTCGTGCCGGTCTCTAGAAGGAGATATGTAACATGCTTCCTTTGAGTCATCACAAGACCTCTCTGATTCCTGGAAAATTCAAGGACAAGGAAATATCGTAGTTTGCCAAGGTTATTGGTGACAAATTGCTTTTTAAGGAACTCATTAGCCTCGTTGATCCCCTATGAATCATCTTCTTTAATGATAATATGTTATCGACATATATCACAATGGCAACGATACCTCGTGGTATCTTGTGCTATAGGAGCGAGTGATCCGTTGTCGATCTCTTAAAACCTTGCTGCTTTATCATGTTCGAGAGCTTCTAGAACCATATTGAAGGTCGGAAATAGCCTTATGAAGTCTGCATATCTTATGACAATCCTCCTTAACAATGAACCCATGTGGCTACTACATAAACTTCCTCCTGCATATCACCATACAAGAAATCATTATTGACATCAAATCGGGAGAGCGACCAATCTCGTACCGCAACAAAAGAGAGGAGGACCGAAGAATAGAATGACGTACGACGGGAGAGAAAGTATCATGATAGTCCACCCTATATGTTTGAGTGAATCCACATGCCACAAGTCTATTCTTGTAGCGATCATCTACTCTCTGCTTCTCTATAAGACCCATTTATAGCCAACCACAAAAATTCCTACTGGGGTAGTAACCAAGTTCCTTGTGCTACGTGACTAAACTGCAGCCATTTCCTCCGCTATAGCAAGATGCCACTGACGGTCTCGCATAGCCTCCTGTTATGTGCGTGGGATCACAATTGCTGACAATCCAACCACAAGTTTCTTTAAATCCTTTAATAAACATCCTAGTGAAACATAGGCTGCGGGTTTTCCTCTTCCGAAGTGCAATAGGCTGGTCAAGATACTCTAAATGATATGTTTCCTGTACCACTCTCCTGAGGTGCTGCAATCTCATCATGTAAAGTCTCCCGATCTACAGATATTTCAACAGTGCCATCACTATAAATCAAGTGTTCATGATTTTTGATTCAACCAAGTATTTAGGATTTACCTGGAGCATGGGGTCTAGTAGTCGATGGACAAATGTACACACGAGGCAAAGTCTGAGACACATGGTGTATGGTGGGAGGTGGATGTAAAGGAGGAGGTAGAATGTGAACTTTGTCATTAGACTCAAAAAGTCTCTTGTCCCCTGTAAGAGAAAAGTACATAACATACTAAAAAAGTACTTTCCTCTGACAAGATTAAAGCATCAACATCCCTTCTAGGTCTAGGAGTCACCAACTAAGATATACTTGACAACTCTGGGGATAGCTTGTCACAACCATGAGTCAGGTGATGAATAAAAGACACATATCCAAAGATGCGAGGTGTTAGAGAGAAAATGTCCTTATTAGGAAATGCAATCGAATAAGAAATATTTTCTCCTAACATGGAGTACAATACGACATACTGTTGACGAGGTAGGAGGCAGTGAGGACAACTCCCTGTAAGAGTGGGGAGTATGATTCTATATAAGGGGAATCTTGGTAACATCAAGAAGATGACATTGTTTGCATTCGACAACATCGTTCTGCAGGGATGTGTTGCCTACATGGGGTTTGATGGAGAATAACGAAGGACGTAAAGAATCGAGAGAGCTGGAAAATATAATAATCCAAGGCATTATCAGAACACACATACTTAACCATAGGAAAAAAATGCTCTTTATTTGAATAATGATATTTTGAATAACAGGTCCAACCCAAGACTTGTTTTTCAACCAAAAGACCTACAAAAGTCTAAAAAATCGTCAATTACAACGAGATAAAACTTGTTATCCTAGTGATTGGGAATATGAATAGGACCCTACATGTTAAAATGTAATAACTCAAATAAAGAACTACTGCTGTAACTCTGATGTCTGGGAAAATTGGTATGATGATGCTTCCCAAGATGGCAAGCTTCTCATTGAATAGTGGACTGAGAAGGAATCTACAGGAAGACTCTACAAAGCTGCTGCAGAGGAAGATCAAATTAAAGGTGCCACATGTACAAAGAGACTGATCCAGTGGGAATGAAAGATATGCCATCATAAGGAGACTTGCTAGTCTATAGAGACCCCCTTGCTCACCACCACATCCGACCTAAAACACAAGAGAAGATGGGTTAATAATTACACGACAATTCAAATCATTGGTAATTTGACTGATAGATGATAAGTTCATAGAAAAATCATGTGCATGTAGCACACTTTGCAGGCGCATGGACAACATCAATTGAATCTTTTCCTGTCATGTAATAGGAGAATGTCTCACATCAGCAATGGCAATAGATCTCCCCGAGCCAACCAAACTGTAGGATGTGAACAGTGCTCTGTCGTTGCTTATGGTAAGATGCTCTTGAGTCCATGATCCATTTTGAAATATCTACTTTGTGGCAAGTGGTAAGTGCATAATGTACCAGAGGTACTGGTAGAGACTGTATTGTCAGATTGTGGTGAAGGAGCACTAGTAGAATCATGGGAGGGAGCCATAATATCCCTGAGACGGGAGACCACATCGTTGTATTTCTAATCAACTGAAGTAGCTGCATGCTTAAACTCCTTAGCAACACAAGCATATGCAAGGTGACCATACTTCTGATAGCACATGTCCTCTGAGTGCTCGACACATTTGTAGTATGTGCACTGCTGGCAAGGGCATCCATACCACCTTTGCCACAAACACCACGCCCTCTGAATTGTGCCGAGCCTCCCCTATCGCGAGATGCAATCATCGTAGAGAAGGTTTGAGAAGTAGCTGTATGAGGCACTATGATCCTGTTCAATCAGTTGTAGGCCTCCTCCTGGGGAGGTATACAGGTGCATGTGAGAAGCTGGCTACATGTGGCATCATACTATGGATAAAGTGCCACAAGAGATATGCCCACTACCATAGCATTCCTGTATGCCATCTGCTGCTCATTGGTCACATTTAGAGGCGTGAAGCTATGGAGTTTAACAAAACACGCCCTGAGCTAGGAATAGAAAGCATGGAGCGGATGGCCAACCTGCTTTGCTGTGAAGATGTCATAATGAAGGTGGAGAATCTTTGTCTCATTTCTTGCCTGCAATATGTGGCGGCAAAAATGTCCCACATGCCTTGGCCGTGGTCTGAGGTAGAATGCCGTTGACTATCTCCTTGGTAAGGGTAACATAGAGCCAAACACGTGTTACATGTCCACACGTTGTCTTGCTTCTACAAAGCATTCGTCTCAGTCTTGTCGGTCAGCTCAGGTTGCATCAGGATGTATTCCTTGTTGCTCTCTATGATACTCATGAACAACATAGCCCACATTTCATAGTTGGTCCTGTCCATCTTGACTATGGGCATGAGACCTTTGAAAGCCCTAGAGGAAGGTGCATCGACCTTGTTTTTTAACATGGCCAACGATAAAGCACGAAGACATAACTATTGATGTAGAATGATCTCATTTTGTTTACACAATCATGTAGGGAACGAGTTGTGTGCATAATCTGATCACAACCTTTCCCATCAACTTCGGAGGTGGTCTAGGGCATACATGGTGGATTTAGAGCTCTAAAATCACCCATGCCGCACCAAAATCATATTGTGCAAAATCCTAGGGCACAAGAGAAGGTCCAAGGAGCGGCACGGAAAGGTGCTGCGGTGGTCGGGGATGCCCATGGGGTTGCAACACTACAATGTAGCACACACGATGGGGTGACGACGTTGGGCCGCGAGGTAGCTCACGTGCAAGGCTACTCTAGCTTGCGAGGGGATACTGCAGACCATGAGGGCGATGATGGCCACGAGGGTGATGCTGGACCGCAAGGGGCAATGCTGGGTTGCTGCACATGAAGGTGGTAGGCGGTCTCAACGGAAAGGCGACGTGAAGGTGGTAGGCGGCATCGACAGAGAGGTTCATGAGAGAGGGGGAAGAGGCCATATGATAGGAGCTAGGACTGCAAGGGTCTCATGACTCCAATATAGGATCACCGCTATGATACGATGTGGAAAAAATGTGTAATCTGTTTATTCTGTGGCCATATGGCTCCTTTATATAGAGAGAGAAACCTTAGTGGGCAAATCATCAAAAGGGGAAATTGCAGTTATGGTAATTACTTCAACAAGACAACTTATATGTTCACTAAGGCATTTCCTAGAGTTTCTTTTGAGCCGTGCTACAATATGCTGAGCATGTTAGGCATATATGGTAACTTGAGGGAGGTGTTAAAGTTTGAGCCACATATCTTTTGGGGTATTTATATATTTTCTCTTTTTGCTGTGTGCACCCTAACCCTAATTACTTCAACAAGACAACTTATATGTTCACTAAGGCATTTCCTAGAGTTTCTTTTGAGCCGTGCTACAACATGCTGAGCATGTTAGGCATGTATGGTAACTTGAGGGGGGTGTTAAAGTTTGATCCACATATCTTTGGGGGTAATTATATATTTTCTCTTTTTGCTGTGTGCACCCTAACCCTAATCTCTCCTACATAAAAGAGGACTAGGGCTCTTTTTGCAATAATAGAATTCAATCGTTTGACCACAGTTAGTAAAATGTAGCAGACATCTCGCAAAGGATGATCCTTTGGCTTCTTAATAAAAAATTCTACCCGCACCGGATAGCCATCCTTTGAATTTAACAAAAAATATACCTTAGTTTTTTCCTTCGTTAATGGGATCTAGTTTTCTACATGCCCATGGTATTCAATGGTTCTCTTTTGGCGTATACGACAAAGCACCTCTAAAAATGTACAAGGAAATCTGAACTTTGTATTGATCTTGACCCTTAGATCCCATGGATTAAGATACGGTATTAGAAGAACTTTTCAGAGAAGGAACCATATAAGAGACTAATGATTTTTATCAAAGAAAGATAGATCTAACTGATGTTGATCAAATGTGCATAGACAAATCAAAGAATTTAAAGACAAGGCCTTTTCCATATAAAAGGAGGGCCTAATTTGGCGCAACTGATGGATAATGAAAAATAATCTGGCAGATAATGGGGATTTTGTTTACAAGTTCCAAGATTTGAGAAAGAGAAACTATGCAGGGAAAGATATTATGATAATGCTAAATTGATTGGCTATTTGATCATGTTTTTGACTCTTAACTGCAGATGTTTGACGACAGTCTTCAACATTGTCTTTGACTTGTACTAAAAACTATACCTGTATGGCGCACCGAAGTATAGTTATAATGAAAACAATACATAAAAATACGGTCTACTTTAATTGTTCACATTTTTTGAAATGCCAAGAAAGTCTGCTGAGAGCATTCAACCTTACATTGTTTCTCAGATTTGACGAGTATGCCATTTCCCCATCAACAATCAAGGTACTTACCTCAGCTGGTCATGTATTCATGACTGCCACGCAGGAATCTCTTATTCCCATTATCCTTAACGGTATGTGTGCAAAACTTCTTTGACCTTTAATAGTTGAACTTGTATCAAGAAGCGATAGGGCAAATTATTTGCTTTTTGTCTTGTAATTTTAAAATGCACAATCTATTGAATAATCCAGGCAAGTGAGAAGAAAGTGAGAAAATTGGAAGTACATTGAGCTAAAAATAATCCAGGCAATTAGATGAATAGATGAATCCCTTTTTTGAAAGTGGTTCATGAAGTATGTAATAGAACTCAATATACATTTACATGGCATCTTGAAGACACCTTACTTCATCCTTCATCGTCATTTGCAGTTTTAACTCTAGATAAATTTTGATTTCTTAAAAGTTTTTCCTTTTTAAGCTATTAGAATATAAAATATAGAATGCCAAATCAAGAAACAAGGAGAAGAAACATGACTTTACTTGGAATTCTACTCCAAAGGAGCCGGGTGAAACCACACGAGAATGCCAAAAAAGGACTGGATATTTTTTTATGTTTCTTAATGAGTACAAAAAGCATGTGGCTCTTTATATAGCTTCATCGACATAATCAAGTCCTGCCACTTGACAATGTAAAACCAAACAACTCCCATACAAATAGCTCAATTTCACAATTCACTCAACAATCGCCTTCCAACTGAAGCTCGTAATGTTCAACTTGGACGCTGCAACACTCAAGACATTATCCGAGCACGTATTTCAAGTATAACTCTCAAGTTCGAAAAATACTTATTTTCGTACTTGCAATTTGGAGAATCTGCAACTGTTGATAGGGATAAAACAATCGGATACAGATACGAATATCGGTGTTATCATAATGGCAATACGAATGCAAAAATTCAACATTCAACGAATACGAACACGAATATGATATCCTTAATTTTGATGAATGCAAATGTGAATCTTTGAATTTTAGAAGACACATACACAAATATTCATTTTTTTAGGATATGAATATGGATACAAAGATGAACACGAATATGAATGTTCAAATTCTGGATAATACAAATATTATTATGATATACATACAAATAAGTATGGTACGCTTTCTTTTAGTTATTTCTTAATGTTTTCTTTTATTATTTAATTATTTTTATGTATATATTCATTGTTAAAGTAATTACCATATTTTTTAAATATTGGGAATGATTGTGATGCTATATTCACTACTAAAATTTGTTTGAATTATAGAGGTATCAAGTTGATGAGCCATACTATGAAAATTTGAGAACGTGTGATGAAAGAAGGTTGAGGCAAGTTTCCAAAGTAAAAGAATACCTATTCGGATTCATACCATGTCGCTCAACTATTGAAGCCATCCACTTGTTGCAGAGAACAATGGAGATTTATAGAGTTTAAAGGAAGAACGTTCATATGATTTTCATTGATTTGAAGAAGGCATTTGATTCTGTTCCACAGGTGATATTGTGGAGAGTTTTGGAGAGGAGACAATTACTTATCCTATACATTAATCTTATAAAGGATATGTATGATAGGACTTCATCTTGTGTAAGGATCCAGTCTGGGAAGATTGACTATTTTGACATCAACATTGGTTTACATCAAGTTTCAACTTTGAGTCCATTCCTTTTTCTTTGATTATGGACGAGTTGACTAGTCACATTCAGGATGAGATACCTTGGTGTATGTGCTGATGATATTGTGTTGATTGATGAGACTAGAGATGGAATAAATGAGAAGCTTGAGATTTGGAGGCATGCATTAGAGATTATACGATTTCGTATAGGTATGGCTAAGATTGAATATATGGAGTGTACTTTTGATGGAAGCAATTGTCAAGGAATCGAGGTGAAGATTGGTGATTCAGAAGAAAGATGCTTTTAGATAATTGGGATCTATTTTGAACATGATGGGGAAATGGATGGAGATATTCCTCATAGAATAAAGGAAGGTTGACTAAAGTGGAGAGGAGTCTCTGTTCTTATATATGATAAGAAATTTCCTATGAAAATCAAAGGGAAGTTTTTCAAAGCAGTCGTGAGACCTGCTATGCTCTATGGATCTTAATGTTAGCCTGTGAACCATAGACATATGTAGATAATCACAGTTCCAAAAATGAAAATGCTAAGGTGGATGTGTGGACATACATGTAAAGATCGGATTCAGAATGATGCAATCAGAAGGAAAGTGGGTGTATCTCCGATCGAGGATAAGATACGAGAAAACTGTTTACGGTGGTTTGGTAATTTGCAAAGGAGGTCGGATGATGCACCAGTTAGGAGATGGGAGTGTTGGGATATTGAGCCAGCTACGAGAGGGCGAGGAAGGCCCAAGAAGTGTTGGAATGAGACTATCCAAAGGGATCTTAGTTTTTTGGATCTTAGCCTGAGAATGACCCAAGATAGATCTGAATGGAGGTGAAGAATCCATGTAAGTGACCCTACATAATGTAGAAAAAAGCTTTATTGGTATTGTATTGGAAATGATTGTGAACTAACTTAACATGCTTATAGCTTTCAGTATTTGGACATGTCTAATCTTCATAAATTAATTCGTATTCGTTTGTCAAACATCTGTACCTCCATTGTCATTATTTGTTTGCATTCTTCGCCAGATATGAGAAAATGGCATCCATATCCTCTATTTAACGAATGCGGAGACAAACACATACGCTTATATTTGTATTCGTTTTCATCCCTAACTGGTCGGGCTCTGAATGAAATGCCTTAGATGCAGGGCTATAGTAGGCCTCTCTAGTGGATAGCGTTGTGAGTGTCGTCACCATATGAAGGTTAAAACCACGAGCTTCCATCATATAAACTCCCTACGTTGGCATAAAAAACCTCCCTACATTGGATCTCTCACATGACTTTTGAAACGGTCCCCTCCCATACATTGTCCCGGAGAATGAATTTGTATTATGGAGTCTATCTCCGTATCGTCTCGAGTCTGACAAATGTGGTCCACATTAAGAATTTGAGGCAAACACATTAGTACGGGGACCTCTAAAAGCAAACGATCTCTCCAAGAAAACTTTAATAATTTTTTACAAACACTTTTTCTTCTCTCCCCTTTTTGACATAATAAAAAAGATTTAAACAAATACTAGAAGTAATTAATACCAATTATTGGTTAATGAGTAGTGTAGAGATATATGTTATGTTATTTTGTACTGTTTCATAATTTTTCTTTTCTTTTGGACTCTTGGTGTAGTTTACCCATAGGCTACTCTCCTATATAAGAGAGCCTAGGGCGTATGGAATAAACAACTATTATTTTTCCCAACATGGTATCAGAGCGACGGTCTTAGACCGAAGTTCTCGAACCAAACCCTAACCCTAACCCCTACCTCCAAGCCCACCGCACGCCGCCTAGGTCTCGGCCTTGGCCTTTTCCGTGCGCCCAGGCCATCTCGGCCTCCTGTACGCCGCTCGACTTCCACGCGTGCATACTGCGCGCTGCCTAGGCCTCGGTCTCCCGCGCGCCCCTCCCCGCGCGTGTCTCCCAAGCATCGCGCGCCGCCCAGGCCCCACGCATCGCCTCCCTTCCGGCGCCACGTCCTCCTCGGTGCCCCTCCGCCTCTCCGGGTGCACCTTGGTTCCCTGTGACTCGGGCTGAGTGCTGTGACTCGGCCTCTCGTATCCCGCCTAGTGCATCTCGCCTAGGCTGTGACTGTATGTGTATCCCGCCTAGCGCACACCGCATCGCTCTAGGGTTCGGCCACGTCCTATGGTATCTTCGTCAGCAAGGAGACCTTCGCCCGCGTCTCCACGTTAATGGGTTTGGTTACTTGAAGTCTACACATGCAACCGAACCCGTGAATATCAGTGTAGACAATCTTATCTTCAGTCTATAATCCTAGTCTTCTATTATCATCGTGTCAGAAAGCAAAGCAGATATCCCATCTCTAGACGCCTTCAGAGGTCCTGTGCCTATTGTGAAGATGGACAGGTCAAATTACGAACTGTGGGCAATGCAGTTCATGAGTATGATGAAGTCGACCGGTAAGAAGCACATTCTTACTGAGGAAGAGCCTGCTGAGAAGACTAGGGTCAACGCATCATGGGAGGCAGATGATGTATATGCCAAGGTTTGGCTATTAGGAACATTAGCAATTGAGATTGCCAATGATATTCTCCATCAGCCCACTACAAAAGCAATGTGGGATATTCTGGCTGCTATCTATCCACAAGCAAAGAATGAGACGAAGATTCTGCAACTCCAGCATGACATCTTTACAATCAAGCAGAATGGACGGCCTGTACATTCATTATACACGTCTTTACGTGGAATGTTTGAGAAGCTTTACAGCTTCATGCCTCTCACAACCACTCCTGAGCAACAGAAGACCTACCGGAATGCCACTATGGTTCGTGTATTTCTGGCTGCCCCTGAGTACAAGACAGCACGTTCTCAGATCTTGGCAGATTCCACTATTCCTCCAATGGAGGAAGCCTTTCACATATTGAGTCGTATTACTGTTGCTTCATTTACTGCAAATCAGACCGCCTCAGCTATGGCAGCGAATCGAGGTCTTGGGAGTCATCATCAGTTTCGTGGCCGTGGACCTCAGGGCAGAGGAGGTTGTGTTCGGCCATCATGCACTTTTTGCCACCATTCTGGATATACCGAAGACCCATGCTATTCCGAACATGGATTTCCTGCTTCTGCACGAGTAGCCAAACAGATTGAACCTCCATCTGCTTCATCTTTGGATCAGCGCTTTGATGATCTTGTAGCTTTTTTGAGGGGCATTATTCCTCCATTCGATCATGTTGCATTGACGCCTGCCTTTGAGAGTCATTCTGACGTTGCTGCTTCTGCATCCATCAGTACCTCAGGTAGCACTTATGCATTCACTAGCAGTAGTGGATCTGATACTTTAGAGTGGATTATGGACTCTGGTGCCGCACATCATCTGTGTGGTGATCGAGGTCTACTTACAACCTACCGACAGGTTCCTCCAGGCCGTACTGTGGTTATTACTAATGGAACGCACTCTCCGATCATTGGTCAGGGGGAAATTAGCCTGACACCCTCTATGCACCTCAAGAATGTGCTGCACGCACCTGATGTTTCTATGAATTTGTTGTCCATTAGCCAACTTACAAAGGATTTACATTGTCGAGCAATTTTTGATCCATCTTCTCTCATTTTTCAGGACATCCTTATGGGCAACGTGATTGGGCATGGCTATGAGCAGGGTGGCCTATATCGTCTCAGTCGAACCTCATATGCCGGAATCTCCTCTCTTCCTGCTGGATCTGTCTCTCCATTCCTGTGGAACTTGCGCTTTGGCCATCTACCGCTTCAGAAATTGTGTCATGTTTTACCCCAGGTTTCACCTCACACGTCCATCCTATGTGAGGCTTGTCAGTTGGGAAAGCATCATCGATCTACCTTTCCCAGTCGTCAGAGTCGGAGTAGTAGCTCCAGGTTTGAGTTGTTTCATGTCGATATCTGCGGTCCTAGTCGTGTTCCTGATCATCAGGGACACATGTTCTATATGGTTATTGTGGGTGATTTTTCTCGTGTATCTTGGGCATGGAAAGACATATCAATATTGGTATCGATATCGGTACCATGTCGATACCGATATATCGGCGATATATCGACGCCATATCGCCGACATCGGGATTCGACCTGCCTTTTTTGCCTGTCGATACCCGATATCGTACATATCGGCGATATATTGGTGACTTGTCGATACCGATATATCGCCGATTATATCGGGATACGACCTTCCATGATCTTTGGTCTTTTGTTAAAGAATAAATATGAAGCTGGGAATATTATCATAAATTTCATTAATGAAGTTCGTAATGTCTTTTTTGCATCTGTAAAGATTGTGAGAAGTGATAATGCCTTGGAGTTTTGTACTCATATTCTCTCCAATTATTTTTCAACACAAGGGATTATCCACTAAACATCCTGTGCCTATACTTCCCAACAAAATGGAGTTGCAGAAAGGAAACATCGTCATTTACTTGATGTCACCAGGTCGCTTCTCATACAGAGTCATGCTCATTCTTTCTGGGGCGATGCTGTCCTAACGGCATGTTATCTCATTAATCGCCTGCCGTCGTCTGTCTTAGGTGAGAAGATCCCTTTCTCCCTAGTTTTTCCTGAAAAAAGAATTGTTCTTCCTCACTCCACGTGTGTTTGGCTCGGTGGCCTTTGTCCACCAGTTGTCTCCAGGTATTGACAAGCTCTCTCCTAGGGCTGTCAAGTGTGTTTTCGTCGGGTACTCCAGGACACAAAAGGGGTACATGTGTTATGATCCATTATGCAGGAAATATTTTGTTAGTGTTGATGTTACCTTTTTCGAGTCTTTTATGTACTTTTCTCCTACAGGTGATCAGTTGGTATCCTCAGACACTGATGAAGCCATATACATGTCACCACCATCACCACCTCCACCACTACCTACATCACCTACACCTCCTGTTACTGTTCCGGTTCCCCCATTGCCACTCCACTATACCCGTCGGCCTGCTTCTGCTCATGGTTACCGCTCATCATCTAGCTCGTATGAGGTATGCTCTGAGAATATAATCAATAATGATGGATCTAATGATTTACCTGAGCAGGCTGTGTTACAGAGGACGAATGAGGATGCAAGCGATTTGGATCTACCTATTGCACTTCGAAAACAGAAGCGTAGCTGCGTGTCATATCCTATAACATTCACAGTTTCCATTGATCGTTTATCTGGTGAATTCAGGAGCTTTGCCATTGCACTATCTGTTGTGGACATTCCACGAAATTACCAAGATGCATTGAAGGACAGAAGATGGCGTTTAGCTATGGAAGAAGAGATGTATGCTCTTCAATCAAGAGGTACCTGAAGCCTTGTCCCTGCACCTACCGGTGTGTCTACAGTGAGCTGTAAGTGGGTCTTCACGGTTAAGCATAATGCATATGGCAACATTTACAGATACAAGGTACGCTTGGTTGCTCGGGGTTTACACAGACATATAGAGTGGATTATCTTGATACATTCTCGCCGGTTGCTCGCCAGTCCACCTTACGGATCCTTCTTTCTGTTGCGGTTACTTGTGATCGGCCATTATTCCAATTAGATGTTAAGAATGTCTTTTTATATAGTGACTTGCAGGAAGAAGTCTACATGCAACAACCACCTGATTTTGCTGTTGAGGGAGAGTGTTCCAAGGAGTGTAGACTTGATAAGGCCATCTATGACCTTAAGCAGAGCCCTAGTACTTGGTTCCAGAAGCTCTCAGACTTGTTTGAGAAACAGGGGTATAGACTTTCCAATGCAGATCATTCCCTGTTTATACAGAAAACATCCAGAGATATTATTGCAATTATGGTGTATGTAGATGATATTCTGATTGCAGGTGATAATGGGCAAGGAATTCAGAGGGCAAAAGAAATGCTGGGTCGTGAATTTGTCACCAAGGATCTTGGAGTCCTTAGATATTTTTTGGGACTGGAGTTCGCCAGAAATCCACATGGACTTGTAATGACCCAGAGGAAATATGTCACTGACCTGCTGAGTGAAACAGGAATGCTTGGATGCCGACCGGCCACTACACCTATAGATCCGAGCATGAAATTATATGATGATGACACTGATGAGGTGGATAGGAGAAGATACAAAGAACTGGTGGGAAAGCTTCTTTATGTTACCATTACCAGACCTGATATTTCTTTTGATGTTAGTCGGGTGAGCCAGTTCATGGAGCAACCACGTCAGGTACATATGGATGCTATACATATGATACTCAGGTACCTTAAATCATCTCCAGGTGCAGGTCTGTTGTTCAAGAAAGACAAGGAGATTGCTATTTCAGCGTGTACAAATACAGATTATGCAGGATGTCCCAAGGATAGGAAATCCACTACTGGGTTTGTTGTATATGTTGGAACCTCTCTCGTCTCATGGAGAAGCAAGAAGCAAACTGTTGTAGCCAGATCCAGTGCTGAGTCTGAATATAGGGCTATGGCCCAGGTTAGTACAGAAATGATGTGGGTGAAAGCTGTTCTTACAGATCTATATATAGAAGTTTCACTTCCTATGGCTTTGGAATGTGGCAATCAAGCTGCTATATTCATTGCCAATAATCCAGCATTTCATGAACGAACCAAGCACATTGAGGTTGATTGTCACTTTATACGAGATATGATTCAGAAGGGTTTTATATCTACATCTCATGTTAGCTCATGGGACCAAATTGCAGATATCTTTACCACGGCGTTACTTAGAGGACCATTCCAGAAGTGCTCGTCCAAGCTGAGCATGATCGACATCTATGCTCCATCTTGAGGGGGAGTGTAGAGATATATGTTATGTTATTTTGTACCGTTTCATAATTTTTCTTTTATTCTGGACTCTTGATGTAATTTACCCATAGGCTACTCTCCTATATAAGAGAGCCTAGGGCGTATGGAATAAACAACTCTATTATTTTTCCCAACAAGTAGGGATGAAAACGAATATGAATATATTCATATCCGATCCACTATCATATTCATTTTATAAATATTTTGACATTCATATTCGTATTCATAAAAAAGGTGGACGTAGATATGGATCACTTTGATAATCGCTAATATTCGCATTCATATATCCATTTTTGTACATAGGTAAGGTAATAGATTTATTTATAACTATGCTTTCAACATTTTACGATTACATTCGCCATTATTGATATCATTTTATGAAATAAATATATATGATATATCTATTTTATGGATAAACCACCCTAAAAATGTATATTTTAGGTAATCTATTAATATTTATGTTGTTTTAGGTAATTTATTAAAAATGCATATTTTAGGTAATCTATTAAATATTTTAGGTGATCAAAAAAATGTATATCTTTACTTTTTATAAATATACGTGGAGGTGGATCCCTGCTTGGGACTCCACCTGTCTCTTTTCTCAAAAAGAAATTTATTCGTATCCGATTCATATTCGTTGTACATTCGTATTCGTTTTGAAGCATATGGTAACACAATTTTCATATCCATCAATATTCCTATCCACATCCGTATTCGTATTTTTAAATGTATAAAGATGCTTTACCTATATTCGTAGTCGTATCCGATCATTTTCATCCCTTTTAATGAGATGACTAGAATATCTCTCCTACTTTCTCTTTGAAAGCATTCTTTTTATAATGAACACCCTCTAACGTAGAGCTCTTCCTTGATCTTTGCTTAAAGGCTCCGCCTTTATAGTAAGAGTCGATGGCTCTTTGCTAATGCATGATATAAATGATCAACGAAATAAAAAAAATAAGAAGTCACCTACGATTCTCAATAGTGGATTTCTCCAGTCTTGGTAGCTTCTCCATGCCGGTGGCATCCATCCATGGTAGTCATTTGGTCTTGATGGGGTTCAGCTAGGATGTTGAAGTGGCCTCTCCATCTTCTTTTCCCCTAACCTTCTATACGTGAAAGATTTTGATTTGGTACCCTTTCTCTTTAGGGCCCTTCACACTGGACATTTCTTTTTCCAAACCCAGCTTCTTTTCCGGAAAGAATTAAAGCTATAATTTTCTTTCTTTCCTTTTCTTTTTTCCTGGACATTTCTTTTTCCAAACCCAGCTTCTTTTCTGGAAAGAACTAAAGCTATAATTTTCTTTCTTTCCTTTTCTTTTTTCCTTAGCATGTATAAATGTATTATTCCTTTTAAGCTTGGCAATATCTTATTCTAAACAAGTAATTTTAACTCTATAACTTTGAAGATACTTTTTAAGCAGTCATTTTCCTTTTTAAAATCACATGTCATTAAGCCAAAGAGATTTATCCTCTACCAATTTCTTTTGATCTTTTCAGGTTCATGACCTGTCTAAAGAGATCTTGCAAGGTATTACAAATTTCAACATAAAAAAGTTTACTTAACTCATTATCAGAGTCTGAAGAATTAGATTCGACTAGTCTAACAAATCCTAAGCTTGTGATTTTGTTTTCTTCCTCACCGTTGGAGTCATCTTATGCATGGTTTGAAAAAACACGCCTCGAGGTGTTGAGGCGGTCGAAGCGAAATGGGGTGGAGAGAAAACGCCTCGAGGCGATCGCCTTGGACCCCCTGGCTGAGGCGTGCGCCTCAGATGCTTGAGGCGGTTGAGGTGGGGCGAGGTGCACGGTGAGGCGTTGGGGACTTTTCAAGCATTTTTAAAGAAAATAATTAGTCATATTGGAATTTTCAGATATTTATAAAGACTTAGTTGTTGAGTATATATTTATGCAAGCTGAATGCTTAAATTTAACCTCTTTCATATTTATATTTACCATTAAGATGTCCAATTATTTCAGTGAACTCTTACAATTACACCCTTAAACATATAAAAAACTGCGTGTTAATTCGAATACTCATATAAGAAATTTTTTTCGGTATGGTGGCACATGGGGACTTTAGACCATTCTTCATCTGGTTTCCGTAGAACATACAGTTAGGATTCAAATCATATGATTCATATCAACAACCTGGATATTTATAATGACAACCATAACTAAATCCCTTTTTGATAAATATTTTGGTGATAGTTATAGCCAATGATTTCCTTTTGTCTGGGTAGAAATTTAGTATAAAGGTTTATTACATTGACATATCATTTTTTTCATATTCTTATCTTCATAATATCATCATATATTACATTGTTATATATTATATATTTCTCAGATTAGATTTTTTCACCAATAAATATATTTATTATACGTTTTGTAATTATTTTCTTGTATAAACTGAGGCTTACGCCTCGACCACCTCGAGGCTACGCCTCACCTCGCTTATAGGGAAAACGTCTCGTTCCGCTTTTCATCTTTTCAAACCTTGATCTTACGATGCATGCAATGCTTTCCTCTTGGACTTCTTTTGGAACTTCTTTTCATGTCTGAAGTTCTTCTGCAGTTGAGGGCAATCCCTTTTAATGTGTACCGCTTTGTTGTACCGGAAGCATTTGATTTCTTGTTCTCTCGTTCTGTTCTTCTTAAGAAAAGACTTGAATTGCTAAGTCATGAATGCGATATCCTCATCACGATCAGACCCTTGTTGGGCTTCCTTGCTGGCTACATGAGCTAGATTTTTCTTTGACTTTTTTCTCCTTTCTGCATCTTGAAAGTTTCATATTCAATAGTAAGCATTTTGAATTGGGATTCCATTACCTTGGTTGTGCTTTTATGCATAGTCTCCAAACACTTCCATATCTCATAAGCTGTCTTCAGGTGTGCGGCTCGATTGAATTTGATTATGAACAATGTGCATTAGATAGAATTTATTGCCTTGGAGTTGAACATCTTCCAAGCCAATTCATGGGCGGTGTAGCTTGTTTCCTTCTCTTCGATGAATTTGAACTCCTTTCTCATTATATTCCATATCACAAAATCTAATGACCGGAGGAAGATCATTATCTTTATCTTCAAGTTGGAGTAATTTGTCTCATTGAAGAGATGGGGGACAAACCACGGAGTTTCCCTCCAAACACGATCCTGCAAAGTAGATCACGTGTGCATTGAAATGTTACTTCTGCACGAAGAAAACTATGATACCAAATGTTGGTTCTCGAACATCAACTGACGAGTGCGAGTGGATTGTACAATATGACTTGGATTGTTGCAAATAATAAACTCATTGTGATACTTTTAATCACAAGATAAGCAATCAATCCAAAAGTACACGAGTATTTAACGTGGAAACCCTCCTTGGTAAAAAAACCACTATTAGGGTCGACTGACTCAGGCTTTCGGCCTGACCTATACGACTCTACCACTAACTTGAGTTGCTTATGTGAGCAACCCGGCTGTATTATGACCTTAATTAATTAATCGGTCAACTCAACCGTATACAAATAAACAATCATAACAACCTCAATATCAAAGTAAATATGTAGTAAGGATATGATGCAAAAAATTAATACGATCTGAGAGAGGAGCGTGCTCGTAAGTGTTGATCGCATGGCACCAAAGCTGTAGGCATGAAGAACCTAGCAGAAAATAACTCTTGGATCTTTCTCTCAGAGTATAGAGTGGAAACCAGAGAGAAGAGAACTTGTTACTCTTGTATGTTGAACAAGTGAGGTATATGGCCCTATTTATAGGCATGGAGTACCCATAGCTGTTGGCTTTGAAAAAGTAGCCATTGTGAACACAGTGAGAATGAAATCCCCTTTAAGAACTCTTCCTGAAATGGGATATGATCGATTATGATACAAAAGATGATCGATCATGTAAATTTAGATGATAGATTAGAATCATAAGATGATCGATTAGAGATCAAAATTGATCGATCATAATGGAAACATTATAATTCAAACTTGATTGGTCATAAAACAAGGATTGATCGTTCATGTGTAATTGATTAATTAACAAAGGTTGATCGAGCAGTCAAGGCAAGTTTGACCAATCAGGAATTGATCTATCAGACAATGCCATAGATATCAAGGTGCACTCCTAGGCGCGCCTAAGAGGCCGCCTAGGCACCCCAGAAAGAGCGCCTTGCTTTTATAGAAAATGGCGTACGCCTTGGGTCGCTTGGGCGCCTAGGTGACTATTTTTTTATGCGTACTACACATATATTACATTTTGAAAATGTGATATACATAACGCATTTACAAAATGCGATATACATAGCGCATTTTGAAAATGCGATATACATGTCACACTTTTGAATGCGACATACATATCTTAATAATCTAGCATCCAAACCTAAATTACCCACTGTAGTCGACCCTCATTCGACCCTATAACTCGCAAAACCTCCCGCGTCGTCCCTGCAGAGAAAAATCTCCTCTGCTACCTCCTCCAGTGACCTCCCTCCTTCGACGACCTCCCTCTCCTCCAACAACCCCCTTCTCCGGCGGCCTCCCTCCTACTCCATCAGCCTCCCTGCGTTCACTTGCTCTCCCCTTGTAGAATGACTTGAATGGAATCCTTGGATGGGGATGCCATTCCTCATCCTACTACACTAATCCCATCTACTGTGTAAATGCCTGGGGAAATTGATCCCCGCTTCACCGATAAGATGAATGATCCTGTGCAAGATTTTGTCTCCTGGCGACAATATGTACCTCCTCATGTCCCGTACGATGAGGAGGGAGAAGAGGAGGAAGATGATTGGATGGATCTAAATGATGATGCTCAAGAGCAAGATGGACATGAAGAAGAAACTACTTGTGTGATGATGATGATTGAAGCATTAGATTATTGTCCTTCAGTCTTTGAAATGTTGTGTTATGCCAAATAATTTCTCTGTATTTTTACTACATTTCCCCCCTTTTTTGGTTCTAATTGGATATCTTGTTTAATTATCTATGTTTTGGTTCCTTTTTGTGTTGTGATTCTTCATTCTTGTGATTAATCACTAATGTTTGATTAAATGACATTTATTACTCTAACACTCTAGTTACTATGTATTTATAAAATCAAAAGTTCTAAACAGATAAATAAATCCAATACCTACCATAAAATTTCTTTAAAAATTATAATAACTGATGTCGCATCTCCAAAATACGACATACGCTTAAAAAATAAAAAAATATCGCATTTGAGACATGTGACATCCAGTTGCTTTAAATAACTATATGTCGCATGTCTCAAACGCGATACGTAGGACACACTTCGGAAAACGCCTAGGTGCTTAGGCACGACTAAGCGTACCTAGGCGTACAGGCGCCCAGGTTTAATGCCTTGTTGCCTTGCTGCCTTAATAACCATGGGCAAGGCTGTTGGTCGATCATGGTTCATTGATCTGTGTAGGAAGGTTGATCGGTTAGCCTAACATGTTGACGCGAAAGTCAAGGTCACAGTCAATGGGATGAAATGCAAAATGCATGATGCTTGATGTCTTTTTCAATCTAAGACAATTACATAATGCATGACTCAATAAAGGAAAAGACTTCATCTTCTTCTTGAGTTTGAGATCCTTCGCCTTGAACTCCTTTGAGCTTTTAGGCTTCTTAACTTAAACTCGAGCTCCTCAGACTTGAGTTTGTTCTTGGTCTAATAGCTTTCTTGCTCTTGACTTAGCTTGAAGCTAATTACACAAGTTTTGTCTATCTGCACATGTTTTATTAAATTTTGGAGTTTTACATGGTATTCCTTGTTCGTGAAGTGTTCGCCAACACGATGCATCAAATAGAGTTTTTTGCTCTGCACTATTTGGACAACCATATATGTTTCTTGGTGGGTTTTTGTTGGATTCCGATTTCTTGAAGAAGACGAACCACAAGCCCTTGCATGTAGTTGTGTGAACTATGCAAAGAGAAGGCGATGTTGTGCATCGGCTACAGTTAGTAGAAGGCATGGCCTTAAATTTCAGCGAAATTCGGTCGAATTTCTGTCGAATATCGATATCCACTCGAAATCGAAATTCGACCGAAATGACCGAAATATGGGGGTCCTTGTACAAAAAATGACCAAAATGACTGAAATTTCAGTCGAAATTCCACCGAAATTCCATCGAAATTCTGTTTTAGTTGATACCGAAATGTTGACCGAAACCGACATTTAAGGCCTTGGTAGAAGGGGGCCTACAATCACAAATGGGAGTGCTTGGGGATGCACTATGAGCATGGCAGTGCATTAATGAAGGCAATGCAAGCCACCCCAAGATTGCATTGTAGATGCACGATGATGGTTGCATGACACGGTGATGGCATTTATAGTGCAGGCCATGTGTTGGCCGTGTGATGATGGCATGGGCAACGTTGGGAGTGCTTTGGACTGCGCTCTGAGCATGGCAGTGCATTGACGAAGGCAATGCAACCACACTAGCATTGCATTCTGGATGTGCGGTGATGATTGCACGACGTGATGACATTAATGGTGCGAGCCTTGTGTTGGCTACATAATGAAGGCATGGGCGGTGTTGTAAGAAGGGAGCACATGACGATGCTAGAGAAGATGGGTTCCCCAAAGGGAACCGAGGATGGATGCTCTACTGGTGATGAGTAGAGAGAATGTGAGGGCTATGAACGATGTCAACGGCACCTTGAAAAGGGTGAGCATGTAACACTACTAGTCGAAGAGATGGATTCTCTCGTAACTTTAATTTGATTACAGAAGGAAGGGGGTGATTATTCTTGAGCCAAGTCTCTTCTTTACTCTTATTAATAGTGTTATTCTGTTTTAAGCTTGTGGAATGTTCCATTATTTCATTTGTTTGTTTTTTTATCAGTATGAGCCCATCATCTCTAAAAGCCCACAAAAAAGTTTAATGCTTGTTTTAGAAAGTAGTTAAAAAAAGGTTGGGGGGGGGCTTTCAATAACCGCCAGTTTAAGGAAAAGACGAGAGGAAACGTCCAAATAGACGGGACTGAATGGAAAAAGAAGAAAAAAAGAATGATGAAGATTGAAAAAGAGAGAGAACTGGGCTATTTAAAAAATTGAAATAAGATTGAAAAAGAGAGGAGAATAGAAGAAAGCATGACGAAACAAGAAAAAGAAAAGTTGTTTTTGCACCCTACTTATTTCTTATCTAGACTTGGGTGGTTGATCTTCACGCGTTCGAAAGTGTAACAGAAAAAAGGGACTGTTTACTATAGCATATTTAGTTCTACCTTTGTTTGCAATCTTCGATGAGAGATGCTTTGTTGACACGAGGAGTGTTAGGTAGAATCGAGTATTCTACCTATAGTCATGACCTCCTTACATTACCTTTTGAGGGACCTATATGATAGGTTCGTATTGACAGTTCCAAATAGGAGTAGTCCTTTTTTCACGAATCTCTTGAGAGAGACTCATTGCAGGCTCAATTCTTTGATGATCCTTGACTTCGATATGAGATCTTATTCGTGTGCATTAGGACTAGTTTCGAGATCCTTATGATAGGTTCCATTTTCAAGATTTGGTTTTGGATATTCTTATGACTAATTTCAATCCTTGAGAGCGATGGAGCCTTATTCCGTTGAGGAGGCACATTACGGACAATAATACTCTAAACGCATTGCAGTACTGGTGATTTTGATCAATGCTGATGCATAGCACATGAGCCTGTTTTATCAAGATTGCTCAACTGATAGTCATTCTAGACTCCGACCCTCCATGTCCTCACCACCATGACCGAAGATGAACTGGAATCAGATCAATTTCACAGCTGACCAGTTCTTTCATACTCAAGATTGCCACTTATATAATCAGAAAGTTTCTGGTGTGCCTTTGTCGTCTTCAATAACCTACGTCGTATGCGATGGGATAAGAATGCATCCAAGTGCAAGCGAAGTTGGTAGGTCATGCTCTGGATGAAGTGGATCTCGAAGGTATCTAGCCGTGTGGAATCCAAGCAAAGAGAACTAAAGAGGATGCAGGAGAGATCGCTGTCTTCGTATGGTCATGATGGGTTGCCATGTTCTTTGCTTATTATTTCAAAGAGGGAACTCAACTTCATCTCTTCTTAGTGTTTTTAAAAAAGAATCCAACCAATATAATGTTAGTCTCTCTTAAGTAAACTCTAAAGTGAAACCTTTGAAGCAGTGTTGAGAGGAAACATTTCTCTTGCTTTTCATGGTATTGCCCCCGCTTATGCATCTGTCTCGAGCGACATATGACATCATCTCACAGATCTTTGAAAAATAAATATAAGAACAAAGTCACATCACAAACTTCAAGATTGCGTAAAACAAACTAAATTTGGATCTTGATGAACTCAAAATCGACTTGCACTGATACTATTCAAAAATATAAGATATGAATTGCAAAATCAAGAACAAGAGAGAAACATGATTTTATGTGGAATTGTACTCCTTAAAGACTAGGAAGAAACCATGGAAGAAAGCCACCAAAATACTAGATAATCTATTAAGTTTCTCAAAGATTACAAGGTTGTGGGGCCCTACCAACATTACTGTCAGAGTTATTTTGTTATTTGGTTGTTTCTCTTTATTTGCTGAGTTATATAACCCTTCAGGATCTTTTATTCAATTTCTCTTTTTTTGGCTCTCTAGGGTTTCACTCTTTATAAGAAACCTATATCAGTTGAATAAGACAAGTCTTTCATTCTCTCGTCTTTTTTCACATGGTATCGGAGCAACGATCCTAGACTGAGGTTCATATCTAGATCCCTTCTCTATCGCCAACCACCTCTCTTCATGGCTCTTGTGCGGGCTGTCATCTTCTCTTAGGACTGCACACGGCCCTCTTCGTTGCTGCTGCTTCTCCACGCAACCCCAGTGGTGCTACTAAGGCACATCCCAGATCTCCAGGGCCACACGTCACCGTCGAGCCCCCCCCCCCCCCCCTCGGGGCTTTTCTATACTGCTGCCAAGGCCTGCTGGCATCCTGAGTTGCTGTCCAACAAACTCTAGCTCCTGTCCAGGGCGCCACCGACATGGTTTGACTGTCGCCATTACCTATCGGTATTGCTAGCACCGATCTGGTCTCTTGCCAGTATGGTTTTAAAAAAACTAGCCTTGAGATGTCCGAGGCGTATGCCTCGTGGTGAGGCGGTTATACTTAGCCTCAAGGCCTACACAATGGCCTTAAATTTCGCCGAAATTCGACCGAATTTCGGTCGAATTTCGGTTTCGGTAGGTGACCGAAATTCGGCCGAAATGGCTATATCGGTCGAAATTTGGGGGGGTCTAGTTCAAAAAACCACCGAAATGACCGAAATTTCGGTCGAATTTCGACCGAAATTCGACCGAAATTTCGTTTCGGTCCCTCACCGAAACGAAACCGAAATCCGAATTTTAAGGCCTTGCTACACATCATGCTTCACTTTCAAGGCACTCGTCTCAGTTGGACGAAGCGGTCTGAGGTGCTGAAGCATTTTCGAGGCATCCTATGAGGCGTTTTCCTCAAATCTAAATTTGTTCGAGGTATTGCATAATAAAATATGCTCTATGTAGGCTGGGATGTCTTGCAATTGTATTGTGGTTTTGGATCTTAAAGTCAAATCAATTATGTGATAAACACAACCCTTAGTAATAAAACTTAAGATATTAACAAAAATGATGACATCAAATGCTAAATTTCCAACAATTTCATGTTTCCTATTCTTCCTCAAGACATCAATGAAAGCATAACTGCCTAAATGGCAAAATAAATTTATGGTACTACAACTGCCTAAGTGGTAAAATAAATTTATGGTACTGCAAACTCTGTAGTTTGATGTTCAAATATGAATATTGATGATGTTAGGTGTTTGCGTTTTCTAATTTAATGTTAGGTTTACATTTTTTGTTTCAGGAACGTGTGTTAATTGAAGATTTTTCTACATTTAAACCAATGAGTGGCTCTCTTTTGTACTATTGTTTAGATTTTCTTCACTGTTTATCAGAAGATATAATCTTATTAAGGATTAAATTGTAGCTTGATTTCAAGTCCAGATTTCAAGTTGGTCTGTGTTGCACACAGCGAAAGTAGAACGCAAATAGCACAAGATGTAAGATGTTGTTGAATGCTTATACAAGCTTTGAGGACTTTACATATATGATTATAAATTAAGTAATGGAGTTATTGAATGAATTTCATTTCATTTTGAACTAAAAAAGAAATTAAAAATTAGAAATGATTAAGTTTGTAATCATGTTTTAATTTTGCATTAGCAATAATATATGCTCCTTGGGCACTCACCTACACGGTGTAGGCCCTTTTTTCTTAAAAAAAAGCTCCTATATGACATTGAATAATTACGTTAAATATCCTTTCATTGATGTAATTGTATGGAGATGTGATGTTATATCTTATAATATAAGATTTCTTAATTTTAATACAATCTTTTTTTGTTTAATTACATATTATTTGGAAGAATTTTGATGCTTACACCTCAACGCCTCGAGGGTACGCCTCGCCTTGATTTTAGGGAAATCACCTTGTTCCGCCTTTCAATTTTTCGAACCTTACCATCACCATATTGGGTGCAACCAGCAGTGATTGGGTGTCTTCAGCACCACATCTGCACCGCCAGCAACATCCTGGGCGCTGCCATCAACAACCTTGGCACTCATACTATGAATCTAGCACTTACTTCAGATACTATAGCCAACTTTACTTTTGCACTAATATAAGCCTGGATCATTGACTTCGGTGCGTCTACTCATACGTCTCCTCACTTGACTGGAGAAGGTAGTTTTCTGACCTCTTCTCAACACTCTTCCAATGTGAAGTCAGTGCGGGTAGCCAACAATGCTCATTCTCTTGTTATGACCATTGGACTATGGAGTTCTCCTCCAGGCTCAGGCCCTCTGATGTTTACTGCGTACCGGATTTTCCTCTGATCGTCTTATCGATTCATAAGCTGTGTTGGATTGAATTGTCGAGTGATTTGTGATGAGTTCCATTACTATTTTCATGACATCTGGATGATGCATATTTTTAGTGGGGAGCTCGAGAAGAACGATCTTTACTACCTTGATATCCCTGTTGCCTCAACCTTTGCAAGTGTTGCCTCTGTGCCAGTTAACCCGTTTTCATGGCATTTACGACTTGCTCACCCATTTGCCAAAGCTCTTTCTTACATGTTTCCTGCATTGTCATCTCTAAAATCATTTGAGTGGTATCTTCTTTTGCTACTCAAGGGACCCTTCACCTGATCTTCTGTCCATATACCTCAAAACTAAGGTTTGAAAAAAATGAAAAATGGAATGAGGCATTTTCCTTGGAGGTGAGGAGAGGCGTAGCCTCGAGGCGTAAGCCTCAATTTATATAGGAAAATAATTACAAAAGTATAATAAAAGTTTTTTGTTAGTTGTGCCCCTCTGAGATATTGCAATTTCAGTTATGCCCCTCCCTTTTTGGGATCATTAGTTGTGCCCCCGACTTCTTACCGTTCTATCACTTGTGCCCCTCGGGTTAGTTGCGTCCATCTCCAAGACAAACAAACATTAACTTTGATGATACAACATGAATCCGTTTTATCAAATGGACTAAAATATCCAACCCTTCTTCTTCCTCCTCCTCCCCCATCCTCTTCCTCCCCCTTCTCTTTCTTCTCCCAGCCACCGCTCCTCCACGGCCCCCTCTGCCCCTGCTCCTCCACGACCCCCTCCGCCCCAACTCCTCCCCAGCCCGCCCCGAGCTCCTCCGCCCTAGCTCTTCCTCCACCCCCGCTCCTCCATGGCCCCTTCCCTATGCCCCTGCGCCCCAGCTCCTTCTCCGCCCTCCCTCTGCCCTTGCGCCCCCTTTTGCCCCAGCTCCTCCCCTACCCTCCGCCCAGCTCGTCCCCTGCCCCCTACCCCGGCCCCCTCCGCCCTAGCTCTGCCTCCGCCCTCGCTCCTCCACGACCCCTCCCTCTGCCCCTGCTTCCCAGCTCCTCTGCCCCAGCTCCTCCTCCGCCGTACCTCTACCCCGGCGTCGCCCCCTTTGCCCTGCTTCACCCCTGCTCTCCACCCAGCTCCTCCCCTGCCCCCAACTCCGAGCTTCTCCGCCCACCGCACACAAGTCCTCCTCCCATGTACCTCTGCCCCTCCTCCCCAGCCCGCCGCCCCCTCTAGCTCTGAGCTCCGCCCCCTCCTCCCTAGTTCGACCCCGCCCCTCCTTCTGCCCCCTCCTCTCCAGCCCAACCACCTACAACCACTGCTCATCCCCCTCTACCCCATTCAGCATTTGTTTATTTAAGATAATTTTTTGATTATTTGATCCATGAAAGTTCATCGAAATAAAATTCACCATTTGATCCACAATGAGTGATATATTCGTGAAAATGCAAAAATTTTAATGATTGTATGGATGCATGAAATTGTAATTAAGAGAGAGAATTTATGAAGAGAAAGGAAGAAGAACAAATGGAGGAGGAAGAAGATGAAGAAGTCTGGACAATTATATCCCTCTTAACTTCACCATGGTTTGAAAAAACTATGGTTAAGTCAACTCATTGACGATTAAACTAACGGAGGGGCACAAGTGATAGAACAACAAGAAGTCGGGGGCACAACTGATATTCCCAAAAAGGGAGGGGCATGAGTGATATTGGAATATCTCGGAGGGGCACAATTGATAAGAATCGTATAATAAATGTATTTATCTGATGAAATAATCAAATTTAGACATATAATATATACCATTGTATATAATGAAATTATGAAGTTAAGAACATGAAAAAGGATGTCAATTCCATAGATCTTTCTACTAAATTTCTACCCAATCAAAAGGAAATCATTGACCACTAAAATATTTATAAAAAGAGAGTCATTGGCTATAGCTGTCATTAAAGATATCCGAGATGTTGATGTTAATCATATGATTTGAATCCCAACCATATGTTTTGCTTAACCTAGTTGAGGAACGGTCTGATGTCCCTTTGTGCCACCATACCCTACCAGTATGGGGGTTTCACATGTGTCTGAGATTTACGGATTCATATGTTTAAGAGTGTAATATTAAGAGTTCATTGAAGTAATTGGATATATAAATGGTAAATATGAATAAAAAAGATGTCAAATTTAAGCAATCATCGTATAAATATATCCTTAACAACTAGGCCTTTATAAACATTTAAAACTACCAATAGAATCAATTATTTTATTAAAAAGTACTTGGTAAATCCATAACGCCTCAGGTATTGCCTCGCCCCGCCTCGCCTCGCCTCGCCTCGATCGCCTTGGTCATCCGAGGTGCTCATCTAAATCAGGGGGTCCGAGGCAGTCGCCTCGCAACTCTTTTCCTCTTCCTCGTTTCACCTCGAATGTCTTTGCACCTCGAGACACGCTTTTTCAAATAATGCTCACAACAGAATGGTGCGGCGGAAACGAAGCTTCACCACCTTCTTGACATTGCTTGTACATTACTTACTCGCATGAAGGTTCCCAAAACCCTATAGGGGATGCTCTTCTCACTGCTACTTACCCATCAACAGGATCCTGTCTTTAGTTCTCAAGGGGGTAACTCCTTTCTCACTCTTGCATTCTGACGAGGAACCTTTTCCACTTCCATTGAGGATTTATGGTTGCATTGTCTTCGTACACAATTTTCAGACCGTAGATAAATTGTCTCCTTGTGTTATCAAGTATGTTTTCTTTGGATATTCTTTTACCCAAAAGCGTACATGGAATATGACCCTACAAGTCATCGATACTACATTTATACATACGTCACTTTCTTTGAACGGACTAGCTACTTTACTCAATCTCAGTGACATGCCCTTGGAGCTCCTGCCACCGCCCATTGTCTACAAAAGGAAACACACTAGTCATTTTAATCATGTACCATTACCTGTTCTTTATTTGCCAGATGATGTGCCATCTTCCAGTGTCCCTCCTACTACAGCTTCAGATGCTCCACCGGAATTCCCTATAGTTCTGTTGGTGACAAAAAGACAATGTACTATACATCCCGTGTTGCATTTTACTTCCACTGACAGTCAAGGGTTGAAAAACGGAAGGCAGAATGACGTGTTTTCTTCGGAATCGAGGCAAGGCGTAACCTCGAGACGACCGAGGCGTAAGCCTCAATTTATAGAGAAAAATATGCAGAAAACTATAATTATATATATGAGAATGTAATTATATGTTCTTTGCCCAATATATAATACTTAGCACTAAAAAATATGATGAAATAATAGATATAAAAACACCAGAATAGAAGATAAATCAACATCATATCCCTTTCTATACATTTTCATCCAATCAAAGAGGAATTCATTGTCTACAAATGTTGTGAAAGAATTAAACAACTATCTTTAAAATATTGTTGTAATTAAAAGTACGATTAAATATAAGGGTTTTATCAGTTGTGCCCCTCTGAGATATTGCAATTTCAGTTATTCCCCTCCCTTTTTTGGAATATCAGTTATGCCCCTACCTTCTTGCAAAATTCACAATTTTACCCTTCTGTTAGGGTAAAGTAGGGGCATAACTGATATTACGAAAGGACAAAACTGTGAATTTTGCAAGAAGGTAGGGGCACAACTGATATTTTAAAAAATAGAGGGGCATAACTGAAATTACAATATCTCAGAGGGGCACAACTGATAAAAACCCTTAAATATACGTCAAAGAAATTTATATTATATGTAATATATGGCTGCACGAGAAACCGTGAATCCTATCCATTTCGAGCAACCCTTTGAAATAATGGTATAATGAAAATTGTAATTAAATATACGTCGAAGAAATTTATTTTATATGTTAAACATATAATATATGGCAACATGATAAACTGTGAGCCCTATTTATTTCGTTTTGCATGATATATTGCAAAGCTCATTAAGTTTACGAGTATTGTTGGATTTGGTATTTTTGATTTCATTCATTAAAAGAGAAATAGTAAGAGTTTGCGAAATAGTTCGACACAATTAATAGTAAATATGGAGTTATGGGTATGAAAGAAACATCAGATTTAGACATTTATCTCGTATAATCATTATCCTAAAGAAGCATATATTTATAATCTTCTCAAACTACCAATTAAACCATTAAAATCATAAAAAATACCTCAAAAAAGCTAAAATACCTTGCAAAACGCCTCTACCGCCTCGAGGCAGAATGCATTCAGGCTACGACTCAGCCTCCTGAGGCATGCACCTCACCGAGTGGATCGAGGCGCACACCTTGAGGTTAAAAAGGAATGCCTCGCCTCGAGGTACGTTTTTTCATACTATGCTGACAGTCTATCCAGCTGTGACAAACGATTAGCAGATTCTCTTATGGATATTGCTATTCAACGTAATCATTATCGTGCATTGAAAGTTCATGGTTGGGAAAAGGCCATTGATGAGGAGATGGACACGGTTACATCCAGGGACACGTGGGATCTCATGCCGTGTCCTACATGTGTCAAGCTTGTTGCTTGTCGATGGATCTTGACGACCAAATAGTCTCCTAATGGTTCCATTGATAGGTTAAAGATCAAGCTTGTAGCAAAGGGATTTACTCAGACTTATAGAGTGGACTACTTTGAGACGTTTTCCCCCGTGGTTTGGATGCGATCAATTCACAGTATTCTCTCAGTTGCAGCTAATAAGGATCAACCAATCGTTCAGCTCGATGTGAAGAATATTTTTTTATATGGTGACCTCGAGGAGGAGATTTATATGATGCATCCATCGGGTTACTCCATTGAAGGGAGCATGTGTGCCAACTCCGTAAGGCCAATATGGCCTAAAGCAGAGTCCACGGACTTGGTTTGACAGGTTTACCACTGAGATCAACTCTCGTAACTTCTACAAAACGATGTCTGATTATTCCGTGTTCATTAGACTACGATCCACCGGTACTGTGATACTGTCTGTCTATGTTGTTGATACAATGGTTACTGGTGATGGTGAATCATACATTTTAGAGATCAAGGTCTTTCTCTAGAAGGTATTTGTCACCAAGGACCTTGGTCAACTCTGATACTTCTTTGGTATTGTGGTGATATGCACTGCAGATTGATTACATCTATCCCATCGGAAATACTGCCTGTATATTCTTACAGAGGCTGGTTTACTTGGATGCAAACCATCTGGCATCCCGGCAGAGTTGCGGAAAGATGCTACATCTAATGATCTTGAGTTTGAGGTTACTATACGATATAGAGGCCTAGTGGGCAAACTGATCTACCTCACTGTTACTAGGCATGATATATCGTATGCTGTGAGCAGTGCCATCAACAACATGGAGAGACCTATTTACAGTCATTGACATGATCTTCTGTTCCTTCGATATTTGAAGGAATCTCCAAGGCGAGGTCTCTTATACATGGTCAATGGTCATACCGATGTCACCGCTTATGCATATGCGTATTATACTAGTTTACCTGAGGACTAACGATCCAATATAGGATATGTTATGTTTGGTGGTGGCAACCTTGTTACATGGCGGAGCAAGACACAGATAATGGTTTCTAGATCGAGTGGAGAGGTAGAATATAGAGCAATGGCCAATGTCATTTGTGAGATTATCTGGTTTGTCTCATTTTTACAGGAGCTTGGACTTCCTGCTACTATTTCTGTATCTTTATATTGTGATAACAAGTCTGCTACATACATTGCCGCCATTCTAGTATTGCATGAGAGGGCTAAACACATTGAAGTTGGTTGTCACTTCATTCGGGATGCAACATGAGGAGGGAAGATCGCTACTCCTCATATCTCCACAGATCTTCAGCTCGCAGATATATTCACGAATGCACTACTAAAGAAATGCCTCTCGTTGATGATTTCTAAGGTAGGCATGATCGATAGATATGTTCCAACTTGAGGGGGAGTGTTAGAGTTTTGTTATTGGACTATTTCTCTTTCTTTATTTAGTCGTGTAACCCTTTGGGATCTTTTATGTAATTTCTCTTTTTTGGCTCTCTAGGGTTTCACGCTATATAAGAAACCCTGTACCCATTTAATATGATAAATCTTTTATTCTCTAATCTTTTTTCACAATTACAAAAGACACACCAACAAGCAATGCGGGACTGAAGAGAGCACAATAATTAGATCATAGAGAAATCCAAATACCCATCTAAAAATGCATATGCTAACTCTATTTTCATGGGAGAATTTTATCCTCAACAGAACCAAGCTTTTCGTCATATTCAGAAGTCTTGCAGTCTTTATTCAGAAAAAAACTCGGGCAAAGGTGTGACACCATGTCTCTAGCCCATGCATCCACAAACAATCGTGTTCTCATGATCACATGCCAAGGAAAAAATCTCGAGAAGCTATCACACAAAGTGCCATCCCAATCCGTTCAGTCCAAAAGTTGAAGGAACTGTCATCTCCTCATCTTGGCCGTCATATCAAGAAGTATAGAGAATAAGATGCACTCCCGGAAGGACGTGGGGGAAAGGATTTAGTAAGGCAAGTAGAAAGCTGCCAGGAGATCCCATAAATAACTAACGTGCAAAGTAGTTCCTCACCTTTCCCCCAAAGAATGGGCACCCTTTTCACCATGGGTCCATTATCTTTTCAAACTTTAAACCCCGCAAACCTCTCTTGTTTATTGGTTGCGTGACGTATTCTTCATCCGCCATAGGGACACCATGTGTCACCCTGATCGAACTAGTCCAGAAGAATCTTGTCATTAGTGCATCCATATGCATCCATACAATGGCACACACCCATCGATACCGACCTACTGGAATTGAAGAATATGATATTGTATATCCTCCACGAGAATGACAAGTAGCCTTATAGCTAGTCATCTTGCCTTCCTACTTCTCCACTAAAGGTGACCACTTTACCGGCCTAAACCTCCCACTTGATTAAGTGAACCCCAAATAAGACAAAGGCATGCTTTCACAAGAGGATACAAGAACCGCCTGCACACGACTAACTCCATCTCGGAGAGGCCAAATGGAATGAAAGTCTACTTAGCACAGTAGACAACTCACAAAAGTTTCCAGAGCCATGTAGATCCCACTTGCTTCTGCCACACCACCATTGATGAATACTTAGGGTGGTATGCATATTGAAGCAGTAGGATCAAGATGCCATCGAGTATATACCCAACGTAAATATCCCTCAAAACTGCTTGCCCAACCATAACTGCCAATGCATCTGCCGCAATGACTGGTTGGTCACAACTGACATCTATGCTCCAGCTTGAGAGAAAGTGTTATTTATTATTTTATTATGTAGTTTTCGTGTTCTTTTATGTCATTCAGTCTTTCTTGCAGTTTTGAATGCTCTTACCTTACAAAAGAAGGGTTAGGTTTTCATTTTGAACAAGACATGCAATTTTCTCGGACAAACCCAAAACTTGTCTCCTTATTGGAAAGATGGACTCCATCTCACTCATAGGGTGAAACAAAACTAGTCGGAGCCAAACCAATCTCTTTTGACAAGTCTCACTTTGGATGGCTCAAAGCCATGCTCTACTCACACTAGTCTTCGTGCTCAAATAGAAACGTCATCTTTATAACCTTTTCTCTGTTATTTTATTCAAAAAATGAAACATTAAATTTTATGAAATTCAGCTCAAGCTCTGTATTTGGGTGACTACTTAGCTAGTTATGCGAGCACACCGAGCAGTACATTTTTGTGTTCATGTTTTTTTATCATCGGGTATTCCTAATGAAGTTGCATTATAGCGATATAATTTTTTTATGTTCATGCGATGCATTTTATCACATTCAGTATTGTAATTTGAATAAAAAATCTAATATAGGTCACCTTTTCTTCTGTCAAATTTAACATATCTTTTGAAGTGCAAGACAACTACCAATTGTTAAAAAAACAACGGCCAATTCTTTAGGTTGCCTTTTTGGCAGGTAAAGATGCCTTAGTCAAAGCAAAGGCAGGAGTGGAAAAGATTGCATCATACCTGGTATATCGGTTGATTTAATGCGCCTTCTCTGTTTCCTTTTCTTCTTGAAAAATGAGACAGCCCCATTAATGGGTATCATGCACAGTTTATTTCCGTGTTACTAAACAAAAACAGATTCCTACAATTGAAACAGTTCACAAGGCATTAACTAGCAGCAGAAACAAGAGGGTGCCTCCAATTCTTGCTCTTTTTATTTGCCCCACAAGGGAGCTTGCTAGCCAGGTTGCTGCTGAGGCAAATTTCTTGATGAAGTATCATGTTGGAATTGGTGCCCAAACTTTAGTTGGTGGTTCTCGTCTAAAACTTGATGAAAAGTGTTTAGAGTCAAATCACTCCCAGGTTTTTTTTCAGACCATTAACATGAAATCTGCTTATTTTGTATATTTCCTTGGTCGATATAGTTTAATTTAAGATAACTGGGGTTGCTTGATTTGTTTGAACGTAATACATCTATTAGATCATAGTTGCGACACCTGGTAGACTACAAGATCACATTGAGAACAAGTCTGGCTTCTCTGCACGGTTGATGGGTCTAAAGGTCTTGGTGATTGATGAAGCAGATCACTTATTAGATTTGGGATTTAGGAGTGATTTAGCAAAAATCATGGACCATGTACCTCGTTTGAGGCAGACGTTGATCTTTTCATCGGTGGTTACGAAAGAGGTGAAATAATTCACATTTGAATAACCAGCTTGCAAGATGCCTTATTTAGTGATTAGAGCGCTCTTTTGGAGTTTTAAACTAAAAAAATTATGTTTTAGGTCCGGCGGATTTCACAGCTTGTTTTGAAGAAGGATTGTGATTTTGTTGATGCAACGGGATTAGGAGGACAAGGAACTAATGTCAAGGTATTGTATTTCTATTATGAAGCCAACCTTCAAAATTGAAGTTCTTTATAAGACTATTAATGAGTTTGAGTGTCTATTACCACCTTAGGGTAAAGAAATCCATTATTGTTTCTAGTATGTTATAGTAAATATTTACTTTGGCTAAAGTTTTTTTTTTGGTGAAAGAACGAACAATTTACATGGATCAATATAGCCTAATCCTCTTTATATATGGGCAAGGGAAACATTATCGACTCACTTTTGTTGTTTATTAAATATATAAATGGAATGGAAAGATTAAATTCAAATAAAACCATCATCTCTAATGCTCTTGTTATAGGAAATACTGATTATGTATTTCTTAGTTCTTTTGTATGCAATTTTTCAGTTTGTAATTTGCCCTCTAGGGTTTTTCTTCTATATAAACAAGTCCTATGGCCTACGAATAAATAAGTTATTCATGTCTCTCCGCATGATATCAAAAACTAGAGCTCGGGTGTCAACATGATATTCTAACCCCACTTGTCAGCCTCTTCCACTTCTTCCTCAACTCTAGTGCCGCACACCATCTTCCTCGAATCCAGCATCGTCTGCACCACCTCGGGAACTATGCACCGCTTTGAGAACCGTTGAAAGAATGGAATGACTTGTTGGAGAGACCGTAGGGCTCTCTTATATAGGAGAAAAGCCCTGGGTTAATTACGTAAGAGATACATGAAGAAAATGAAAATAAGAAATAATCATAAAGAGATACAACTATTTCAACTCTCCCCCTCAAGTTGGAGCATACATGTCTATCATCCTCAGCTTGGAACATCTCTGAAATGGGCCTCTAGCAAGGGCTTTGGTGAATATATCATCAGTCTGATTTCTAGTAGAAACAATGGGAGGTGGATATGAGACCCTTCTGGATCATGTCTCTGGTATAGGGGCATTCCACCTCTGTATGCTTCGTCCGTTCATAGAATGCATGATTATTTGCAATAAAAAGAGATGCTTGATTGTCGCATAGAAGCTGCATGGGAAGAGGGACATCAACAACAAGATCAGTCAAAATCGACCTAATCCAAAACATCTCTGTGCTCCCCTGAGCCATGGCCATGTACTCGGACTCTGCACTGGATCTAGTAACCACTGTTTGCTTCTTGCTTTTTCATGACACGAGTGAACTCTCAACAAAAATAGCAAAACCGAAGTAGACTTCATGTCCCTAGGGCATCCTGCAAAATCTGCGTCTGCACAAGCTGTCACCTCAAGAGAAGTACCTTTGCTGAATATAAGATCAGTACTTGGTGAAGACTTCAAACATCTCAAGATCATGTACATAGCATCCATATGAACCTTTCTGTGCTGCTCCGTGAACTGGCTCACCTTGCTTACAACAAAAGATATGCCTGGCTTGGTGATAGTATCATAGAGAAGCTTGCCAAAAAGCTCCCTATATCTCCTCTTGTCTACTTCTTCAGTGTCTTCATCATATAATCTTATCCTCGGATCCATAGGGGTAGTAGCATGCTTGCACCCTGTCATCCCCGTCTCAAGAAGAAGATCGGTCACAAACTTCCTCTGGGTCATCACAAGACCACGTTGGTTCCTGGTGAACTCTAATCCAAGGAAGTAACAAAGACTACCGAGATCCTTAGTTACAAACTGCTGACCTAGGAACTCTTGCGCAGCTTGAATGCCCTACTCATCATCACCCATGACAATAATATCATCAACATAAATCAGAATAACAACAATACATCTCTGTGTCCTCTGGAAAAACAACGAATGATCCGCAGTGGACCGTTCAAACCCCTGGTTCTCAATCAACTCTGATAGCTTCTGGTACCAAGCTCTCGGACTCTGCTTCAGACCGTAAATTACCTTGTGGAGCCTACACACCTTCTGAGACTTCCCCTCAGCAGCAAATCCTGGTGGTTGTTGCATATATACCTCCTCCTGTAGATCTTTATATAGAAACACATTCTTCACATCAAGTTGGTAAGAGGCCAGTCTCGAGACACGCCAATTGATAGAAGAATGCGCAATTTCAAATGTCTGGCCATGTATCTTGATATTCCACCCCTTAAGTCTGGGTAAACTCGAATGTTCTATTTTTTCGAATGTTCTATTAAACTCGAATGCACATCAAGTTGGTAAGAGGCAATTTCGAATGTTCTATTTTTTCTTAATATATTATACTGGGGTGAACACCATCGTGTGTCTCCCCCTTTTTTGAGCCTCAAAAAAAAAAGTCTGGATAAACTCTCGTGCCACAGGCCTTGCCATGTAGCGATCCACATTGCCATATGCCTGATGCTTCACTGTAAAGATCGATTTGCACCCTACAACAGATGCACGTGGAGGAGCAGAAATAACTCTCCAGATATCATGAGAGTGCAAAACAGCCATCTCCTCCTCCATAGCAAGTCGCCATCTACTATCCTGTACGACCTCCTGGTATATGCATGGTATAGTAACAACGGGAGTCCCATGACGAACTTCATGTACTCCTCTGACAGTTGATCCAAGGAAACATGAGCCATTGGAGGATAAGTGGCACATTTACAACGTGGCTTCCTCAAGGCAATAGGTACATCAAGATCATCATCCTATCTCCTCTGTTATCACCTCCTCCTGTCTAGTATTCTGGGGTACAAGCATATCATCCGCGCCATTAGTAGAAACAACGTGTTCATTACATACTTGAGGCATGCTGGATGACATGCAATGCACATGATCAGAAGGGCGAGTGGAGGACCTGCAAATGTAGAAATGTGGAAGGAACTGTGCCAGGGTAGACAGAGGTTGAGGTGGTGGAGAAGGTGGTGGTGGAAATGACTGTGATTCAACATGAGGTGGTGTTGGAGATAACAGAGGTGGTGGAACAAAAATATCCTCTCCAAAGTCGGAGTTAGACAACCTGTCACTTGTAGGAGAAAAATACATAATAGACTCCAAAAATGTGACATTAGCACTTACATAATATTTTCTTCCTACATGATCAAAACATCTATACCCTTTTTGGGTACGAGAATAGCCAACGAACACACATTTGACAGCTCTTGGAGAGAGCTTGATACAACCATGAGTAATATTGTGGACAAAGGTCACAAATCCAAAAACGTTGGGAGTAAGGGAGAATAGGTCATTCTCGGGAAACGTAATCAATAAAGGAACCTTTTTTTCAAGAATCGTGGAAGGCATGCAGTTTACAAGGTAACATGCAGTGAGAACCGCATCACCCCAGAAAGAATGAGGAGCTCGACTTGAATCAAAAGAGTCATCGTGACATCAAGAAGATGACGATGTTTGTGTTCAACAACACCATTCTGCTGCGAAGTGTAAGCACAAGAAGTCTGATGAACAATATCGAGAGATCTGAGAAATTCAAACAACTATAATGCGGAAAACTCTAAGGCATTGTCAATGCGAATAAACTTCATATTAGTAGAAAAAATATTCTTAATTTCAATAAGAAACAATTTAATGACAGGACCAGCTTCGGACTTATTCTTTAACAAGAAGACCCAATATAATCTAGAAAATCATCCACAACAACCGTATAAAACCGATGTCCCTGATGATCGGGAACACGACTAGGACCCCATATATCAAAATGAAACAACTCAAACATCCGACTGCTGTGACGACTCTGGCGACTCGGAAAAGAAGACCGATGGTTTTTCCCAAGTTGGCATGCCTTACACCCAAGGCGGTGTAAGTAGAGATCTGAGGGAGGACATGACACAAGAGGAAGGTGTCCAAAGCGAAGATGTCACATGTAGGGAGAAACAGATCCAGAGGGAATGGTAGCAGCACCAACACACAGAGGCTGGACTAGTTGTAAAGTCTTTTATGCTCACGGCCACATCCAATCACATTGCTCATGAGTATGTCCTGAAACACAAGAGAAGATGGATCAATATGGCACGCCAATGTAAATCTTTTGTAATTTGGCTAATAGAGAAAAGATTCATCTGATATGCTGGAGCATGTAAGACATTCTGTAGGCGCATCGAGGGAGCTAGGACAATCCATGGCCTCAAATATCAGCAAAAATCTGTCGAATTTCTGTCGAATATCGATATCCTGTCGAAATTGAAATTCGACGGAAATGACCGAAATGGGCGAAATATGAGGGCCCTAGTACAAAAAATGACCGAAATGACTGAAATTTTGATCGAATTTCGGCCGAAATTCTGCCGAAATTCCGTTTCAGTCGGACACCGAAATGGTGACTGAAATCGACATTTAGGGCCTTGGGACAATATCCCCTTGACCAACAATGGGTAAATGAACCCCATTAGCAATCACCACTGATCTACCAAGAGGGATAGACATGTAAGAACCGAACTGTGCAATGCTCCAGAGTTCATGATCCAATCAGTCAAATCTGAACTGCTACAACTGATAAGTGCTTAAGCAATATTTGACGAACTTGTAGAAGCTCCGGCAACAAGTGCGACATCTGAAGATCCTGCAACTGAAGTGGTTGGTGTAGTCATCTTCTCTCTCAATCTAGAAACAATATCATCAAACCGCGCATCGTGAGACGAGGCTAAAGAAGGTTATGTCTGCTCAGCTACATGGGCAAACCCATGATACTTATTCTTTAGATAGCATGTCTCCTCCGAATGACCTGGACGGTGGCAATATGAGTATGGGCCATGCTGACGTCTTCCTCCTCAACCACGGGATCCTTGCCCGCGAAACTGTGATGTACCCCCCTCTACCGCGAGAAGCTGCCATAGCAGAGGGAGTCTGGGCCGTGGTAGTAGATGAAGTAGTGATCCTGCTCAGCCTCTTGTAGACCTCCTCCATTGGAGGTATCGTCTCTCAAGTAAGTAGTTGAGTACGTGCTGCATCGTACTCAAAGTCAATAGATGTTAGAAAGACTCCTGCCATTGCTGCATTATGGTATGCCTGTTGTTGCTCAATGCTGGTAGTAATAGGCATAAAGCTATGCAGACACTCAAACATGCATCGAAGATGCGAGAAGTGAGCATGAAGAGGTTGACCATTCTGCTTGATCGAAAATATGTCATACTGTAACCGTAGAATCCTGCTCTCATTTTAGCCTGCTCATATGTGGCTGTTAAGATGTCCCACATAGCCTTGGTTGTGGGTTGATTGACAATGTTGTTGGCAATCTCTGCGGTGAGCTTCCCGGAGATCCAAATCCGTGCATAGGCATCATCTTGTTTCCAAGAAGCATTAGCTCCAATCTTGTCTGTTGGCTCGAAATCTGTCAGAATGTGATCCTTGTTATGGCACTGCATAAGGGTATGAAACTGCATGGACCACAACTCGTAGTTGGTTCCATTCATCTTTACAATTGGAGCCGGGCCCTTGAAGGAACTAGACGATGAAAAATGTAACCCTTGTTCTCTGACATGATAATAAGATTGTGAACAAAACAAATCCGGAACAAGACTGGGTAGTAGATTACTCTGAGCGAGTATACACAATCATATGGAGGAGTGGTTGTATGTGCAGACTCATGCAACATTCTCTTCAATCCATGTTGAAGTTTAGGGATGGAATGTGTGATTTATGTGCCTGAAATCACGTTTCTCGGTCGAAATCAGATCGTATGTGGCTTCAGCATTGTCCGAACGATAGTCCTGTGAAGGTGGAGAAGCCCACCAAGCACTGGACAGCAACTGATCGGAGGTGGGGCAACAACCCACACCTTGGCACCGTCGCATCGGCGACCTGCAGCAGGCCTAGAAGGCTGCAGCCTGGCGGCCTGCAACGGTAGGCTGCGGGCGGGTGGATAGCCGACGGAAGGGCGATGCTGGTGGTTCGGACGGCCGACGGCGGCGGGATGGAGAGCCGAGCAGCTGGAGGCGGCCGACGAAAAGCACGGAGGTGGGGGGAGTGGGTAGGGTTAGGGTTTTTGTGGGATACGAGAACCTTGGTTTAGGACCGTTGCTCTGATATCATGCTGGAAGAATGGAATGACTTATTATTGGAGAGACCCTAGGGCTCTCTTATATAGGAGAAAAACCCTAGGTTAATTACATAAGAGGTACCTGAAGAAAATGAAAATAAGAAATAACCATAAAGAGATACAACTATCTCAACAAGAACCATTCCACGAACTCCCGTATTGCCTCATCGATGCCCAACCACCATATGTGGACCCCCATCAATGCCAAACCACCGTGCAAAAGCCCCAACGATGTCCTAACTATTTAGCATTGTGCCTCTTAACGTGGGGTAAAGTGTGTATGCCCTGATTTTTATGTAGTCAAGGACAATTTTAGTCATTTAAAATCAATTCCGTTGTCCTAGAGCATCGACAAAGTTGATGGGAAAGGTTGTTCTTTAATTTTGCACATATAACATGTTCCCTACATGATTGTGTAGACAAATCAGATAGTTCTAACATCCGACCGAATCCTTCCCGGTCGCCTTCGTTCCCCACGACAAAAAAACTTGGTTGATATGCCTCCATCCTCATCCTTTAGGGTATTGAAAAACCCCACACCCATCGTCAAGATGGATGGGACCAACTTCAAAGCGTATGCAATGAAGTTCATGAGTATTATGGAGAGAAATAATAAAGAATATATCTCGATGCAAATCGAGCCAGCCAACAAAACTGGAGCAAACACTTCATGGAAGTAAGACAATGTGTGGCACATGTTTTGCTATTACAATGGAGATTGCCGTCGATATTTTACGTTAGCCCTCTGGCAAGGTGATGTGGAATGCACTCGCCACCTCGTACTCCCACACAAAGAATGAGATGAAGTTCCTCTAGCTCTAATATGACATCTTCATGACCAAGCAGGATGGTCACCTTCTCCATGCATTCGACTCATGGCATGTTTGAGAAGGTTCATAGCTAGATGCCCTTGTGTGCGCTAGTCTTGAGCTACTGATAGCTTACAAGAACACCACAGTGGTAGGTGTTTTTCTTGCAGCTCTTGATCTCCAGTATGATGGTGACTGCAGTTAGCTTCTTACAAATGGTTCTATCCATCCCATGGAGGAGGCCTATAACTATTTGAGCAGGATTGCGGTCGCTCCTACTTTTACTACGCAGACCTCCTCTGTTATGACAACATCTCACAATAGAGGAAGTTCGGTTTAGTTCAAAGGACGTAGTGTCCGTGATAGTGAAAGTGGTCGCCCCCGCCTCCAAAGCATATTTTGCAATTGTAGAAGACAATATAAGGATACACACTATTAGAAGCATGGTTGTCCTGCATTTGCTCATACTACTCAACAATGTAAGCCCATTGATACTCCTGTTGATCAGAAGTAGATGATATTTTCTCCCTTTTGAGGGAGATCATCATCCCTTTACCCGGTATTACTAGTGTTCCTCGGGCATCATCTGACATTGCTGCCTTTGCCAGCACCTCAAGTGCAGATTATGCTCTTACTACCTATCATAGTGCTGATATTTCAGAATCAAATATGAAGTCAGAAGCATCTCATCATCTCTGCAGCGACAGAGAACAATTCACATCCTATAATATTGTCATCCTGGTATATGCCGTCATTGTTGAGGGAAGACATTATCTTATTATAGGACAACGAGAGATTCAGTTGATGCATTTCACACGCCTACAGAATATGCTACACGTATTTGAATTTTCTATGAACGCATTGTATATCAGTCAGATTATCAAGAATCCGCATTGTCGTGCCATTTGACCCGTCTTCTCTTGTGTTTCAGGATATACTCACAAGTAGGATGATTAGATATGATCATGAGCAAGAGTGTCTTTACAGATTGGTCTAGTTGTCATATGCTTACATATCGTCCGTTTTTATTGGACCTGTCTCTATGTACCTGTGGCCATTGTTGCAATATTCAGTCGAATGAATCGAATATTCAGACCGAATATGCGGTGCAAGGTGGGGGGATCAAATATATTATAGCTATTCTGTAACTATTCATCTAAATCGAGTATTTGGTTGGAATATTCATGTATTCATCGAATAGTCAACCGATCGAGAATCCCTATATTCGATCTGATCCACCTACCGATCCATCCCATTTTTCTTATTCCCCATTTCATTCTAGAAATTAACCATCTTTCATATTCCCCAGTCATGACCCTAAACTTCTCTTGTGCCTTGAACCATCGAGCACCCCCATGCCCTAAACCAGTGTTGTAAAAGTTGACCGACTAGTCGGCCCGACTAATCGAGTCGGGAGGGGGGGTACCCAACCCGACTTGGCCAAGTCGGCCTTTAGTCAGTCTGACCTGATTACTAGGGTGACTAAAACGGCCTAGTCGGCCGACATTTACATTCGTATTCGGTTGGCTTATTGTTACCCGCTTAATGGGATTTGGGGCTTACTATTAGACAGTAAGCATGTACCCCTTCCAAATCCTCATCACCCCCCCCAACCCTCCTGCACATGCCTCTCCCTTGGTCGATCTCACTGCGTCGCTCCACCGCCTTAGTCGTGCGTCGCCACCCCCTCTGCATTGCCTCCTCCTCTGCGTCGCTGACAACCAGGCGCCCGATCCTCCTCCGTGTCCTCTGATCTCCAATGACTAGGTTAGGGTTTTGTTTTTCTATTTTTTTTCGTTTTTCTTGCTTCGTTTAACACTTTGATGCTTGATCTTAGATGTTATTTTATTTTAATCTTGTTTTCTTGCTTCGTTTAATAATCATCTACTCTTGTAATCTTGTCACCCTTGTAATAGTTCCATATGAAACTATTTTTGTAGTGTTATTGGTTGGTTAACTTGTAGGAGGGTGGTGTCATTGGTTGGTGAAAAAGTTGTATTGATGGTGATGGTATTAAGTGATGAGGAAGCAAGGAAAAGAGATATAGGAGGGATGTTGTTAATGTCTATTTTTTGAACATATATAATAGGCATTGGTTAGCTTATATGTTTAATTTGGTCAACTCAGAAATTTTTATATGATTGGCATTGGTTAGCTTATATGTTCAGTTAGGTCAACTTAGAAATTTTTATATAATTGGCATTGGTTAGCTTATATGTTAAATCTGTTCAACTTAGAAATTCTTATATAGTCGTCATTGGTCTGCTTGTTATTTAATCTCTTCATTCAACTTGTGATTTTGTTAGTTAATTAGGAAGTTCAATGTGTGAGTTTAGTTAGCTTTCTGCTTGTTGGTTGCTTAAATTGTGAGTTTGTTGACTATGTAGATGGCTACACCTCCAGAGAACGTCGCTTCCGATAGTGACTTGTCTTTTTACGTGCCGTCGGGATCAACTTATCCTGCATGGCAATACAGTTACCTTGCGAACTGTACGGATCCAATCATCCAAATACGGTCACTTGCATACGGTGTAAGAAGATTGTCAAGGGTGGTATGTACATTCAAGCAACATCTAGCACACCGAAGAGGGAACGTAGCTGTATGTCCCAAGGTGAACGAGGAAATGAAGAAGAAGCTGATTGCGTACCTTGATGATGTTGCCAGGAAGAAGCCCCAGAAAGTCGCTTATGTTCATGAGATGAGGGAGGAAGTTGATATCACTGAGATGTGGGTTCGACACAGAGATCGTGAATCTCCGAATCCTTGAGCACATTGTCGCAGTGGAACGGTCATTACGTCAGATGACCATCAAGCATGCATTCTCCAAGGATCATCGTGATAGGGTTACCTCGTACATATCCAAATGGGCACATACATAGGCGATTCCATTTAATGCATTGACGAAGAAAAACTTCTTGCAGACGGTGGAGGCGATTGGGAATTACGGGCCTAGACTAAAGCCTCCCACGGGGTATGAGCTTAGTGGTCCGCTTTTGAAGAAGGCAGTGAAGGAGATTCATGATGACTTGCAATGCCATCGTGATATGTGGACGTCGGCAAGATGCTCTTTGATGATTGATGCATGGACGAACAAGAGAGGAAGGAGCATCATCAATTTTTGTGTCAATTGCACCTTGAGGTATTCATTTTTTTGAAGTCCATAGATGCCTCGGATGAGGCTCACACTGCAGAATACATCTGCAAGTTGGTGGAGGAGTGTCTGAATGAAGTGGGAGTGGATAAAGTGGTTCAGATTGTAGCGGATAATGCATCCGCCATTGTAGCAGCAGGAAGATTGTTGGTCACCAAATATCCGCAGATTTGATGGACTCATTGTGCCACATACTCCATTGATCTTGCTTTGGAGGAGATAAGAAGAGAGACGAAGGTGAGGAGTGCAATCACAAGGGTGAAGACGCTTACGGTGATCATCTACTCTCACACCAAAACTCTAAGCTTGATGCGCAAGTTCACCAACAAGGTGGACATTATGAGGCCCCACCAAACCAGATTTGCAACCAATGTTCTCACTCTTAGAGCTTAAATGAGAAGAAATACAAGTTGAGATTGAAGTTTTCCTCAAAAGAGTGGAGAAACTGCAAGTGATATAAGACCAAGAAGGGAGAAGCACTGATTTCCATTGTATTCAGCCCTCTATTTTGGGACCATACAGTATCAGAGTTTTTACTCTATTGGTTCGTTTATTGCATGTGATTGATGCAAATCAACGCCCATCCATGAGCTGTCTACGGAGAGTTTGAAGAGCCCAAGCGGGAGATAATTGCAGCATTTAATGGCGTGGAGTCGTCTTATAATTTTTTTGTAGATGTTGTTACCCCCAAGACCAAAGGGAGGTTCGATACGCCATTGCATCTAGCAACTTATTACTTGAACCCATTTTTCTTCTACACTGAGTCTCATGGTGATCCATATGTTGTGGTGAGGAGATGATTTAAGGAGTGCAAGGAAAAATTTTATCCAGATTTGGATATACAAGATGCAATTACAAGGGACGAGCTTCCGACATATAGACTTGGTCGTGGAGATTTTGGCAAACCTTTAGTTGTGAGACAAAGGATGACAAATGATGGCAATTATGATCTAGGCATTTCTGTCATTGTTTTCTATTAATGTTAATCATTTATTTTATTATGTTGACTAATTCTCTATTTCAATAGCTAATTCGTGGTATAATCATTGAGATGACACACCTCATTTGAAAGCTATGACTATCAAAATCTTGAGCTTGACGTCTTCATCATCGGGATGTGGGAGTAACTGGAATATATTTGACTCGGTAATGACTCCACTCCACCCATCCAATTCGATTTGTAATAGTAAAATTTAAATTAATAATTGATATAAATTTAAGTTTTTTGGTCTTCATATCCATACCAAGAAGAGAAACAAGTTGGAGACGAAGAAACTGAACGATCTTGTGTACGTGCGTTTCAATTCCAACATGCAGGAACGTCGAGTTGAGAAAGAAAGAAAGAGATCCTCTCTCAGCTCGTGATCATGCACACATGGTTGAATGGACTGGAGATGTTGATGCTCATGATGAGGAGGTTTCTCCAGGTTCCGGACTGACATGGGGTGTTGTATCACATACTAGTGGTGTCGAAGAGAATTCGGAACCAAGAAGGAGCCAATGATGTGAACGTGGAAGGGGAGCTTCATCGTCAAGCTCCAATGCTATGCCGATGAATGATGAGGAGCTACATCTTGAGGATATAGAAGAAGATGATGAAGAAGAAGGCGAAGGCGATGACGAAGAAGAAGAGCTGAACTTGGATGATGACAATGAGGATTGAATCCGTTGACTTGTGACACTTGTCTTACTTTTCACTTGTATTATTTTTTCGGCATGTTGTAAATAATTTTTTTATTTTTGAATATCTGCTTGTACTATGTACCAAACATTTTGTTCTTAACTTGCTTCATTTTTTCTTCTCTTGCTATATTTTTTAAACTCTTAAAAATATTAAAACTGCTAAATATTTGAATATAAATGAGAGTATATGTTATAAACATTGATTTATACATTTAAAATAATAAAAAATTCCACATTGACTAATGTCTGAGTAAATCCGATTACTCTCCCGGCTGTTGATTAATCCTTAGTCAGTGACCCTGTCGACTGAGTACCGAGTGCTGACTTCTGCAACCTTGCCCTAAACCTAGTCGCACGCTGATCGTCGGAGGTTTGCTCTTGCCTGGAGAGCCGTCGTGTTGCTAGTCGACTGCCACCAATTGCTACGGCTGCCGCCAACAAGCTGCCGCTTGCTATCTGGCGCTTGCTTTATGGGCTTATGCATTGTGAGCTACTTGCACTGCCGCCAATGAGCTGCTGCTGTTGACATATTGATTATGTTCAACCTTTGTTACAATTTGTATGCGTTCACCTCTTGTTATGTTGTTCATCTTGCATCCGTCGGAGTGGATACTGAATACTAATGTTAATGTTGCTTATTATGTATATTTGGATGCCACATCGGGTATTATAGCCAATTCAGTTATAGACACAACCTGGACATGGATTATTGATTCTGGATCCTCCACTCATTTGATTGGTGAAGATAGCTTCGTCGATGTGTTAGTTCGGCAGATATCATTAGACTTTCCTTTCCTTTCAGGACTGAGCCTCATCGATCTATCGACTGTTAGTTTTTCTTTAGTGCATTCTAATGTGTAAGAACCCTATTCTAATGGGAAAAGGCTTTGTTGTTGTTGTTGTGTTGATGACTATAATAGTTCTTGGGTTTATCTAATAAAAGAACGATCATATATTAATTTTATCATCAAACCATTCGTTCATTTTGTTAGAACTTTCTTCACTGCATGTAATCAGGTTTTGTGGACTGATAATGCTCGTAAATTTAAACAACATGATTTCGTGACTTTCTTTGCCTCTGAGGGAACCACTCACCAGGCTTCCTGCCCATACCTTTCAGCATAATGGGGTAGCTGAGTGGAAACTTCGTTATCTCCTAGATATTGCTAGGTCGCTACTTACCCATATGAAGGTTCCCAAGACTGACTGAAGGGATGTTGTTCTTACCACTGTCCATCTTATCTACAAAGTATCATCGTCTATTCTCATGGAGGATGCTCCTTTCTCTCTCCTTTACCCTTATGACTCACCTTTTCCCTTGCCATTGCAAGTTTTTGGTTGCACTGCATTTGTACATAATTTCCATCCTACTAACAAATTGTTCCAACACGCAATCAAGTGTGTCTTCCTCGAGTATTCTCGCACTCAAAAGGGACTTCGATGATATGATCCCGCTGGTTACCGCTGCTACATCTTGGTTGATGTAACCTTCTTTGAAAAAACAAACTATTTCAACCAGTTTGTTAATGATATACCATTAGAGTTGCCACTGTCCCCCATTGTCTATAAAAGAAAGCATACCACTCATTTTGAAGATGTCGCATTGCCCTTTCCTAATATGTAGGATGAGATGCCATCTTCAAATTTACCCACTAATGCTGCTTTGGATGCCTCGATAGAGCTCCCCATAACACTCCGAAGGACTAAAAGGCAACATACTATGCATCATATTTCATCTTTTACTTCTATTGACTTGCTCTCTAGTTGTGATTGGAGCTTTACAAAGGCTCTGATAACCATGACTATTCCTCGCGATCATTATAGTGCCTTTCAGGACCATTATTGGAAAATGATCGTGGACGAGGAGATTGATGCTCTCATATCTAAAGGGACCTGGGATCTTATGCCATGTCCATCGGGTGTGAAACCTGTTGTTTGCAGATGGGTATTCACGACCAAACAGTTTCCATATGATATTGTTGATAGATTGAAGGCAAGGCTTGTTGCCAATGGATTCACTCATACATATGGAGCAGATTATTTTGAAACATTCCCACACGTTGCTAGATTGGGTTCTATTCGCATCATTTTATCCATTGTAGTAAACAAGGGTTGGCCCATATTTCAAGTTGATGTAAAGAATGCCTTCCTCTATGGTGATCTTGAGGAAGAAGTTTACATGATGCAATCCCTTGGGTACTTCGTCAAGGGAGAGTGTGCATGTCGACTCTGTAAGGCTATCTATGGTACAGAAATTGGCTCTCTTGGTTTTAGTAGAATGACATCTGACTACTCAAGTTTTGTGAGGCGACAATCTATTGGTATTATGGCTTTGGCAGTTTATGTTGATGATTAGTTAGTAACCGGTGATGACAAAGATGGTATTAAAGAGACCAAGGCGTTTCTCAAGAAGGTGTTTGTTATCAAAGACCTTGGCGTGATCTGATATTTTCTGGGTACAGAAGTGATAACACTACAAAAGGGTTACAATTGTCACAACATAAGTATTGTTTGGATATTCTTCCAGTGGGGGGCTTCCTTGGATGCAAGCTATTTGACATACCACTAGAGGCACATAAGCATATTTCCTAATTGATCCTGAGTTCGAGGGTCCTACACGTTACAAGAGACTAGTAGATAAGTTATTTTACTTCACTGTCACTAGGCATGATTAGCAGGGCCAATCAACACATGTAGACGTTGTGTTGTAGTCATTGGCAGGAGGTGCTCCTGATACTTTTGTAGCTGAAAGGATCTCCAAGGTATGGTCTTTTGATTCTTTTCTACATGGTGACTCGTCACACCAATATCACTGCTTATGCGGATGCATGTTACACTAGTTCTCCGAAAGACCATCGATCTGATACTGGTGATGCATTTATTGGAGGAAACCTTGTTAGTTGACGTAACAAGAAACAAACAATTGTCTAGGTCAAGCGCATAAGCTGGTTATAGGGCTGTGGCTCAAGCTACATGTGAGATCACTTGGTTAGTCTCCTTCGTAGCGGAGATTGGGCTTCCTGTTAATACACCAGTTTCGTTGTATTGTGATTACAAACTCGCTACTTATATTGACACCAATCCAGTCTTCCACGAGCGAACCAAGCATATTGAAGTGGATTGTATCTTTATTCGAGATGTTGCATGAGAAGGGAAGATTACCACCCTAGACATCTCAAAAAGATTGCCTAAGATACGTGTTTCATGGCTTATTTCCAAGTTGGACATGAATGATAAATATGCTCCAACTTAAGGGTGAGTATTAGAGTTATTATTTGTTTCATATTTCTTCGTTGATTCAAGTAACCCTTAAAAGGGTACTTATGTAATTGGTTTTTTTTTGCTTCTAGGGGTTTCCTCTATATAAGATACCCTAGAGCCTTGGAATAAGATAAGTCTTTCTCTCCAATTGTTTTCTCCATAGGAGCAAAGACCATCGTCAAGTAAAAGGCCATGTAAGCCTTCTATACTATGAAATTTTCATCAGCCCATGGCCAATGATCCACAATGTTTCCAAAACTATTGCAAACTAGATGCACCTCCAATAAATGTAGAAACTTAGCAAACCACCGGTCCAATAACTCAGCATGGAGGAGTGGGAGCGAGTTTCCAGCCTCCCAACAGTCCCTCGTAAAGAAACTCGTGCTAGCTGTCAAGGCGAACATGCGAGGAAAACAAGCATGCAACGTTCCTTGCCCTTTTCAATCATCAATTGAGAAATGGAACCCTTAGCCATATCCAATAACATGCATCATGAGAGGAGTCACACGAGGGAGCAGTGAGTAGATTCCCTTCTAGAAATTGGAAGGCCCAAGAATAACGATAATCTGTGAAGAGGGATCCTTAGAAATGTCATAGATTGACTGCAACATCCTGCAAAGCAAATCAAACTCGTCACTCCAGATTTGGGTCACTCACTTCGACAATCATGGCACTATTCATCACTTCTAAGCTTTGAACCCCTGAGTCGTCATCCTCATCTTTAAGCATCAAAGTCTTCCACCCCACCAATAACATCTCCTGAGATTCCCCTAAAGAGGTTCAAAAGAAACATTTCATAAATGCCTCCAAGTTCATTTTCACCCCTAATAGGCAACGCTCGCATAGAAAAAAGAACATTGTGCTTGGATCTAATTTAGTAAGCATGACTGCTCTTTAATTTAATCCAAAAACATTTATATGTCTTGAACTTTAATCATTTTATCAGTCTCAATGGAGTTGTTTGTTCTTTGAGTTTCTTGTTCTCCACTAGTAGGATTGGAGCTATTAGAGAATTGACTGCTGGTTATCCATCATCTGGTCAAGCTGGTGTGTTCCCTTCACTCACATCAATTGAAGAGTCAGCTAGATTGTTAGGAAGAGAGGAGAGAAAGCCCATATAACTCCTAAAAATTTCCTTTCCCCTTACAATTCATTCATTTACTCGTTCATTCGAAGTTGCGCTCCTCCCACACGTTAATCGATGTCTTTGATCTTTCCTGAGGGGCAAGAAAGAAACAAAGGATAATTGATGCAAGTCTTGGGAAAGCAACGATCTCAGAGTTCCAATGCATGAATAAGGGACATCGACACCACTAAATCCTGTTTTAGCAGGAATGGTATTATCCTATTAGGATACTAAGGGTACTAAGGGTGGGGGTCGTGGGGGGATGGGTATGGGGCATGTCAGTAGGACGTAGTAACATCGAATTGTAATCGGTATGAGAATGTAGACAATAAATAGATGGGTCATCAACGAGAAGATTTCAACGTTGGAGAAAAATATGATTAATGAACCATGAAGATAACCAATATATCAATATAGGGTAAATTCTTCCTAATAAGTGCAATTATCCATTATTCATAATGATGATAAATCTTCCACGTTCCACATCATACTAATTATAACTAATTATAATAATGATTACATCCTTTCTTTTTTACAAATAAATAAAGCGGGAGATCATAATTGGTTTTTCAGATCACTACATGATCTAGGTCTTTTACTAGCACCCAAATGACATATGTTATTTTTTGGTACGGAGTCCTCAATAACGAGACATAAAAACTACTTTATTTTAGCAATGCAAAGGGTAATTCCACGTCAGTGGAAGGCTTTACAAGTTTTGCCTTTGAAGGAGCCTGTGTAGGTTGAGTTTCACACGTATTTAGAATGTGTTGCTTGTTTCTCCTTTCTGTAGGGAGGAGGTGCAAATAGCGGTCTTTGACCTCAATGCCGATGGGTGTCCATGACTTGAAAATCTTCCGGTATTGTCTTACAGAGTGTTCTGGGAGGTAGTTAAAGATGGTGTCATGGCAATGATCGAGGAGTTTAGTGAGGTAAATCGGGGTTTGGAAATGACCAACATGTTCTTGTTGTTTTTGCTCCTGAAGAAGGGAGCGGAGTGCGTGAAGGACTTTAGATCCATTGATTTATCCAATGCAGTCTGCCTCATCTTGGCAAAGAAGATGGCCAATCGGCTCAGGGGTGTTCTGGATCACCCGATTCTGTCGACGTAGACGACTTTCATTCGTGGGCGTTAGTTGTTGGAAGGAGTGGTTATTATTAGTGTATGCGTCATCATGTGGATAATTGGATCTCTCCAGGGTCCAGTTACCACACCCTCTTATGTTTAGTCCCACATCGGTTATCCGTGGGACCTTGAGATTCAGTGGGGGCTATATATGAAGCGACACACCCATTGTATCAGATGAGAGAAAAATGAATGAAACATCAATCCTTTCAGGTGGTTCTCCCGTAGTTTCATCCTGCTCCTCACAGAGTGGGGTTCCATTCGAAATCCCGATGTACTTCTGTTCATTATATTTCTTTATCCTTGATACACTTCTGCATTCTTGCTTTCTACATGGTATCAGAGCGGGTTTGATTCTCGAGAACTATTTTATATTATTTATTTGTTTGAGATTCGAATAACAGAATAAATTTGATTCTTGATTATTCTTGAAGATTATTTTATTCATGTTTATCTAGTGTTGAAGATCTGTTTATGTTCGAGATTTATGAGAGAGTTCTAGGGTTTCTGTTGAAACTCTATTTCAACATGTTAGCTAGGATTTGTTCAGTTCAGAAAACCCTAGATCAAAGTCTTCCAGCAGCAGTCTATGCCTTTGATCATCATCTTTTCCACAACATGAGTTCAGTTCTTGGATCTGCACAACATCATCTCTAGGTGCATAATGGTGGTGCCATCTCCATCCCACATCCGACCCTTAGCCATCCGCGATATCCAGGAGCACCACCTTGTGCATCCAGTGTACATACAAACAGTGCACCCATCAAGGGTACGCCTTCCTCTCTAGGCGCGATGATAGTAGTGTCACAGATGGCAGCCATAGCCACAACCGTAAGAAAAGGCCTCTTATGCAAGCCTCTTCTCATGTGCGGGACCGCTGATTCTTGTAGAAGTTAGCGTAGAAGAAGGATGAGAACTCTCAGCGGTGCGCACAAGTCCCGGGCAGAACCTTGGCCTGATGTCGACCTCAAAGCCTTCGATTTTGGGCACCTCCAGCCGAGCTCCATGCGGCGTGAACACCCGTAGTGGTGCTCCAAACTTCCTCACGTGCACCTCCAGGCATAGATGCTTTAGGTGGAGATCCTCGCAACCGCTCCTACACCGCTGCTCCAGATGTACCTCGTTGTGCGCGCAATGTCGATGACGCCTCCCTCTCTAGCCGAGCTCCTGGTAGTTGTGACACAGATGAGATGGGTTCCCAATTGGGAACCCTAGCGGTGAACGAAAAGAAAGGGGCCCGATGGCCCTAAAATAAAAAAAGAAGGGGAGGGCCCAATAAAAAGGAGCTGCATTTTCTAAGCCCTATTTGGGCTGCATTTTAACAAAAATACTGTAGATTTAGGTCGTGTTTCAAAAAAGGGGGAATTTATTTTACGAAAAAGGTACGCACAAAAAAAGGAAAACGTTGTACGTAAAAAAATAATTTGAAAAAAAAACAAGAAAAGCCATAAAAATGGAACACCTCATTACCAAAAAGAGAGAGGGAGAGTCAGCTACAAAAAAATGATGATTTGTGCAAAAAAGAGGGAATAGCCGTTAAATTATCTTTTGAGATTGTTTTTTTCCATATTTAGGGCTTCTCCCAACTAGGTCGATGCGATCTATGCCGACCAGTACGGGAGAAGGGGGAGTATTATGTTTATTTCTACATATTATTCGGAATCGGAGTCTACAGGTCAGATTCAGACTCTTCAATTTTTCAGATTCTTCATATTCGGACTCTATAGATTGTCAGATTCAGACTCGATAGATTGTTTTAGAGTTTTCAGTTCGATTGCAAATGCACGCTCATTTATGTGGTCCCCATTTTTTATTTGAACTCAAAGTTTTCATGTGATCCATAGGGACTCCAGAGTAGAGATCCCATTCTCTAAGCCATTGCGGGCTAGGGTTTTCATGTGGTTTCATAGGAACTCCAGAGCAAAGATACAATTCTCTTAGCTAGTATGGGAGGGACTCAGTTCTTCGATGAGGAGACTTTTAGACTCCATTTTCCAATGATCGTGGACTCCGACAAGGATGTTTCCATTACTTTTTCCAGTTTGGCCCTTCGGTGAGATGGAGCAGTTACATGTCATAGTTCTCCGGACGGAGACTCATTCCCGTTTTAGTGATTCTAACAAGCGTAATACATAGCACATGTTCTCTGATGAGGAGACTCAGTTCAGTCCACTCCAACCCTTCAGTTCCTCCTCACCAGCACGACATGAGAAGCATCCTCAACAGGTAGCCATCAGAGTTTGCGTTGAGTTGATATTGTCCATAGTATCTTGTATTGTGAGTGAGTGATTTCTTTCTATTTGTCCAAGCGAAGCATTGCATTCTCCAGCTTGAGGGGGAGTGTCAGAGTATGCATCACTAGGTGGGTTGGATATCTCTAGGGTCCAATTACTACACCCTATTATGTTTAGTCCCACATCAGTTATCCTTGTGACTTGGAGATTCAATGGGTGCTATATAAGAAGCTCCACACCAATTGTATCATATGAGAGAAAAATGAATGAAACATCAGTCCTTTGAGGCGGTTCCCTCATGATTTCATCCTGCTTCTCACGGAGTAGGGTTCCACATAAATTCCTGATGTTCTTCCATTCTTTATATTTCTTTATCTTTGATATGCTTCCGCATTCTCATTTTCTACAGTTATAGCATATGAGATTGTTTCAGATTGGAAGAGAAGATGAGTTGATGGTTTTCTATGGAAGGTGGACTTTTCGAAGGTGTATGATTACATGAGCTGGAGTTTTTTTGTGCTTCGTTGGCTAGGAGAGGTTTTCCGGACATCTGGATCGATAGGATGAAAAGGTGTGTTACCACATCATCCCTTTCAGTGCTTGTTAATGGTAGACGGGGAGCTTCTTCCAGTCGCAAAAGGGGGTGAGGTAGGGGTTCCCCTTGGCTCCTCTTCTTTTGTTTTGTCTGTGGATGCACTAGCAGTTATGACAGGACTCGCAAAGGCAGGCGACTTCCTTAAGGGCTTTTTCAGAGAGGATTTTTCGATCCCGATCTTTCAATATACGGATGACATCATTTTCATCATAGAAGGAGCTGTAGAAGAATGCAAGGCGATTAAGACTGTGTTAGATATTTTCGGTGAATTGTCAGGTCTGAAGGTTAATGGGGAAAAATCTGTTGTTGTCCCCTTTAACGTTGGTCCAGAGGAGGTTGTGGTTTGTGAGGGGATCCTCAGCACATCTCAGAAGAGCTTGCCATTCAACTATCTTGGTTCGCCACTGATGTATGGGAGGCTTAGACAGGTTGATTGGCTATCGGTCATCGAGAAGCTGGAGAAAAAGCTGGCAGAATGGAAGGCAGCTTATTTATCTATAGGAGGGAGGTTGCTTATGCTGAAGGTTGTCTTTCGACAATCTCGGTGTTCTTCCTATCCACAAGGGTGCTACCGGTGGGGATCCGAAAGAGGCTGGAGATCCTTATGCGGCATTTCTTCTGGTCTTCAGCCCATGAGGGTAATGGTCTTGCATTGGTAGACTGGTTGGTGGTGACTTCGCCGATTCAAGATGGAGGGCCTAGAGTTTTGCGGGTTGATGCTATGAATAAGGCTGGAGAGATGGGGTGTTCATAGTAAGAAAGGTGTACAAGGTGATCTCAGCTTAGCCACAGGGCACACTTACAGAGACTGCCAGGGATTGTGCTAGAATCTGGAGCTGGAAGATTTCTATATGAGTCAGGATGTTCTTGTGGTTGCTGCGAAGAGAGCGTGTGCTAACGGGGGCGCATAGAGCTAGACTCTTTCCTGGCATGGATGAGGGCTGCAATGGGTGCGGAAGAATAACAGAAGATATAGACCGAGAAGACATAGACCAACTGTTCTTTCAGTGCCCTGGTTCTATTGTTGTATGGCGTAATGCAAACATACTGTGAGTTCAATGGAACGATAAGGTTTCTTTTTGGGATTCGATCAACAGACATTGGACATGTTCTGAGGAAGGACAAACACAAACATGTGTGCTGGTCTAGGCTCTTTGGCTAGCTAGGAATGCGGTTAGAGATTTTGTTTCGAAAATGTAATTGGGCATGCCAATGCTCTTTTTGAATCTTGGCGTTTATAACTTTTTAATATTTTATAGATATATTTTTGGATAGGCCTCTTCTGGAGGTTCATCCCATCAGTTCTAAAAAAGGATGTTATTGGTCTTGCTACGCTCATGCTAATAGGTGTAGATGGTGGGTAGCTCATTGGACATCATGAGAGCTAAGAATATTTGTTTGGTTCTCATGTTTTAAGTATGCCAATGAATTTTAATTTATTTAAGATTAGCGTGGCATGCTTCAGTTTGAGGATGTGTGTTTAGATTAGTGAAGGGTTGAACCAATTAGGTAAATTGATATTACCAAGATCCATTACTGCTCTCGTGCTTTAGTCCTACATTGTCTTGGTGGTTTGACTATGTTATTGGTGAAGCTATATAAAGAGATCCCACACCTCTTCTGTTTTGAGAAAATTAATATGAAAGTCTTACCCCCAGAGGGTTCTTTTAATGTTTAGGATGCTCCTTTGGGGCCATCACGAACCGCATAATCGTATTTTTTTTCTCTTGACGTTGCACATGTTATAAGATTTCCACCAATTGGAAATGTGTAGGCAAATGGAAAGACGAGGATATTTTAGAGAAGGAATGCAGGATGTTGCAGAATAGAGCAAAGAAAAATAAGAGGAAGCGGGAAGAGCGAATAATAGATATAATCATGATTTGAGCAATGAAACTGCTCTTCTTCATCTTTTTCTTGCCCAAGAAAGATGCATTTCTTAAGGTAGAGGATTTTTACCCATTTGCTTTTTTAACACCACATACCTCATCATGACAAACCTGTTGGCCAATCGCCTTAGAGGAGTTCTTGGTGATATCATTTCTTCGGTTGTATCCTTCCCGGGAAAACAATTGATAAGCATTGTAGTAATGGCCTTGGAGGTCAATCTGATTGGAAGACACGAGTTCAAAGTGTATGGTGTGGAAGGTCAACTTCTTTAAAGCTTGTAAGTGTATGGGTTGGCGTTTTATCTGGGTTCTTTGCATCATCATGGTTTTCCGAATTTATGGATCTCTTGGATGAAGTGATGCATGACCACAATCTTTTGTGCAATTTTGACTATTGGTTTTCCTTGCGGAGGTTTCTTTTAGCCTCAGAGGGGCGTTAGGCATGGTTCTTTGCTTGCATTCTTGCTTTTCCTTTTGGTGATTGATGCTTTGACCGTTTACAGTGGATATAGTAGTAAGAGATGGTAACTGCGCTTGTTACAATTGAGATGTGATCTCGGTTCCTATACTATAGAACACTATTGGAGTATTTGATATATGTGTCATGTATGAGGGAGATGGGTAAATGGATCCCTCCAGGATCCATTTACCTTATCCAGTTGTTTAGTACCATATTGTCCAGTGGTGGGACTTGGAGGCTCTGTGGAGGCTATATAAGGAGCCCCACACCTCCTGTAACCATTGAGAAAGTCAATAGACAAACACGACCCTTTGAGGCCTTCTCCCGTGGTTTCATCCCGCTCCTTACGCAGTAGGGTTCCACGTTAAATCTCGCTGTTCTCATTTTATTTATCTTTATCCATGTTTTCGTTTCCGCTTCCCATTTTTCTAACATGGTATCAGAGCGGGTCGAACCTCGAGGTTTTTCATGTGTTTTTTCGAGATTTGGTTATCAAACTCAGTTCTCGATTCTTGCAAATTCTGTTTGTGAAAATTGTTCGAGAAGAATATTATTCTGGATTTTTTTATTGAGTTCAAGATCAGAGTTCTAGGATTCTGATCTGGAACCCTAATATACATTCACGTCCGGTCGCATCTCTAGGGTTTCTTCGTGAATCCCTGATCCAAGTTCATCTCCATTCAGTTCTGCCCCATGCCGCAGATCCAGGAAGGCTCTCCAGTCCCGTGCGGGGCGCATCTCTTCAAGCCTCTCCAGTCCCGCGGCGGCTCCCCTCGCGCGAAGCCTCCGTGGGAGCCTCTTCTCCTCCAGATACGGCACGGCGCAGTTCGCATCTCTTCAAACCCCATCGCGCAGGTCGCCCCCAGGCGACTGTCGCCCGCCACGAGCAAAAGCCTCCAAGCCCTGGCGGCGCCTCTCGCTGGCGATACCCCATCTGTGTTGCATCTTCATCGAAGGGCAGACCTTGCCCCTGTGCATGACTCCTCCTATCTCTAGCGGCACCTCCAGACGATGGCATCTCTGAACACTCCAGGCGCTTCACCTCATCTCCAGGCGCCTGCTGCTCCATGGCGGCGTCGATGCGGCGCAGATACAGAGGCCCCACCGCATCTCCTGGCTCAGGCGGTGGCATCAGCCATGGCGGCATGCTCTAGTCGCAACAAAGCCCTCGCCCCCTCCTTCATCACTCCGGTGCTGCACGTAGACCCTTCTCCTCGACGTTCCATGGAGGCATGCTCCAGGATAGCGCTCCTCCCAATTTCTCTTGGCGGCGGCTGGGCTGCGATTAAGGGGGTTCCCACGATTGGGAACCCTAATTTGATGGGATGGTTTATGAAGCCCCAAGTGGGCCACGGCTGGTAATTTAAAAAAAATTATTGTATGGTTGTTTATTGGTCCAAGCGGGCCGAATGTTATTTAAAAGAGAGAGAGAGAGGGAGTAGCATGCGTACAAAAAAAAGAAAAAAAGGAAAAGGAAATGCCCAGTTAAAAATGGAATCGTACAAAAAAATTTGTACGAGAAAAAAAAGAAGAGCCGAAAAAATGAAACGGCTTAGTTAAAAAAAATGATAAAAGGAATGTTTGAAAGCCGAAAAAAAAGTTAAAACGGCTTATTTGGTTTAATTTTATCCCCACATTATCTTGTCTTCTCCCTACTTACTCGATGTTGATTTTCCGACTTGTATAGGAGAAAGGGGGAGTATATGTAGAGTCACAGGTCTATTCAGATGCTCCAGATGTCAGATCTCCATATTCCAGGCCAGTTCAGATTTTTCAGACTCTACAGTTTTCATATGAAGATTTTCCATGCGCAATTCCAGACTCGACGTTCAGATTCCCAGTCCCTGTTTTTATGCGCAGTTTCAGACTCGACGTCAGATATATCCGAGTCTCCAGTTTCGGACACACACATGTATGCGGTCATTTTCAGATGAGCACATGTATGCCATCAGTTCAGAGGTCCCCATCCTTTCTTGTTTTGTAGGCCAGGGATTTCATGTGAGCCATAGGGACTCCAGAGTAGAGGACCATTCCCTATACCATGTTGGCAAGGGTTTTCATGTGGTATCATAGGGACACCAGAGTAGTGTACCATTCTTTGAGCCAGATGGGAGAGACCCAGTTCTCCGAAGAGGAGACTTTTCAGACTCCATTCTCCAACGATCATGGACTTCAAAGAGGATTGCACAACCACGACCCTTTTCAGTTCGTCCCTTTTCAGAGATGGAGCAGTTGTCCACATATTGTGGCGGGTCAGAGTACTCCGACGAGGAGACTCATTTCAGTTGCAGTGACTCTGACAGGTGCAATTCAGAGCACATGCTCTCCGACGAGGAGATTCAGCAGACTCACACTACAGCCCGTTCGTCCTCCTCACCTGAACGGCATGAGAAGCAACGTCCTCGACTGCAGTAATGTGCGTGTTGGGTTGATATTGTCCGTAGTGTCCTGTAGCATTGAGTTGAGTTTCTTTCTGTTTGTCCAAGCTGAGCATTGCCAGTGTTGTCAAAGGCGTGAGGCGCTCTAAGGCGCTACGGGTCCAAAACGCCCGAGGCGCTAGGCGCTCGCCTAGGCGCTTGCCTGAGACAATCGAGGTGCTAAAGAAATATTGTATGTATATATAATATATGTACACATTAAATTATTTATATTACCTATTTCAAATAAAAATATACCACAATATAGCACTAACATGCAATGAATATCATTCAAACATATATTGGAAAAAAATAAAACTTCAAGCACTTCTAGAAATTGTTTAAACGTTCAAATTACGCAAACAAAACATTGTTTTCATCTTCATCATTCAAACATATAACTAAAAATTGAAATGTCTATGGATCTGTAAGTTCTTCGTCTTCATCATCACCAAAATTGATTTCACCAGCATCGTCTTCATCTCCACCTTCATTCCCCTTAATCTCTTCCATTTCTTCTTCTTCGTTGTCTTGTGAAGCAACAACTCGTCTTGAAGAAGATCCCACAATAGGTGCTCCATGCTTTGTACGTTGTCGCGTATATGTTTGTGCCTCTGCAATTCCAGATGCTCTTGCTACATCTCCCCATGTCAATATATCATCTTCAAAGACAAAATCTTCCTCTGCATTATTCGTCTCCATTTCACCTAGCAACCATTCATTAGCATCATTGATCTCAGTAAGAGCGATCGGATCTATGGTGTCTTGTAAGTCATATCGATCCTTCATAGCCTGGTTATATTTGATGTACACCAAATCTTGCAACCTTTGATGTTCAAGCCTATTTCTTTTCTTTGAATGAATCTGCAAAAATGTTCGCACTATAAAAGTTAAAATCAAAGACTCAAAAGTCTGGATTAACATAAAATAACTTACGTGCTCAAATACACTCCAATTACGTTCACATCCAGATGAACTGCATGTCAAGCTCAAAATCTTTATAGCTAGACGTTGCAAGTTTAGAGCTGAACTTCCAAAAGAGCTCCACCATTCCACTACATTATCATATGAAGATGTTAACATCAAGAATTAAATCAATTTGAGTTTATCAAATTGTAATGGTACCTGGAGATTTTGAGTTTCTTGATCGAATGACCATTGGATTTCCAAAAATTCCCTCAGCATTTTTATATGAGCTTAACTCAATCATAATTTTATCTTGCACATTTACATCAGGAATCAATCTTTGTATGCATTTGTATAGACTGTCAATGATCTCAGCATCAAATGCAATGGATGGGTTGCCATAGTAGAATTTAGGGTTCTAAAAATGACCTGCAGCATGTAATGGATGATGAAGCTGGCATTCCCATCTTTTATCAATGATTTGAAATACATCATTGTACTTCTCCTCCTTTCCATTGAAGCTTTTCTCAATTGCTTCCTTTGCATGATCCATTGCTTCATAAATGTATCCCATTGCAGGTTTTCGCTCACTATCAACAAGCCGAAGAACTTTAACAAGAGGTCCCATGTACTTAAGCATGTCAAGTACATAATTCCAAAACGAGGGCATCAAAGCGATATCCCTTGCCTTCTTGCCCTAGGCTTCCTTGGCCTATTTGCTAGTAGCCCATTTCTCTGAAGTAAACATGGTCCTTAAACTGTGCTTATTCTTATGGAGAGATTGCAAAGAAAGAAATGTTGTTGCAAATCGAGTCACACCATGACGAACCAATTCCTTGCCATTCTCAAATTCCCTCATCATGTTCAGTAGCCCAATGTGATTGTAAATGTAACCCGCAATCGTTATGGCTCTTTCAAGATTCTTCTTAATCGTTGGGATCTTACCAATATCCTCTAACATGAGATCGATGCAATGTGCCGCACATGGAGTCCAATACAAGTGTGGTCTCTTCTCTTGTAAAAACTTGCCTATATAAAAATAGTAGGATGGTGTAACATCAATTTCAAATAATTCAATAGTTAAAGTCATTACAAATAAATATATACCTTCTAAGACATAGTTGCTTCCATTGTCAGTCACGACTTGTACGACATTTCTCTCTCCAATTTGCTCCACAAACATATCAAGAAGCTCATAAATCTTCTCTCCTGTCTTTGCATATGATGATGCATCAATGGATTCCACAAACATCGTGCCCTTGGAACAATTCACCATAAAATTAAGTATGCATCTATTCCTTTTATCAGTCCAAGCATCAGACATGATAGAACATCCATACTTTCCCCAAGTTTCTTTGTGCCCAGCCAACAATTCAGATGTGTAATCCTTCTTAATGCGAAGTAATGTGACTCTAAGCTCATGGTATGAAGGTGGTTTCAAGTTAGGACCATATACTCCAATAGCTTGAATCATATCCTTGAAACATTGCAGCTTTGCAGCATTAAATGGTATACCAGCACGATAGAAGAAGCGAGCTATATGTTGAATGGTTCTGGGTCGCATCTCTTTGTCATAATCCTCCACCATGGAAGTTCATCTCATTGGAGCTTTTCCCTTCTCTTTTGACACTTTCATAGTCACAAATAAGTCCATCTGTCTTTTACCCTTTTTTGTAGGTTGCAAAATAGAATTACTATTGCTACTTGGAAAAGCCCTCTTCCCAATCCCAATTGCATTTTGATCTTCACATTCATCATCATCAAAATTCATGTCATCCACATCAATGTTCCCACCTTCAAAAGAATCCTTTTGAGACTTCCTCTCATTCATATATGCATGCAATTCTTCCTTTACCTCCGGAGGGCATTTCTTACAAGCGGCAACATTCTTGAAAGATCCTACTTATGTTGTTTGGCTCTATAGATTCCACCTTTAGTGGTCTTCTCACAAAACATGCATGTTACACTGTTTGGTTCTTTTGGGTCTTTCAGATAATTGTACCTCCACGCAATATCTTTCTTGGTAGTTCTTTCTTCAACCATGTCACGTCCACTTCACGTAGTCATTCCTAACACATATGAACATATTTGCACAATCAACATTCTAAGTTTCTAACGTAAACATTTGCATAGATACTATAATAAATATATGTAACCATGCCATATATTTGTTATAACTGAGATCTCTACATGTTATTTGGTGGGTGAACCCAGCCGTATAGCGCCACCCGTGCCACCATACCCTACCAGCACTAGGGTCAGCGAGCCTGGGGGGGCTAGGGGGGAGCAGGTGCGCCCCCCTTGCGGGGGTTGCAGGGGGCAGCGCCCCCGTCTCGAAACGAATTTTCTATATAAATTTTCAAATCCATCTGTATTTGAGATTGCTACATAAACAATATTCGTGCAGAAATCAGATAAAAGGAAGCGACGGAAATCTAACCCGAAATGATTAGGATGATGGTGTTGAATCTGATGATGCCTCTGCGCGATAGAAGGAGGCGAAACACAAAAACTGTGGTGGAGGAGCAACAACAAGCCAGAGGAGCTAATGGTGATGATTAGGGCGATGGAGATCACAAGAGGTTTGGGCGTGGGAGTATTACGAAACGGGCTGCAAGCTAGGGTTTGTAAGGCGAATAGTTTGAGGGTCTTTGTAAGTCTAATCGGATCTCCAACAAGGATCCGATTAGACCCTAAAGAGATCAATATTTTATCAGGCGCTCGCCCGAGCGCCTCACGCTTTCCATCAAGGCGCTCGCTTTTGTCGCGCATGCACCAAATCGCTTCGCCTGACTCCAAACGAGGCGCCATGGCCTCGCCTCGCCTCGCCTTAGCGCCTAGGCGAGCGCCTGGCTCGCTTTTGACAACACTGAGCATTGCATGCTCCAGCTTGAGGAGGAGTGTTGGAGTATTTGATATATGCGTCATGTATGAGGGAGATGGGTAAATGGATCCCTCCAGTTGCCATTTACCCTATCCAGTTGTTTAGTCCTACATTGTCCAGTGGTGGGACTTGGAGGCTCTGTGGAGGCTATATAAGGAGCCCCACACCTCCTGTAACCATTGAGAAAGTCAATAGACAAACACGGCCTTTGAGACCTTCTCCCGTGGTTTCATGATTTCATCCCGCTCCTTACGGAGTAGGGTTCCACGTTAAATCCCGTTGTTCTAATTTTATTTATCTTTATCCATGTTTTCGCTTCTGCTTCCCATTTTCTAACAAACACCGATTGCATGATCCTCTTTGCGGATGGGGCCTCGAGATGTAGAGGTGTGTCAACAATATTAAACTTGTTCATGACATGTTAGACTAGAGGATCAATAGGAGTAAACTTTATTGTGTGCCCTTCGGCTTGAACCATGTTGAGGTTTTGTTGTGTGTCTTGTTTGAGAACTCCTAGGGCATGCTTGCCTTTTCCTTATCTTGGGTTGTCTTTGGTCTGTGGCAAATTTGTATAGGTTGATTGGCTACCGACGGTGGAAAAGATTGAGAGGAGATTGGTTGGTTGGAAATCGGCATGCCTGTATAGGGATGGGATTTGATGTTGCTGAAATTTGTATTTTTTGGCTACATGATCTTCTCCATTTCATATAGGCCTCTTACAACCGGTAGAGGAAGGCTCAAATCTTTAATGAGATGGTTCTTCCAGTCCTAATTGAGTGTTTTATTGGGAATTCTACTAGTTGAGTGATAGATGTGTACCTTGTAGAAGGTTGATGGTGGCCTAGACCTTTATAGCTTGATGGAGATGAGCACGTCTCTCATATCTAAATGAATTTGGCATATTTGGGGTGATGGTTAGGGCTTACTCTGCTTATGGTTTGGGGGTTATATATAGACTCTAATTATTTTTTGTATCCACTTAAATGGTCTGGTGGTAGTGCAGAGTGCCTACCATCCAAAAGATCAGGGTTCAAATCCCCCCTTGTGGGGGTTGCACTAGGTAGTCAACAACCATCATAAAAATAGTTGAATCCTTCAACATGGATTTAAGTAAGAACTCATGTACTTTACCCTACTTATAGTGGGAGAAGGCTTTGCCATTTTCTTTGCCATTTTTTATGGATCGGTTAGATTGCCCTCAATGTTCTGGAGGGGTACTTGTTCAGTATTTCATGATGTCATACCTTCCATGCATCCCGTTTTGGGGGATTCGTGTTGCTTTAGCTTCTGGCATGATGTCGGATGGAAGATGGCCCCTATGTGAGCAGTTCCCTCGGCTGTTTGCTTTGGTGTTAGATTAGGAGGTGTGAGTTGTGAGCACTTGGGATGGTGGGATCTTCATCCTGCTTTTCAGATATGATCTCAATGATCAAAGGCTAGAGGACTTGTTGTCTTTGATGTGATCTTTGGTATGATTCACCTTCGTCTTGTAGAGATTGAGAAAGCCTATATGGTCCTTTGTGGAAATGAGGTGTTTGATATCGTTGAATGCACCTCAGACTGCATGAGGTTGTGTTGGTAGAAAACCCTAATCCGAGTCAATATATTTTTGTGGTTTTACGAGGTGGGAGAGCAATATTTGCACAACTCTTCTATGGTGCTGGTGTTTGTATTTATTGCATGGCTGAGGTGGAAGACATATCATCTTTTGCGTGGGTGCGTAAAATCTAAGGAGGTTTGGGGTAAGATTGCCATAGCCGGGATTGGTATATATTGAGCTTTCGATTTTTGGATGTCTATAGGTGCGGATTGGAGGGGGCATTGAAAGGAAAAGAACACAGTCTCTGCGATGGTGTAGATTCTATGGATGGCTAGAAATAGGGTGATTTTTCTACAAGAAAGGTTCTATGCACAGAATGTCATTGAGCATACTAGGATCCTCTCTAGAGTCTAGTCTTTGTATTATTGCTTAGCTACGTCTTCTAGATTTCTTGTAGCATTGTATCCTTGAGCATTGTCTCCTTAATCACTATTGCAAAAGTCGACTGACTAATCAAGTTGGTAGGGTGGTCGACTGACTATTGACCAATTGGTCAATAGTCGGTCAACCAACTACTCGGTCCGACTAGTCGACTTACTGGGCAGACTAGTCGATCGATTTTTGCATAGAGAATAAGTATTTTTTTGTTTTTTTGCTTATTTTCAAAATCATACCGATTCTAATATGCTTAATGTCTTATTTAAATTCAATTACTTTTATTTCATTATGATAGTAAAGAAATTGTACAAATCAATGTAAATCTATAAGGATATATGTATGAAAAGGGTTTATATTTAATAAAAAATAAAAATCAACACCGACTGAAGGCTGACTAAATCCGACCAGTCGTCTGGCTGCCGATTAATCCTTACTTAGTGACCTAACCGACCGAGTACTGACTACCGACTTCTGCAACATTGTCCTTAATTTTTTTATATATAAAGTTTTTGGGTGCATGCATTCCCAGGGAATGCCTTTTTTCCTTTCAAAAAAGGATGTGAGGAAGGTGAGAGAGAGAAGCGATGATAGATAGAGAGCTTGGGGGGAGAGAATGAGAGTAGTAAAGTACTGAGGGGGAAAGATGGAGATGAAGATAATGCTTGAGAAATGTTGAGAGAGGGGGAGATATATACCTTGATAATTTTTTTAACTTGTCTTCCGAATCGGAAGATCCATTTTGTATAGACATCATAACTTATTGCTCCTAATTAATTCAACCACCATTGAGATCACTCATCACCAAGCTCAATTAACCTTCTCATTGAATGACTTCCAATCCAACAACGCTAAGCTACCTAAAAGGTCTGCACAAAAGATGCAGCTCTAATCGTTGATTTAAATGGTTCCATCAAATTGAAAACATAAGGTTTTTCCCATTTAACAATGCTTTTATATTCACTCAAGCTGCAGATCGCTAAAAACTGTAAAGTGAGAAATGGAAGCTTGCAGCTATATGTTCCCCACCCAGTCGTGTGATATTATAGTCCAATCTTTTAAATATTATATAAAAGGAATCTTCTCAAATATTTCAAAATGTTATCTTAAAAAGTTCCTATCTTTTGCTGTTTATTCAGGTTATGCAGACATGCACTGTTGCTTCTAATGATAAACACTTTGAAATTGTTTATCACCTTTTAAAGGAGCATATAGAACAAAAAGTTGAACACAAGGTAAGCTGTATGTTGTGACTCCTCCAGATATAACGACCAACTATAATTTCTATAGAAAGACCTCCAATCTTGTCATGCTTCTTCACAGGTAGTTATATTTTGTACAACTGATAATATGGTTGAAGTGATGTGTGCATTTCTGCGTTATATGAAGATGAATGTAAGGGAGCTGCATTCCAGAAAGCCACTGTTATATAGGACACGGATATGTGACGAATTTCGGAATGCTAAGCATTTGGTCCTTGTTATGTCTGATGCACTTGCGTTAGATATCAATTATCCAGATGTCACTTTGCTACTTCAGGTATAGCTTGGTGATGTGATCTTGATCCTTAAAAATATGTTTTTTGATTGAGTTTATTGTAATTAATACATAAGATTGTAGTCTATTCAAAATGTTCGGATTTTTTTATCTAATTGGAGATCATTGGTTTGCTCGCCGTACTTTGATCTTGATCTGGTATTTAAGTTATAATCTCCTCCCCACTTGTATTTGTAGTGTCGTCGTTGCAATATGACCAATCACTTATTCTCATACTAGTGGTGTGCGTACTCTGGGTAGATTTTTTCTCATATTTTAGTCACTCTACTTCTCAGGTAGCCCTTTCCACTATTAAAGGTAAATTGTTTTGATACCATTTGTAACATCTTAGACCTAGACCCGAGCCATCATTGAGGACAAATGGCATTGGCAACTTATTGGGTTCATGTTCAATTTGACCTATTGATTTCTAGTTAAAATGCTTAAGTTCAAGTTTTCAAGTAGTAATTTGCACCAGTTATAACGCTCTTTCACATTTTTTGAGTATCTGTTAGAAGAAAGGAGTCTTCGATATGATCCATAGAAAAACCCTAGGCTCTCTTATATAGGGAGAAGCCTTAAGGGTAAACTACATAGACGTTTACATAATAGAGAAAAATAGAAACAAGATACATAAACCATTATTAATTCTAGAAACTATCTCTACACTCCCCCTCAAGGTGGAGCATAGATGTCGATCATGCTCAGCTTGGATGAACATCTCTGAAAGGGTCCTCTGAGCAGTGGCTTGGTGAAAACATCGGCAGTTTGATCTCCTGAGCTAACATGTGCAGTGGATATCAATCCTCTCTGGATCAGGTCCCTGGTGTAATGGCAGTCAACCTCAATATGCTTGGTCCTCTCATGAAAAGCTGGATTGTTGGCAATGAACAATGCAGCCTGATTGTCACACTGAAGCTTCATAGGTAGAGGTACAGCTACATGTAGATCTTCTAATACGGAGCGAACCCACATCATTTCCGTACTGGCTTGAGCCATTGCCCTGTATTCGGATTCCGCACTGGACCTTGCCACCACAGTTTGTTTCTTGCTTTTCCAAGAAACCAGAGAGCCTCCAACAAAAACTGCAAACCCTGAGGTTGATTTTCTATCCTTAGGGCATCCTGCATAATCTGCATCTGCACACGCTGAGCTGGATAAGTCTGTGCCCTTTCTGAATAGCAGCCCTAACCCTGGAGAAGACTTCAGATATCTCAGTATCATGTGTATAGCATCCATGTGGATCTGTCTTGGCTGCTCCATAAACTGACTCACCCGGCTAACTGCAAATGCAATGTCTGGACGGGTTATGGTAATGTAGAGGAGTTTTCCCACCATCTCTCTATATCTCCTCTTATCTACTTCATCAGTATCACCATCATACAACTTCATGCTGGGGTCCATGGGGATGCTTGATGGTTTGAACCCATCCATACCAGTCTCAACCAGGAAGTCTGTAATGTACTTCCGTTGTGTCATTACCAAACCATGTGCATTCCTTGCAAATTCTAACCCCAGAAAATATCTTAGGGTTCCAAGGTCCTTTGTAACAAACTGACGGCCTAGGAATGCCTTCGCCCTCGCTATGCCCTGAACGTCGTCTCCTGTAACAAGGATGTCATCTACATAGACCATTATGACAACCGTACCTGCCGAGGACTTCTGGACAAACAACGAATGATCAGCATTGGACCTCTTAAATCCCTGGTGCTCAAATAAATTGGACAGCTTCTGGAACCATGCTCGTGGACTCTGTTTGAGGCCATATATCGCCTTGTGAAGTCTACAGACTATATGCTTCTCCCCCTCAGCAGTAAACCCGGGTGGCTGCTGTATGTAGACTTCCTCCTGTAAGTCCCCGTACAGAAAGGCATTCTTGACGTCGAGCTGAGAAATGCTCCAATCACGAGCCACTGCAACAGATAGTAGAATATGGAGAGTCGAGTGTCTCGCCACTGGAGAGAATGTATCCATGTAATCCATGCCATATGTTTGTGTAAATCCACGGGCGACCAAACGTGCTTTGTACCTGTCCAACGTGCCATCTGCATGATATTTGACTGTGTAGACCCATTTGCAGCTCACAACGGATGCATCAGGATATGCAGGGACCAAAGACCATGTACCACGGGACTGCAAGGCCCTCATTTCTTCTTCCATAGCTAATCTCCAGCACTCACTCTTCAAGGCTTCCTGGTATGTCCGTGGTATGGCCACGGAAGACAATGCTGTGGCAAACTTCTGAAAATCACCTGTGAGTCGGTGGAAGGAAACCTGTGAAGCAAATGGATAGGATGCACACTGTCGTCTCTGTTTCCGAATAGCAATCGGAACATCAAGATCATCATCTGGGTCCACCTGTAATGAGTCATCCTGCATATGTACCGAACCTGACCCGTCAGTAGTAACATCATCTGAACATACCTGAGGCGTAGTGATTGGTTGATCTATTGTCTGAGCAGGACCTGACCGACGCGTATAGTGGTTAGGAAACGGTGATATGATTCGCTGTGGAATGGGTGGAGGTGGAGGTGGTGGTGGCGGTGGTGCTGGCATAGGAACTGACACAGGAGACGACTCAGGTGAAATACAAGCAGGTGGTGGTGGAACATAAATATCATCAGTGGTGGTGGATGGTACCATATTGTCCCCACCTGGCGAGAAATACATAACCGACTCGAAGAAAGTGACATCCGCACTAACAAAGTACCTGTTGGTTGTAGGATCATAACACCGGTATCCCTTCTGGGTTCTGGAATAACCAACAAAGATGCACTTGACTGCTCTTGGAGAGAGCTTGTCAAGTCCAGGAGATAGACGATGGACAAACGCCACAGCGCCAAAGACACGTGGTGGTAGTGAGAATAGCTCCTTGTCTGGAAAAATAAGAGAGATGGGTATCTTCTCTCCAAGGATAGAGGACGGCATTCTATTGACCAGATAGCATACAGTAAGGATAGCATCCCCCCAGAAAGAGATAGGAGCACAACTTTGAATCAACAGGGTACGAGTAATATCCAAGAGATGGCGATGCTTTCTTTCCGCCACACCATTTTGTTGGGATGTATATGCGCAGGTGGTTTGATGAATAATACCCTTCAATGACAGAAATTGAGAAAGAGAGCGTGTACAAAATTCCAGGGCATTATCAGTCCGAACATATTTGACTGACGAAGAGAAAACATTATGCACTTTATTAATCAAATTTTTGATAACATCACATGCTTCAGATTTATTCTTCAAAAGAAATACCCAAGAGACACGAGAAAAATCATCTACTACCACAAGATAAAACCTGTGTCCCTGGTGATCGGGAACACGACTCGGACCCCATATATCTATATGTAACAACTCAAAAGGGGAGCTACTGCTCCGACTCTGACGACCTGGAAAGCTCGACCTATGATGCTTTCCCAACTGACATGTTTCACAGCGAAACGACGAACTTGGAGAGATCTGGGGTAGAAGATGGCGCATTTTCTGGAGCGGAAGGTGACCAAAACGAAGATGCCAAATGTAAGGTGAGACTGGTCCAGTGGAGTGAGAGGAGACGCCAGCATATGATTCCCGAACCAGCCGATATAAACCGTTCTGCTCAGAGCCACAGCCAATCACCTTGCCCGTGAGTATGTCCTGAAAAATGAGAGAAGACGGGTCAAATATGGCACGACAATTCAAATCCTTTGTAATCTGACTAATAGACAGCAAATTCAGTGAGAACTCAGGGGCATGTAAAACATTCTGCAGCTGCATAGTGGAGGATAAGAAAACCTCCCCCTGGCCAACAAGGGGTGAGTGAGATCCATCTGCTATCTGTACTGAGCGACCGGGAGGAATATCCCTGTAGGCCTGTAATCTTCCTCTATCTCGACAAAGATGATGTGTGGCTCCGGAATCAATAACCCAGTCAGATATATCATGAGAAGGTATGGGTGTTGATGATCTACCTGAGGAACTGACTGCGGCGTATGAACTGGCAGAGGCTGTGGCTGCAATATCTGAAGAGCCACCCGATGAATCACCAGAAGAATGTGGCATAATATCGCGGAGACGGGCCACAAGTTCGTCAAATCTATGATCTGCAGTAGACGGTAATGGAGACTGTGAGTGCTCTGCAACCCGTGCCGACGCTGGGAACCCATGCTTTGAGTAGCATGTCTCCTCCGAGTGTCCAGTTCTGTGACAATACGAGCACATTTGACTGAAGCGACCTCCTCTACCTTGAGGTCCACGGCCACGTCCACGACCACGCCCTGAAGGCGGTCCACCTCTCCCACGCGAAGCTGCCATCGCAGATGGGGGTGGAGTAGAAGAGCTGGAGGAAACTGGAATGCGACTGAGCCTTCTGTAGACATCCTCCACTGGAGGAATTACTACATCTGCTAGAATCTGTGACCGTGCAGCATCATACTCCGGATCGAGAGCCGCAAGTAGAACGCCCACCATGGTGGCGTTCCGAAACGTCTTCTGCTGCTCCGGAGTAGCAGTCAGAGGAATGGTACTGTATAGCTTCTCGAACATCCCTCTCAGGGAGGTGTATAGAGAATGGAGAGGTCTGCCGGCCTGCTTCATCGTAAAGATGTCATGTTGAAGCTGCAACATCTTTGTCTCATTTCGCACCTGCGAGTACGTAGCAGCAAGAATGTCCCACATTGCCTTAGCAGTGGGCTGATGGAGGACATCGTTAGCTATCTCCATCGTCAACGTACCAGACAACCAGACTTTTGCGTAAGCATCATCGGCCTCCCATGAGGCATAGATCCCTGTCTTCTCCGCAGGCTCATCCTCGGTAAGAATGTGTTTCTTACCATTTGATTTCATGAGGCTCATGAACTGCATAGCCCATAGCTCATAGTTAGACCCGTCCATCTTCACTATTGGCGCATGACCTTTGAATGCGTCGGTGGAGAGCAAATCGACTTTCGATTCTGACATACTGCTGCTCGGAGAAGACGAAGGGTAAATAGACACGGTGATGAACGTCTACACCAACTGCATCGGATTTGAGTATGTATGTAGACTTTTACGCACTCAAATCCATAAATCGGAGGAAGAGAGGTCTAGGGCACGCCTCCAAGGAAGCTTACATCCCTTGAATCGCCTCGAGAACGATGCCTATGGACTGCTGGAGGCCACTGGAAGGCCTACGGCGGCAGCTGGGGGTGCCGGTGGGGCGGCTGGAGGCGGCAGGCGGATGCCACTAGGGCTGGTGGTGGCCGCTAGAGCGGCTGGGTGCCGCTGAGAAGGGCGTTGTGCAGCTGGGGGCCGCTGGGCTGGGCGCTGGGGGGCCAATGGAAGCCGCTGGCAGCGGCTAGAAGGGAGGAGAAGGGAGGGGCAGCGGGTGGGGAAGAGAGATGGGAGGGGCGGCGGGTGGGGAAGAGAGGAGAGCCCTAAGGCGGCTCTGATACCATGTTAGAAGAAAGGAGTCTTCGATATGATCCATAGAAAAACCCTAGGCTCTCTTATATAGGGAGAATTCTTAAGGGTAAATTACAGAGACGTCTATATAAAAGAGAAAAATAGAAACAAGATACATAAACCATTATTAATTCTAGAAACTATCTCTACAATATCAAATATGGAATTATGTTTGGGACGTTATGCCTAATCTGTGTTTTTCACTCATGGAGAAAACATATTCAAAATCTCACATGTCTGTTCATTTTCTGTGCTGGAACTCTAGAGAGCTGTTTCTTGATGGCCTATTTTTATCTTGCACAATATTTAGTCGGAGATTTTTTTGATAACATAGGTCCTTTTACAATAAAAGTGGGGGCCAGGATTGGATAATGCAGTCAGCGAGAATCTATTCGTAGGCTGTTAGTACTTATTGTGTCACTCTTTGTGAATATAGCTGCAGATAGGAACGGTCTACGAATGATTTTTAGTAGGGCAATGTTGTTAAAAACTTAAAGAATCTCTCAGAATATATTTTCCGACTCTACGATTTGATAGAAAAAATTAAGTACACTAACAACATGATGTATTCGTGTATTCTTTTAATTCTTGAAGTTTGTTCGTGCCAATTTTTACTTGAAATAAAATACATATTTTAAAGGAAAAACTTAATCCACACCCAGTGAATTAGAAAAAGCACATGTGATAATAATTGATACATGTGCAAGTGATTATGACTATAAACTTAAAGATGACATAACAAAATTTTAAAGAGAGTATATGCTTATCCTTGTACTTGGCAGTTGGGCTGATTATATTGTCAATTGCACAGGTTGGTGTTCCTTCTGACTTTGAAAAATACATTAGTTGTCTGGAAGCTGTTGAATCTGAAGGTAAACATGGGAAATGCATTCTACTAATCGCACCGTTTGAAGAAGATTTTGTAGAGGAATTGATGGATAATGTGGGGAGGTTTCAGGCACCAACCTTAGATTCCAATTTGCAATCTCAGGTAGTCGAGCTTTTTATTCTCATTTCTCTTGAAAGCTTGAATTCGTTGAAATGACCTCGTAGGAAATGCCAGTGCTGTTCAACTGTTCTAAATGTCATCATTCCAAGTATCATAAGAATTGAATTTGTGGTTTGCATGTGAAAATTGTGTAATAAATTAGTTTGGTTCGTTCACTACAAAAAATGTTTTGAAAATTCTTTTCTTGTCGAGTTCTGGGCATATATTGTTATATCTTTTGTAGTATGCCATGATTTTGATTTTATTTTAAATATTTTCATTTTAAAATTTAATTTTGAGAGGAGATTTGACAGAGATAAGAAAGTTTATGGTGGTGACGCGGAGGTCACAGGTTAGTGTCTTAAAACAGAATTTTGCAAAAAAATGCAGCACAAGACTGCTCAAATTGAGCCTATGGTAGTTCGACCCTTTCGTGGACCCTGCACAGCCGTTCATTGTGCACCGAACTAGTGAATATTGCATCATACTGGGCAACATATTATGGTTTATGTTCAGTATATACGTTCAAACGTTTTACAACTCGCTTTATAGTTCATATTATTTGCCAATATATTCAGACATATAGACATTTTCATTCATATATGCACTTGGAACACACTTATTTATTCCTTCAAGTTACAAATTAGAGAGCTAAATATCTTGGATAACACTTTTCAGACATTTATTATTTGCAAATATGTACATATTGCCTTCTGATTTGCATTTGTATCAGTGGTTTGCATATCTTTTGAACATTCAAGGAATAACTACAATAAAGATCTTGCACCTTTTTCTGACCGTCGTGGGAAGAGAACCATGCATTTATCGGGGTTTATCTCTACATAAAAGAACATCTTCTCGATTTTAAATTTGTTTTAGTGAAAATATATATGATATATCTGTTTTTTACAGATCATATCCTGGATATAGCAGTGACATCCCTGTGTGAAACATTGTGGTATACTATTCATTGGAAATTTGTCAATTGAAGGTGGAATGTCATGTTAATGGAGAGAGAGTTTCATGATAACCAATTTCATATGCTTGGGTAAAGTTTCTTGCCTCGAATATGGCCCTGTAATGTTCCACTCTGCCACCTGCCTCATACTTCACCATAAAGACTCATTTACAACCAAAAACAATTGCAGCCATTGGTGTCCGAAGTAGAGTTCAGGTGCCTCTTGGCTTGGAGGGTTCTCATCTCCTTGTGCATGGCTGCTCGCCACTAGCTATCTCTAAGTGACTTTTGATAGGACTGGGAATATCTATAGTTGAGAGACCTACAACAAGCTTCTTATATTCATCAGATAATTTGTCAAGCATAAAATGGCATGAGAGCGGGTATGTAGCATAGATACCCTTTGCTTTCCACATGTCAATCTACTTGTTATTCTCGTCAATCTCATCAATCTGATCCACATTAATTGATCTTCCTATGCTTCTTCTGTAATCTGTGGAGGTATTTCACTACTAATTCTATGAGATGAAATCAAGCATTCTATGTTCACTTAAGAGGCGTTGGATGATGGGGGAAGGAAATGATGTAAGGGACTTGGAACTTTCCTAGAATAGACAATACATAATTGATCATCAGAATGCCCGAGATTATAAGGAAATGTCTCAGTTGGAGGAGGCAAGTAAACCTCGATATCAGATTTTTGAAACTCGACTGCCAAGACCCAGTGGGAGAGAAAAAGTAACACCCCATTAACCTTAGAGATATTTAAATAGTCTCTCAGAGGGACTTAGAAGTGATTAGGCCCGAAGAAAACTACAAAAACTGTCCACACAAATCTGCACAAACTTTATTCCCATAAGAACATAACCAATTGACTTAAGGGTGCACTCAGGGGATTTGTGGCATGATAGAGGGCACAATAGCACATTCGAGCAGCGATTATTGGAGTGTTTGCAAGAGGCGAGCGTTAGAGGGCTGGAGAGAACCGGAAGGCACTATCGGGGCATGCTGGCGAGTGTTGGGGGGGGGGGTGTAGGGAGTTGGTCCAAGATAGTATCAACTTGATGTAGGACTGCCATTATGATAGCATGAGAAAAGAATTTGAGAGAATGAATTGATTTTATTGAGATAACTGCCTTCATGTGATTCATAATAGTGACAGGTTGAGTCAGATAATTAAATCTGTCGAAGATCCAATAAAATTTATGATAGTGAATTGTTGAGTCCATTTGATAATTAAATGTGTTCAAGATCAAATCACACGCCTCTCATGTTTAGTCCTACATTGTCTAGTGATGTAAAAAGTGTGTTGGCGGGGCTATAGAAAGTATCATACCTTTTGTATTTATTGAGAAATCTAATGCAATATCCAGCCATTTGTGGCTTCTTCTTTGATTTTGTTATTCTTCTCTAGAGTAGGGTTCCACATAAATCCATGTTTTATTCTTGTTATTTAGTTCCACATGGTTTTTTTAGAAGTAGTAATGGCTATGGAGATCTTCCCAGATTGGAGGCGGTGGATGGTTAAGGGAATGCTATGGAAGGTTGATTTTTACATGGCCTATGATTGTGAGACAGGAACATTATACAGACATCTCTCTATCGCCATGGCTTCCTTGGTGGAAGAAACATTGCATTATTATTGAGTCATGTTCGGTCTTGGATATTGGCCCCCTTGAGGGAAGCTTCTTCCAGCTTTAGGAGGGATCATGCACGGTTTCCCATGCTCCTTTGTGTTGGTTGCGAACAATGTTGCAAAGTCGGTATTTGATGTTCAGTCAGAAGGGACTTTGAATAAAGAATAGATGATATTCAGTTGATTGATCTTAAATATTTGGTTAGGTCTTTTTAATTATTTTAAATAGAAAAAGTATGTTTAATATTAATCTCCTGACATCCAACCTTCACTCTACAAAAAAAGTTACAAAAACCAACGAAATTATAATAAAAAATATTATTTTATTATCCACTCGATTAGTCGATGCGAGTTATTCTGTTAGATCACCCCGCTGAATAGAGAAGTCATACCGAATAATCAATCCAATTGGATTACTATTGCAACACTTATTGTGAATGCTTCATCTATAATGGTGGAGCATGGTCGGGGTCGAATTCCATTTTGGGCACACTCGTGAGGACATCTTAGTTCCGGCTCTTCAATATGCATATGTCGTGAATTTCTTTGTAATAGGGGCATCTCGAGAGGACCGTGGGATTTCATTAATCTTTGCCATTTTTGGGGATGTATCTGGGCTCTAGGTTAACAAAGACATATCAACCTTTGTTCGAATTGTTCCTTTTACCATGTCAGCATAGGAGATTGGTGTTTGCGAGGTCACGTTGAGGATTTTTAGGGCTTGCCTGCCTATTGTTAAGGTTTTTTTCATTAGTTTGTGTAGTCTAACGGAGATAAATCACCTTTTGTTCCTTTGTCGATGCCAACATAGGAGACTGCTACTTGTGAGGTCAAGTTGAGGACTGCTAGGGTTTGCCAACTTATTATTATGGTTTTTCATTAGTTTGTGTAGTCTCCATCACAGAGAATGGTTACCTTTAATTAATAAGTTTGAGTAGAAACTTGCTGGTCGGTAAGCTACTTGGCTTTCTCGTATTGGTCATTCGATATTCCTCAAGTCAATCCTTTCTACGATGTCATAAGGATATCCTTTATACGACCAATCGAGGTATGTCTCCAGTGAAAATGAATGGAATAGCCTCAAAGGTCACATTTGCATTGACATAATGTTGAAGACGGTTGGGGTCGAACATCTAATATCCTTTCTGATTCTAGCATAGCCTAAAAAAACACTTGATCTCTCATGGAGCTAGCTCGTCCCTTCCACCCTCAAGATGTTGCACAAAGGCAACATCCAAATACCTTGAGGGACAATGAGATCGGACGATCATGGTATAAGATTTCAATAGGGAGTTTCTCATTAATCATTAAGAAGGGAAGGGAATTAATTAAATATGAAGCGATGAAAATTGCATCTCCACAATGAGATGATGTGATACTTTCTAGAATAAGAAGAGTCTTGGCGACATCATGTTGGTGCTTGCATGTTGCAGCACCCTTCTATTATGATGTATGGACACATGTGGACTAATGGATAAGTTGTTGTGAGATGTAGAAATCTCACAACTGTGTGAAGAAAAACATTCGAGCATCATCAGATGGAATAATTTTGACATTGATAATTAAGGTTTACACGTTACATGTAAATTGGACCCTTGTATTTTGGAAGGGAATTGCAATTAATCTTCAGCTCAACATGATAACCTCAGTTAGTAGAGCAGAGCGAACATATTTGAGATTGTACGAACTTCCACGCCTTCATTCAAAAGCAGAGATATCTGTACATTTTCACTCTTCGATATCTTTAGAAGGAATCTAGCTTCTTAAGGCAGTGTGTGCACAAATAGTGTTGATTACTGGATTTTGTTGTAATCTGTGTTCCAGAAGGATAAATATTCTGTTTAAAGTCAGTTTGCATAGGTGTCACTAGAATGTTGCGTAGAGTGTATATTACTAGTTTCAATAACGATACATATTCTGGGTAAATCTATCATGGATTTAGTTAAAGTCTGCTGGTTTTGGATGCCGAGGCCCTGACAGTCACATGTTAGCTAAGCCTAGATCCAGTGTATTAATGCTACTTGTAATTCTTCTATTATATTTCTTTGTATAGGTCGAAGCGGCGATGCAAAAAGTCAGCACACGTTCCAAAGAGGCAGCCTACCATGCATGGCTCAGATTCTATAGCTCAATTCCTGATTTTGGAGTTGATAAAACCATGCTAGCTAATTCGGCGATCAAATTTTGCTCTTCACTTGGTTTGGAGAAGCCGCCTCCCCTTCTCAGGAGGACGGCAATCAAACTGGGATTGGAGAACATGCCGGGCATTGTAATAAAGAAGTGACACTGGCTTATCAGACACGGACCTTTGTCCCCAGGTTAGATGATTTCCAGCAATTTGTACTGGGGTTTTCATTCCCAGCTTCAGTAAGAAATATTGCAGCTTCATGAGAAGGTTTACATTAATTCATTGTTAATGATCTACAGATTTATCAATTATCATTAGAAGCAAGAATAGACGTACAATTGGCTAAGAGAAGAGTTGTTTGGTTACCCTCTACTTATTGAAGTCAACACAACAGAGTCAGATGATGAGCATGGTAGACATTGGAATGATCTTGTAAAGATACAAATAATGCACATAATTTTCTGGCATTACTCCTGTAGCATTTGGAGGATCCTATCTGGTTGCTGTCTCCCAAGACATGCCAGGTATATTCTTTCAGCACTTTCGAATTGTACCACTTATTAGTGAAAGAGAATCACATCTAGATAGTAAAAAAAACCCTATTATTTACAATCTACGGGTGAATTCGACAAACTTTCATGCTAAAAGTATTGTCACAGTAACCGTCATGTGACAACTACATCTGCCAATCCCTGCTCTGCCATCTTTGAAAGCAGTTTCAGTTTGTAAATGGACATAAAACCATCAATAGCCATGGCCTGTCTGGTTCAAGGTTGCTGTTTTCAAAGGCTTCCTCAGATCCTGTGGAATATTTTAATCTAACCCCGGGGTGATTATCTTTGCATCTTTCTAACTTATTTTATGAAGACCCCATAACCACTAAATCTAAATAAGACTTTCCATATAATGTGCAGTTTTCTTTGTTATTTGATTGCTTCTAAACAAATTTAAGTTGTCATAATGAAGATCTTTAGCCTTCCTCGAACCTGATGTTAGGGTTTGTTGATATGCCTTGAATCCTAACCATTCCTAGGTTGAAGTATTGTCGAATGCACCCCCTCCGGCCGTACCATAGCCCAACAAGACGGGGGTTTCACTGTTCTATTTGTAATCGGATATGTGGATCCGTTTGTATTAGAAACCTGTCTATACGGGAGTAGTATATAAACTCTTCTAGGGTTAGGACTCTCTGTATACGGGTTATCCTTGTAAATCCGCGTATCTTGGTGCTTGTGTGATTGATCTTGTTTGTGCGTGCTTCTGCAATTCGCAACAGGGTTTATCATCCATCTTCTCTTATGTAGAACCTTTAGTCTTAGGATTTAATGATTCTATTTTATTTTTATATGGTCATGGATAACTTGTGAATGACTTCTTTTTCAAGCCACTGCCGAGTTTTTTTGTTGTTTGCTTTACTTCTCTTGGCATTTTCACATTTTTTGATCTCGTACTTCTCTATGAAACGTGCTATGACATGTCTAAACCTCCTTAATCTTGTTCACCAAGTTTTGTCTGATAATATCATGAGCAATCAAATTGTTATTTATGATCTTAGCATCGCCGATCTTTTGAGATAGCCCTAGATTACTTGTCATACATGGGAAAACTAATGGAACCTATATCGTAATACTCCAGGTAATGCAGTCCAAGATCGGACCATGCTTCTTTCTTACTAAAGTCTGGTGTATGCATGGTTTAAACCACCGTCTTCCAGGGTTTTCTCAGTGTAGCGTTTGACTAGCTATGGACATGTGCATGGTGGATGAATGGACCTTCATGGTGCTGGAGGTGATTTCCCCGATAAACATGTACTTGTATTGAAGATAGATGGGCAGTGAAGCTTCATTGTACTATTTTATTCGCCCAAAGAACTTGTTTGTTTGAGGAGCCACATATCGCCGAGCACATGCATATGAGAATATATCCTGCTTGAGATTGCGTCTTAGGAAATATTGCTGCCCCCTGTTTGCCAGTCAACTGAAATACTAACATGAACCGAATTCATCCTTGAACTTCTGGTTGATTCCAACTAAGGCGCTGATTATCTCTTTACAAGTTCTGCAGTTCCCTTGACCTGCACATACGACGGTTTATGCTGCTTCAGTTTCAATCATTAAAACAATATAAAAATCAGCTATGCAGATTGTATGCGTTGTGGCTTGTATCTCGTTCCATAGCAATGTAGCATTCTCAAACATCGACTGAGCGATTGGAAGGTGATGGAATGCGATTATATATGCTGATGTCTTTTTCAAGGATGCTGATACAATGGTATTGATGTTTCTTTTGTATATGCTGACAAGTTGATTATTACTTTCCAGAATCTTTGATCGGATATAATCGTGCCAGCTCTTTACGAGCAGAAGAGGTTGCAGCTGTTTTTATGTTATGCTGTTTTGTACTCGTATACGACTTAATTGACATTCAAGGTATATGCATTTTCAGCCGAAGTTTTTCAACGTGATATAATGTGAATGCAAGCAAGACATGGAAGGTAGCAGTGGGGGGATATTAGGTCTTTCTCTTCAAGAAAACTAGTATGCTAATAGATTTCTTGGTTAATTAAGTTTCAACGGTAATTCCTTGAGGCATGGTTCCGTGTATGGACCAACCGAATATTTATTCGCGACATGGAGTTAGGACACCTAATTGGGAAGGATTTATTTGTTAGCCTCATGAATAGCCATCAGGTGCGCTACTAATATAGACAGTTCAGTGCAACTAAATAGATTAAAGTGGCCAAAGCCGTGCTTGCTGATAAGTTCAGATGATGAATAGGGACAATACATAGATTTGGAAGTACCAACTGATCAATCGACCGTAGATGTAAATTTGGTAAGAGTGGCAACCACTAAGCCAGATGTATCTGCGATGGAGACTATTCAGTAGTGCATTAAATGGACTGATGTGCCAATTCATACCTGCAATCTGGTCCAGCCCCATCAAGTTGGTGGCTCGGATCAAGTCGTTATTTTGTCGACACCATGTTGGGCGTTTCCAGCTCTAAGCCTTAGCTTGACAAAATCCTAACCGTTAGTCCCCACACTGACTCAGTTTGTACAGCGCTTGTTCAAGATGGAGAATCTATTTTAGCTCGAGGAAAATATGAACCTAGTTATCATAATATGCCGTAGATTTTCTTTCACTACTTACACATTTTAACTGCAGTGGGGTTAACCCATGTATACCATATGTTTTCTAGTATGCTATTTCTATGGAACTAACTTAGCCTAGAATATATGTGCATGCCTTTAGTGATGCATATTGTATCGAGATTCGTCCGAGATTCGAGATGAAGATCCTCGTACTGCAAATTTTGTCGGGCATTGCTTTCCATATGTATATGCCTTAACATGCATTCCGGTCGGTTCTTGAGGATTTGACGTTATTAATGGTTAATTCGGATGGCAGGGCAATTTGAACTGTCCTCTTCCTCGTTCTCCCTTTCATTAAGCGGTAGAGAAGCTATAAATTATACGAAAGAGCTCTCTTGTTGCGTTCGAGCACGACAAATCTGATAGTCTGTGATCCGTAAAACAGGCACACCATGTAGCTTGTATGTCTATGAACAATTGTTGTACATCTAATAGGTAACCAGCTTGCACTTTCATTGCATGATCATCTTCTGCCATAAGTAGTTTCATGTTGTATAAAAGATGCATGTACAGACATATTGTACCCGGCATGCCAAATTTTATACGATGTATGAATGGGTTGTGTTAAGCAACATGGATTTGAGCAAGAATCCATGTAGCCAATCCTATTTATAATGGAAAAAGGTTTTGCCATTTTATAAGCGACCGTTGTGAGTAACGGCTTTGTTGTTGTTATTGTATGAATGTGTTTCGTTGTAGTCTTGTAGACATATCTATTTTACGAATTTCTTGTTTTTCTATAAAAAGATAATAAATACACCAGGCACATGGCCCTTTCTTGCTCAGAAAATAAAATAAGAACGAATATTATTTAGCGAAACATTTCCTTTTATGCTTAAAAATTACCAACAAATGATATATTTATTGCTATATCACCGCATTCCAAGAAGAAAATAAATAAATCATTGTTATATGAATTATTTTTTGCATACGGAAAATATTAGCTTAGATTTTATACACCATTTCTATTAGTAAATTACGAAATAAAGTAGGATAAAAAAGGGATAGGCGAGCTTTGTAATTCGTTCTTGATTGATTTGAAGGAGTGTGCACCGTTATTAGGTTGCATGTGTACCCATCCCGATCAATACATATTGACCATAAACCTATGGATTTCAAGTATTCCGGATCGGTTATCTAATACTACTTAGACCATGGCATGTGCGGCTCTAATCCTAATCATGAATGGGTATACATGGGTTGATCTGAACATTGACCCATGGACTAACCTTGTGACACCCCTTCTTCTCGCCCCTCCAATATGGTATGCCATATATATATATATATATATATATATATATATATATATATATATATATATATATATATATATATATATATATATATATATATATATATATATATCTTTCAAATGAGACTTGATCCTTCAATCCATATGGAAGGCCAAGCATCCCATTCGTTGGATCCCTACCATCTTTCCATCAACGGCTATTAAGAAAACCACCTTCCATAAGCAAAACCGCCTATCTTATGAGTGCCGCGCCATCCAAAAATGGAATTTGTTTTTCAATGACAACACATTCCGGAATTTATGCTCCATAAAAGCCCGTAATTCTACCACTGCGTGTCAATTTCCCAGATCATGTTTTCGAGTTCCTATTTCCAGAATTATTCAATGACAGATTTTTGTATGATTTTGCATCCATTATAATGTAAAATAATTTAATGGAATTTAACATAATCGTGATCTTCCAATATCATTATATTATGTACAGTCATCCATTAAATTTAGGTATTGTTTGTTAGCATTAATTAAATAAACACGTCTTTCATAGTACGGGACCAATTTCTTTTGGATTTCATAATATTATTGTATCCCACAAACGTTATCCATTTGTATATATAATGATTATTTTGTATAATACACATGTATAATTGTATTCTAAATACCCGATATTTGAAGCATGTTTTTGTAACCTTTCATATCGAATTTACTTTTTTGATATTCAGCCAACCCCTTAAATAGAAATTTCGTTATTAGAACTCCCATAATTATAGGAACAAATAGTTAAAGCCTTTCCTAAAAAATAGCATCTGATGAAAACCGTAATATTTTGTTTTGTATATTTTATATCTCACTTCTCAGAACCATGTCCTGTTTAGTATTTTAAATTGTTTCTTTGTAGGATACATAGATTTTTTGTACACAAAAACACACGTTCTTCAGCCATTTTTATCACGATCTAAAATGTGAAATTTCTTTATTAGGCATCCCTTAAATTCAGGAAACGATAGTTATTATTAATCCGGTTTTTGTAGAATAAGGTGGTTTTAATCATATCCGTTGAAATTAAATCCGATGGTCAGAATGATTGGCCTTCCATACGAATGGAAGGACCAAGTCTCATATGAAAGGCCCCCTATATATATATATATATATATATATATATATATATAACATCTTCATTCATTTTAAAATAAAAACACGGATTCACACACATATTGACGGATTTGAAAAATATGTTATCTTATCTTATAAAATGGATGTGGATGTAAAATATTTACGAAATGGATATGGATATGGAAAATATGTTACCACATCTTTAGATAACAGATATGGATATAAAACACATAATAAATGGATATGAATAATATTATAAATACTTTATAGATTAGCTTAAATATTCATATATTGGATAGGTTACATGCTATATAAATACATAAATGTATTTATTTTCATAATAGTTACATCAAATATGACGAAAGAAATATGAAATTATGCTATGTATAGCTAATTATAAGCCTTCAACTATATTTATACATGAAAACAGATACACCTATATGGATACAAATATTTCTAGATATCAAAGTGATATAAATTTATGTATCCATAATATAACATGAACATATATGGATATCATAATTTGTATAAAATGAATATTATGGCAGATTGGATACAGATATATTCATATCAATTTGCATACCTATTAATCAGGTGTCACCCCTTCCTACTCAAGTTTTGAGAAACATTGCACCTCCTTAAAATATAAATATTCTCTAAGTATATTTAAAAAATCCAATTTATCCATTCAAATAATTTGGATACACATTGATAACGGTGCTCCATTCAAATAATTCAAGTACTTGTCAGAATCTGATATATGTTAGAACCATGGGTGTAAACAGTCAAATACAGATTTGATATGGGTGTTACCAGATCCTTATCTGTTTTGAAATGTGAATGTCGATGTGTATACAAATTTTGACAAAAATGAAAAGTCCATATCAGTTTGCATCAGTATTTGTAACTTGTATGATCAATCAGTAATTGAAAATATGCCTATGTTTCGTGAAAAAAATGTTAAGATTAGTAGGACTAAACATGAAAGATTGAATTGCACCATACAATATGTTCCATGAGTATCCACAGGTATTCATGATCGATTCGAACAATCTGAGTGCTCATTTGAACAAGATACTCCATGGAACAAGATGGGTTAACCTGTTCCTGTCATGATACATCGAGACGGGTTACAAATGAACAGTTGGCTACCATTCGTGAACACTTGTGTTGATTTGAGAGTTAGGGAAGGGGTAAATATTGTAGACAGAGATATCAAAATTGATGTAAATATGATATGACTACATCATCCGTGGATAGCTTATCATGGAATAAAGTCCTCTTATTCAAGCTAAGGAAGGCTTGTTACTCGAAGGAGGGGATGCACATAAGCAACCCAAAGATGAGAAACCCATAACCTTTTTATGATTAGTAGTAATTTTAAGATTTGAAATCCTTAAAAGAAGTGAGACTCTTAATCTTAATAAGAATTGAGTTATATTATATGTAGAGTCCTTTTATAAATATGACCATGAGTCTTATAATTGAGCATCTATAGAAACATTACAAATAGAAAGGTCTTTAGGGATGCTAATGAACGTGAAATTCACCTCTTTAATAGTCTAAATTGTAGTATAGGAGACGATATTCAATTCAGCAAAAACCACACACTTTGAATGTCGTGGAATATTTTTAACTTGGTAAGTTTACCAAGGTCGAACACAGGGAACCGTGACTTTTTAGTTGCATGACTTTAAATTAATTAATTAATTAATTAATTGTTCGATTAATTTCTATATCAGAAAACTATAATACAATGAAATGAAGATGCGGTGCAATGCAAAGAAAAACAAAGAGAATGAATTCCGAACAGAATATATGAATTATGATTTTTCATCCAATAATAATAACAATCAATATCCTCAAGATTTAACCACACACCAAAAGATATAGTTTCAAATTAATCCCAGACTGCAGGCAAGAAAATTAACAGATCAATGAATAATCCTGCAAATTACGGAGATAAAAAAATTGATTTTATCATTGAATATTTAATCTCGAGCACATCTCTAATCTAATCCTCAATTAAATAGATTTTTGGTCACGTAAGACAACAAGGAATTAAATTAATCCATCATGATCATACCCCTGCAAAAATTAACTCAATTATATGATCAATAATTACGAGAGGAAAAGATAAAAATATCCTCAAATGGGCCCCTGCATATATCGAATCCTCGAATAATTATCCACAACAGTTAGAGGAAGATTAATTCAATTTAAGCCCTCAATAGAGTCCCTGCAAAATAAATCGTTAATTTACTCAATAAAAAAAGATGGCACAAATATGTCAAAACTCAACATGTAGGAATAGAATAGATCCTCAAATAATAAATCTCAATAAGCAGCCTCAGATCTATATGCAAACTATGCTAAATGATAGAGAATGAAATAGGCTTTGAAATGACATATTGTACGCTGAAATCGGAGTTTGTATGAAAAAGTTATGATAAATTGAAATTGTAGGGACTAAAATGCAATAAAAGAATGAGTTTTTATCTCAAAGGAGTCCCTGGAGGGATGTATCTATAATTCAAGAAATCTAGAAGGATGCCTCAACAATTTGCCAAAGGAGCCACGTGGGGCACACGACTTGGGCTGGCGATGGGTCTTTTGCAATTTCAGGAACTCTCGGGGGAACTTCTGCAATTTGCCCCCCAAAACGCACCGCGTACGTGCTTAGCAGGTTTGGGGGCGGAGGAGGAGGCTCGGGTGTCGAGCCTACGTGGCGCACTGTTGAGGCTCGGGCCCACCCGAACCTCGAGGCTGGGGCCGAAGCTTGGGTGAAAAACGAGGGTTGTATGATCAAGGTTGGCCGTTGATCCTACGGTGGCAGTGGAGGCAGGAGGTTCAGATGTGGTGGGCGAGCGACCGAGGAGGTGGGAGAGCAGCTGAGGTGGAGGCAGGGGCCGACACGCATGGCAAAGTGCGACGACGAGGCTGGCGGAGTCGACAAGGTGCGAAGGCGGTGGAGCTCACCTGGCGACACACACACCCAGGAGAGCTCCGATGGTAGGCGGCGTGTTTGAGTGAGAGAGCTGGAAAGAGGCAAAGTCATGTGTGCTCAGGGATAAAGGTGGGCAACCGAGCATGGTTGACGGATGGCGAAGCGGAAAGGCGGAGCGTGGAGGGCGAGCGTGCCGAGGCGGAGGCAGGGGCTGACGCGCAGGAGGCGTGTGGGCTGGCTACGAGCGAGCGGTGAGCGTGGAGGAGGGGATGGCGCATGGGCGGAGGTCGGTGAAGCTGAGGTTGCCGTGAGGACGTCAGGAGGAAGGTGGATGCCCAACCACCCGAGGAGAGGCAGCTGGCAGATGGAGGAACGGACGGAGGCTATAGCAGAGTTGGCGGGCGTGTCGGTGGTGCGCGTGCAGGAGTCGGTGGTGCTCGGTGATGAAGCCTTGCGGCCGAGCGTGGAGGGCGGAGCTCCTACTGTAGAGCGCGAGGCGGTGGATTTTCCTAGGGGTTGGAGAGGGCGACACCTCTTCTCATATGATGGCCTCAAAGATGCGGTGGGAGATCTCGAAGCCTCACCACTCGTCGAAGATAGAGCAACAGCAGAGGACTGTTCCTCTGGATCGCACCGGAGGTCTTCGCTCCTGCAGACGATCTTGTTTTCACCAAGGTTGACTGGGCTTGCTCTTAATGGCGAATGAGGTGCAACGTCGGTGGAGGTTGACTCTTTATAGAAGAAGGGAGCTCATGGACAGTTTACCATGACGTCGTAATGGCTGGGAGCGGAGGAACGACTGGGCATAGCCGTTGCGGGAGGCGAGATGGGGGCAGTTACATGCAGGCAGATGGTGGTTACGCAAGGAAGGAGGAGAGGCGATGGGTGGATGTCCAAGAAGAAGAAGAAGGGGGTCACGTGCTGGGCACGTGACTCGGGGGAGGAGAAAGAGTGTAACGGTGGGGTGCCACGTGGCACACCCAGGGGCTGCCACGTGTCACCCCACAAAATTTTCAAAAAATAAAGAAGAAGAAAAATAGATAAGAAATAGAAGGAGACCTCAGATAAAAAGGTTTCCTTCAAGAAAGTTGTTTGTCTCGATGAGATCTACAACTTTCATGAAGGACCCGGGAGCAGAAGAGGTCAATTGTACAAAGTGGCATTTTTGGTGGCTCTCCATGTGTATAGAAAATCGACTTTTGGGATTTTGTATTTTTTTGATAGTTTGAACAAAGAACAAAATTATAAAAAAATACGATAAAATACAAGAAAATTAATTAAAAACTAACCTAATTTTTTTAGATTTTTAGTAATTAAGAAAATAGAGAATAAAATAGAAGTACGAATTACGAGATTTCTGTACAAACTCACAATGGATACTCTGACTCAGTTAGATTTTTTATTTCAGTCTTGATCTAGATTTGGATATTTATGCCATTTGATAGAACTTTCATCAAAGAACACATATGAAAAAGAAATAAAATTAAAAGGATTAATTATGTACATAGAAACTCAGGTCGAAAATAGCAAAAAGCTAAACTGCGCAAAAGAGGCCCAAAACCCGACTTTCACATATGAGCTCCGAATTTTATGAAATTGGTTTGTTTTGAAGGTGTTTGAAAATGGAGTATTTTAAAAATGAGTAGACCAAAATTGGACACTGTTTGAGGAGATATGTGCGTTTTAGTCCGTCAGATGTAAAATTAGACTTTGGGATTATTTGACACTTATTTGAGTTAGCTTTTTTTGTATTTTTTATTATTCTTGTTTGTAATATCTACACAATAGAGGTGGTTTGGGGTTCTTCAGAAATCACATGATGTCTAGGGTCAAAGGTGACTTTCTTGGTCGGTTTGTTTCCTTGAGAAGTATCGGGAGAAAGTTGGACAGTCTTTCTCGAGTAACCGGTGTGGCATGTATGAGTTCCTCATCAGATGAATCCCCATAAAAGTTGACCAATTCTTGTAGGGTCATATGCTGCTTCGGGCGAGGGAGCATGTTCCTGGTGGCTTTGTGAATGTTGGCTAGGGATGTTGATGTCACTTCATGATAATCGTGATTTTTGGTGACATTGGAGGTTTCCTGAGTCAGTTCCTTATATGGTTCAAGTATCTCGTGAATTACTGCCGATCCAAAGATTGAACCACTTAAATAATCGTGACAATCCAAAAAAATATGATCCAATTCTTCATATGCTCCTAAATTTTGATTCCTTAAAGGAGCTGTATTAAGGTGAGAATCAGAGGTTTGTCTCGGTCTCTCAGGTGACTCTCCTAGGGTTTGTATCTGTATTCCAAGAGGAGATGTCTGATAATGTAACATGGATTTCTCTTGATCATGACTGTTGATTTCAAGTTGGGTTTCCTCAGAGCATGTAGTATCATTGAGGGTCTGTTCATTGTGGTCCGAGTTCGGAAACTTGATTTCCTGAGTCTCACAATCCACAATTGCGTTAGGAGAGGCTAAGAACGGTTTTCCTAAAATGATATGAGACTCAGAGAATCATCTACGATGCTCGATGTCGAGGACAATAAAGTCCACTTTGTATTTATCACCTCGGAAGTTTACGATGAGCGAAACAATCACCCCTGTGGTCTTTTGATGGATCGATCAAGCAATCGAACGATCACCCTAGTCTTTTTGAGTTGTTCGAGTTTGAGTTGGTCAAAATGGACTTAGAGAGGATATTTAATGTAGAATCGTCGTCTAACCAAACGTGAGCGAATAAGGTATCCTCAATTTCACATGTGATCTGGGTCAACCGCTTGACTTTGCGGCTCTTGGTTTTTCGATTTATCACCAAAGAACTGGCCATAGATATGACATGATATTTAGTCCAGGATCATTTCTTGCCCATCTTTTTAGGATCAAGTCGAATCTTCACAAATTTCTTAAAATCAAGCACATATTCTATGGCCTTGATTAATAGAAGTTCTAAGATCAGACTCTTGTAAAATGCTTACATTTCATAATTGTCTATTTTTTTTAATTTTCTATTTTTTTTCATTTTTTGATATTTTCTATGATATGGTTAGTAGGGGGGTCAGAGGTCAGTGGTGGTGGTGACTTTAACTGTACATGAGATGTTGGTGCCTTAGTATCATTTCTTTCCTCGAGATCGTCTCCACTTGAATAAACTTCGATACCAAGTTTAGCACATTCTATTTTTTCTACTTCCAACACTTTTTTAAATTCATTCCTCAATTCTTCCACATTTTTTTTGATTTGCGAGTATTCATTCTCTAGTGATTGGTTGGGAAGATTACTGGTCTGGTTGGAATGATTTTTCTGAGAGATTGACGTTCCATACTCAGCATGCCTAGACATAGGCTCGCATTTCTGAGTTGAGTATGTGTTTCTTGCTAAGATAGTCTGAGCCTCAAAATCGGGTATCCACCGACAGTGGGAAGGTAGATTTGGATCATGAATCCCATTCTCTGTGTATGAGGGCTCATTGAGTGCAGAGCAAGAGGGCCTATGATATTCGATCCAGTTAGGGTGAATGTAAGGTGTAGGCCTCTCTATTTGGTGGTCAGCAGGAAGTCTTTGGGTCAAAGGTGTATAGATGTAATCTTGACCCATGCAGGTCGACTGATCATCATTCTCAATAGTAGTTTGCTTAATGTATATTTCATATTGGCTAGCAAACTTTTGGGTAGATGGTGTGCTAGACCGGTATGGGAGGGTATTTGGTGGGTAAGAACGTGTAGGAGGTGAGAAGTATGAAGAATTGGCGAAGTCGGACGAGGTTGTGAAGTCGGTCGAAGTTCCGACTTCAGGATTCGTATACGAGATGGATCGAGAGTACATGGTTGAATGGAAGAAGAAGATGATGATGATCCAAGCAAGGAGCGAAACAAACACGAGACAAAACACAAATCAAACCAGTTGATTCACCCACTCGACACTTGTGAAGGCACATTAGGGTTCGGCTGCTTAGCTTTTCAACTTTAATTTAGTGATAAAACAATCTTGAAAATTAAGCGGAGCTGTTAGGTGCTGAAATATTTCACAAAGGTTGTCCCGAGTCCACAACTAGTTGCACCTTCTTTCGGCCAGTATAGGTCTAAGTACGGACCATTTAAACGACTACCCGTGTTACTTGAGGATGGATCCTTCTGCAATGTCCTCTAAACCACCCACTCTACTAAGGGAAGTCCGACCGTAAAACGGCTACTCGAAACCCTCACTGAGAAGTAGCTAATTGTTTTTAAAATCAGTAGTATGAATGAAATTTTTCGATTTTTGGCTCTACCCTTAATGTGTGATCTGATCCTTACATACAATGAGTGGGTTTCTCTCCACCAGATACAAGGGTAAATTGTATGGCAGATTTATTTACAGTCACTGATGAATCCACATTTCATCATCTTTATTCTATCATTTTGGCACCAAAAACCCTAGCAAATGCCTGAAAATAGCATTAAAATCATCATCTTAGCATTCATGCATGTGCACCTAAATAGTGTATAAATTACTGTAATTAAGACCAAAATTATAGAATAAATAAAGAAAAGAAAAAGAATAAAATATTGTAAATATTTTATGACCCAAAACCCCCGAGACCTAGGCATCTTGATGAATAGGTCGACAAGGAATAAAGTAGGGGGAGATAAGGTCAAAAACACAGCCAAAATACCTATACATTTTTATTCATTCTTTATTCATTTTGGGACCTATTTTTGGTTCCACTTTTTGTACATCAAATAAAGAAACTTTGTACATAAAAGTTGTAGATAAATTAATAAAGAAAAATACAAAATTGATTTCACAGAAAAATCATGTACAGACAAAAAGATATGGTCTGAATAAGAATCCAAAATCCCAACTTTCCAGACCCGTATCTCACAACTGACAACTCCAAATGCAGTGTACTCACCTTTAATTGTATATAGAATAAAATAATCTATCCAATGGTGGTGGTTTCGCATTTGGCGGAGCTACGGTTTGAAAGTTGAGTTTTGGACCCCTATTGTACACTTGTACTGAATAAAATATTCAATTTATTATTTATTCATTATCTTTATATTTTTATATTTTTACAATTTTGTAAATATTACTTATAATATATATGTGCATTAAAATTAAAATAAAATGCAAAGAAAAATAAAAATAAAAATACTTGTATAAAGACTACATAGGTATACTGCCTATGTATATACCTATACAAAATACACTTGTATTTTATTAAGTGTATAAAATATATCAGAAAATTAAAATAAAAATATATTTGTGTCTATAAAAGTATTTTATAATTTTATAAAATAAAAACCAAAATAGAATAAAATTAAAAATACCTAAACAAAAATAAAATACTAAAATACATAGGTATTATACCTATATAGGGTTAAAAGGTAACCTTTAAAAATAAATCTCATAAAAATAAATAAAAATCAAAATAAAATACTACATAAAATTTTGAGCATTTTTTATTTTATAATTTTTAATTAATTCGGCCATTTAGTATTTTAAATAGAATTAATAAAGTATTTTTCCAGGGTTTTTCCTGGTTGGTCCACGTGGACCAACCAGGAGGCCAGGACTGTTGACCTAGGTCAACAGTCTGACCTACCCCCTGTAGCCCGTGTCAGGCTCGGTTTTTGAGCCATCTTTGTGGCTTTTTCCCAGCCGATTCTTTCATGTTTTCGTGTTGCTTCCTTCTGCAACATTTCTCACCAACCATCTATCTCACTCGCCCAAGCTTAATCTTGGTCTTTGGACCCAAGATTTGCAAGATATTCATTGATCTTTGGACCCCTGTCACCTTAGGTCAAACCGCATAAAACCAACCCCCCTACTTTGAATTCAAATCGAACACCTTCGGTCCACCACCTCGCGCCTCTCCCGTGCTCCAGAGCCACCTGGAGGTGACAGCTCCGACGTGAGCTCTTCAGCCAAGGCAGCCGAGGTCGGAGGCGTCTCCACCACCTCCCGCGAAGTCGCCGGTCGAGGTACCTTCCTTCCCTCTGGCTCCGGCCATTGAGGGTTCACCCCACCTTTTTATTTAGACCATTAGCTTCATGTTGCCCGTAGCTTTAAAAGCCCTCAAGAAATTTCGAGTTCCATTCACTCCTTCGCCAAATCGATCATCCTCGCCGGAGCGCACCTCCGGCCACCCATCGTCACCTCGCCTCGCGCATTGATTAGGCCCATTCCAGGTCCAGGCACTTTGCCCTGGACCTTCTAATGCTTTTTGCAGGTCCAAGTTCACTCATGGAAGCCTGGAGGCGAATATGGAGCTTCGCCGGAGCTAGCGGAGCTCTATAGCTCCGCCGCCCTTCAGCGAGCCCCTCGGCCATCGCCGGGGCTTTTTGCCGCCACCAGTCGATAGAGAGGGACCAGGGGACGCTTCACGGCCATTTTGAAGTCCTAACTACGTCGGAGGACGAAGATCTGGAGCGACGAAGTCCGCCTCACCGGCGTTCTTCGTTGTTCTTCCTCATCGCCCCCAAGCCGTTGGATCGAGGAGTCCTCCCCAGGTCGAGCAGACGCCGTTGGATCGCGCCTCGACTTCACCGTCCGATCATCCCCTGATGATCTAATCTCCGCCGTCCGAGCGAAGCGTCGTCGACCCGTTGGATTCACGCCACGTGTATAAGTGAAGACCGAGAGCCGTTGGATCCACGCGTCGAGGGTATTTTGCATCTACACCCTCGCGCCTTTTGTATTTACTTTTTAGTCTTTAAACTTTTGTCTGTAGTTTGAATATTTTGTAATATTTGCAAAGAGGCCCCCAGACTTTCAATATTTGCATTTAGGTCCTCAGCCACGTCACCTCACGTGACCTGTACACGTAAGGTGTGGGCGTTTTGCAGAGGAACCCTCGAACGTTTGTGTATTTCGTATTAGTCCTGAAACTTTCGTATTAAGTGTAAACTTTTTGGATATTTTGCATGTAGGCCCCCAGGTTTTTGTTATATTACATTTCAGTCCTTCCCAAGCGCGTGCAAGTCACGCGCCCTGGTGGGAAAATTTCTAGTAGGCCCAGGCGGGTTTTGTAATTGTCTTTTGGTGCTAAAAATTGAATATACAGTGTATATTTTTGTGGAAAATTGCATGTATGCCCCTGGATGTCTTAGATATTGCACATATACCCCTGCAGGACTGTTTAATGTTTGGATGTTTGCTTTAATTATTTGAATGTTCATTTTAACTCCAACAATTTCACAAAAATAGGGTTAAGCTTCTGGACATGTGTACTTTAACGCCATCTATTTAGTTTTTGATTTTATTCTATTTTTATATTTATTAAAAATCAAAAACAGCCTTTTTGTGTACTGTCTACCTTAGAAAATACCAAAAAAATATCAAAATACCTCCAAAAATTCCCAAAAATTCACCTAGTGTCTATTTTATCCTATTTTAGAGTCAGTCCAAAAATCACTAAAAATCTCAAAAGAAAAACACTAAAAACATAAAAACACTCAAAAACTTCAAAAAAATATAAAAAATAGTAGAAAAATCCAAAAATTATAAACTCAGGTTCTGTTTATTCCTAATTTTGTTCTTTTTATTTGACAAATAGTGTGAAAGATTTTGGCTGCTGTTTGTTATTTTTAAATTGCATTTTATTCACAGCCAGCCCTCTTTTCCACTGTTTAGCTTTATTTCAGTAATTAAAAATACCAAAAACACTTTGAAAAACCTCCAAAAATCACAAAAACAGTAAAAAATCTTAAAAAGACCAAAAACATTTTATTTCTGAATTTTTGATCATTTTTGCACATTTTTATAAATATTTTAGCTTGTCTTTTCTTATATTGCCTCTACTTTCCAATATTGAAAAAGAAATATAAAATATAAAATATAAAATATAAAAATTAAAAAAATTAAAAATCAAATACAAAATTAAAAATTAAAATAAAATAAAAAAAATTAAAAATTAAAAACCCACAAAAAATTGCTTTGTTGGCTTGCTTAGTGTAGACACATAACACACTTTCACTTGAGCACAATTTTTGTGAATTACCCTGCTTGCTCCCTGTGTTCGAACTCTCTACATACTTGCACCTATACATCTTTTATGTAGAGTTAAAAATAAAATTTAACTCCGCATTAGTTCTAAGTTATTGATCTTAGTGTGGGTTAATTGTTGATTAAATACGGATTTCATCTGAGAGCCGCCACAGCGACGGTTGTCTCCGCCTTGTGTGAGACACCATTTTAGACTCTCTTGAAATTTGTGTTTATCAAATGGCGCCGTTGCCGGGGAGCAACAGCGAGTAGTTCATACTTTGTTTGTGTGATTGTTTACCATCGCATTGTTTCTCATCTCTTACATTTTGATATATCTTGTTGAGCTATCTGACCATCTCTTTTCTTGTCTTCTTGCGAGGGGACCGCGGAGCCGGCTGTTCTCTAGCCAAGCCGGCAGGAGAGAGCTAGGAGAGCTAGAGAGTGATTAGATTAGCTTGTCTTGTATTTTTGGTGAGAGAGTGATCTATTAATTTGTAATAATACAGGTACACTTGGACTTGGACACTCAAACTTTCGGGCCTAATTTCCGGGTGTTTGTTCACCCGGGGGCTCACCGTGGATTTCATCGAGTTTTTATCGCCGTCATTTTCCGGTTTTATTTTCATTTTTCACTTTCTTTTGTGGATTGAGCTCTTAGTTCTAGGTCCTGCTTGACTCGATTAGAATAGGTCCAAACACCTAATTATATTTGCATGCTCCTATAGATTCGTATTTGGACTTAGACTAATTAAACAGTTAGCTAGTAGCTTCCAAATCCACGTGCCGCGAGCTCACACCCGAACAAGCGCTTTCTCCTACCCCAAATGTGTTGGGCAGAGGAGGGGTGGGCCTAGACCGGACACTCGGAGTGGGAGTTATTAGTTAGCTTGTGGTTCTTCACGCTAGCAGCTGCCTGTTCTAGGACGATTTCCGCTTGCATATCGCCATATAGCTTAGGTTTAAAAATTCTGCTTTGCATCCCGCATGGAGAGAGCTGGGATTCGCTGTAAGTCCTCTTACTTTGCACGCATCATCTAGGCACAAAGGTGAGATTTCCACCTTGGTGTCGACTTGCACGGCTTTTCCGACTCTATTCTCCCTCTGTTTTTGGAACAAAGTAGGATAAAGGAAAAATACAAAAATCGTTAGGCGCTTGTTTGAACTTACTCAAAAGAAGCGATAACACCAAAAAATTAAAAAAGGGACTGCTAAAGAAAACCTGACCAAAATAAAATCGGTAATTGGATTCATTGCTTGGGGTGAGTAATACCCTCACTTGTATTCAGGTTGCATGGGAAGGTTTCCTTCCAAGTGAGGTGAGCGCTTCGTAAGGATTAGAGCCCAAAACCCAACTTGTGGCTGCCTTGTGTATCGCCTGGATTTCCAAAGTATTGGCGCTACTATCGTACGTAGTCGAGTAAGACTTGGTCGCCATTGGTGACTCGCTATTGTGTGAGCACCGACCTTGTCCGAAGTACCGAGCTTAGGCCACGCCTTCACGGGTGTGTCTGTCTCACCGGCTGCGTCCGAGTAGGACCTTGTACGCTCACGGGTGATTCCGTTGCGAGCGAGGTCCGAAGTATCGGTTTCGCCTATCGGCTTCCTCTCTCTTTTCTTTGGCTGAGTAGGGATCCAGGAAGGGTTACAAGGACCTCAAAAAGCGCAAGTTACAGGTTACACAGGAGGAGGACAAGTACGGGGACACTTTCCTAGCAGTACTCTCTCTCCTATAGGCGTAGCGTTCTAAGGACTCGTGACAAGAAAAATACCTGAAAACAATCTAAAATTGACAAGATAAAAGCCGAACCTTCACGGCTTCATGAGTTGAGTTGGTGAATCCACCCTTGCTTTGCGTTTTATTGCTAGATTTAATTAGGTCAAGATCAAAAACACCGCACAATTGTGCACAATTTTGTTGCATAGCATCTTCTTCTTTTCTTGCATTATCCCCACTCTTTCCGAATAATCAAGATGATGGGACGGAGATCTCTTAGGCCGACCTTGTCGGCACCGCTATCTAGCACTCCTCCTTACTCATCTAGGAATGCCTCGGAGAGTCCTCTCTCCGAGCCCGAGTTCACATCCACCCTGTTCCCCCTCGACCACCCTTCCCATTCTCCTTCTCTCAGTCCAATTGTGTCAGAATTCAGTGCATCACCAAGTTCGGCTCATTCAACAACACCTGAAATGGCCTCTTTTGCATTTTCAGAGAATCAAGCAATGGCAGACAGAGGCGAGCACCCAGATGACCACGATCACCCTCCATTCATAATCGATCAGGCGGCCATCAACAATTCCTTGCTAGCGTCCCTGGAAAATATGCAGAGACAGATCCGAGACCAGGGCACATTCATGGGTGACCTTATGAGAGAGATCGCACAGCTGAGAGAAAACCGACCTGGGGGCGGTGGCAGTGGAGGAGGAGGAGGACCCGATGCAGGAGGAGGCGACCCAGACGGTGAGCGACCGCCACAAACTATCATGAGGGAACTGCACAACCCAGCTTCGTCCCTCACTCACCGGTGGATCAGACTCCCGCCAATCCACGGAGACTTCGAGCTTCGGCACCACACGATTCAGTTGCTACCCAAGTTTCACGGGTTGCCGACCGAAGAGCCGCACCTCCACCTCCAAGAATTCGAAATGATTTGCAGCACTATCCATGATCGGTTAATGACCGAGGACACCATCAAGATGATCGCCTTTCCATTCTCATTGGTTGACAGAGCCGCCTACTGGCTCAAACATCTAGGGCGATTCGTCGATACTTGGGCAGAACTCCGGACCGCATATTTGAAGAAATACTATCCTCTCGGCCGGACCAACGCAGCTCGAGCCATGATCAGCAACTTTGTCATGATCCCAAATGAACAGTTCCATGAAGCCTAGGATCGATTCAGAGAGCTCATTGACCGGTGTCTACATCACGACATCTCCAAGCCCAACCTGGTGCAGAGTTTCTTCTGTGGGCTGACACCGGAGCTGCAGGGGCTTGTGAACGCCTCTTGCGGTGGGTCCTATTTCTCTAAGGGAGAAGACGACGTCTGGGCCATCTACGAAGGCATGGCAGAGAACTCTACGGTGATGACCCAGGCCAGAGTCTACACTCAGCAGAAACCCCCGCAGGGAGCGGGATCATTTCAGAGGATCGCCCGCATCGATGCCGGTCCCAGCACAACGTCGGTAGCCGCAGCCCAAGCCGAATCAGCAGCAGCCGACATGGGCATAATTAGTGAAAAGTTGGACCGCATGGAGATCTTGGAAAAGAAGCAGAACCAAGGTCTAGCCCAGATGGACCTTCTCACCAAAACCATGAGTGACCTGAAGACCCAGATTCTATGTATTCAGGAGGCACAAACCCATTCTCAACAGCCTCCCAGGTCACAGGTTGCTTCCAGCAGCAGCAATCCCAACCAGGCCTCTACCTCATACCGCCAGGTGAACCATATCCAGGCGGAGCCGGTTCCATTGCTGCAATACCATCCAGAGCAACCGCCATCTCAGGAGACGCAGATGGTGGTGTATCAGCCGGAGCAGCCACTGGCAGTTCTTCCTCCACCCTCCTTTGAGCAGGAACCATTGATGGAAGTCAATGGGATTTGGTATGACCGATACCCTCAGCCCGCAATCCGTAGGGATCACCCCGGGTTCCGTTGGGGCAATGGTGGACCCTCATCCCAGCAGCATCCTCCTGCCCAAGGACAGCAGAACAGCCAGCCGACACAACAGCATAACCAGCAGCCCCAGTATGCCCATCAGCAACAATACCAGAGTGGTCCTCGTCCCTCCTATCAGGGACAGCAGTGGAGGCAGCGACAACCGCCTCAGCAGTCTTATCACCAGCCTTCCCCCAGTATCAGCAGCCACACCAGCAGCAGCAGCCCCATTTCCAGCAGGGACAGACATCCGGTTCTCAAGGTCCAGCCTATGAGAACCCAGTCCTCGATGATCTTGCCCGCTTGCTATCTGAACAGCGAGCATCTTTCAGGCAAGAAATGGATGAATTCCGGCAGGAGATGCGGGATATTATCAAAGGCAAAGCTGCCATACCCGCTCAGATCGAACCCAATCCTAATAATTTAAAAAGAAAATCTGAGCAGGTAGAGTTCACAGAGGATACCTCTCCTAGTGATTACTTGAGTGACATGTCTTATTCCTATTATGATGCAGATTTTGTTACTACTAGGAGCTGTAGGATGCCAGCCGGCGGCGCCTCTTCTGAGCGACAGCCAGATGCAGGATCAGGAGCGTCAGAGGAGCAGAGGAGCGGTGCTGATACCGCACATGATGATGTTGAAGACGGTGGTGCTGATGCCACCAATGATGGAGTCCAGGACAACGGTGCTGATGCCGTTGTGATACCAGATGCAGACGGTGGTGCTGATGCCACCATTTTGGATGCTGAACCAGAGCGCGGTGCTGATGCCGCGAAGACCGGTGCGAGTGGTGGTGCTGAGGCCACCACATCTACTTTTGTTGAGCCATCAACTGTGATGTTACCACATTTTGTTTCTAGAGACTGTGGGAACAAAAATAAAAACAAAAATATGAATAAAGGAAAGGTTTCTGTTCAAATTACGGATCCATATGTGGTGAATGATGATTATTGTATGGATTCTCCGTCTTCACAGGCACAGGGACCGATTCCTAGTCCTCCATCTGAGGAGGCCCCTACCATCCCCTTTCCCGAAGCACTCCGCCGAGCGAAGGGGAATAAAAAAGAAAATCCTAAAAAGAGCCAACAGGTAGAGTTCGGCAACGAAATGATTGACAGATTTCATATTCAGCTGACTCTACGAGAAGCATTTGAGCATATCCCCTTCTTCAAGAAGAATCTGAAAGAGACAACTACTGTTCGAAGGAAGAAGAGGCACAGAGATCAAATCCATATGCTCACTCATAACACTTGATGCGCCATTCAGAACACATTGCCAGCCAAACGACCAGACGCAGGAGCTCCCTATGTCAGATGCGAGATTCAGGAGCAGCAGTTTGATCGTACTCTATTAGACAGCGACTCTTCAATTAACCTCCTTCCGGCAGCCTTACTCAAGCAGTTCGAGTTTGGCCCTCTTCTTCGAAGCAGAACCGTCCTTCAGTTTGCTGATAGGTCGATTAAGAGGCCGAAGGGATTTTTGAAAGACGTGGTCGTTACCATTCAGGGCCTGAAATTCCCCGTGGACTTCGTTGTGTTGGACATGGAGATCCCTGAGTCGGTAACGGATGCCCCCATCATTCTCGGACGTCCATTCTTGGCCACAACCAAGGCGGTGACCGACCATGATAGTGGGAAGGTATGCTTTCGCGTAGAGGGAGAAACCATACAAATAGAGACAATCGAAGAGATCAGAGCTAGAGAGTTAGAGTGCTCCGAGCAGTCCAGCGAAGCAGCGCAGATGACAGAGGAAGAGCTAAACATCCACCAGGTTTGTGATTTTGAGATGACCGATGACGAATCTAACTGGAAAGATCCTGTAGCACCGACCCTCGCCTTGCCTATAGATTCACTGTATCTCAAGCTCATGGCAGTCGAGAGCCGGGAGAGCACATCCCTGGATGAGGATATCTATGAGGCCGACAGTGTTGTAATGAGTGGTGCTGAGGAATTTCAATCTTGCTCATCGTCTTCTGATCCCTCGGATTCAGACATTGACTGGGATGACTTTGATGACTATTTACCTTGTCTGATTCCTACTAAGCCAACAACCATGACAGAGTGCGAGCCAGTGCAGTTTATTGATGATCCATCAGGCCGCCCTTCGTCAGCAATTCAAGCAGAGCGAGAGTTCTCCCATGCAGACTTGGTTGCATTTACACAGACATATCAGAAGCCAGATCTGCCACCTCCCAGTTGCCCAGAACGGAAACCTCTGCCGCAGTCGATGAAGTACAGATTCCTTGCTGGAGAGCCAGAAATGCACCCAGTCATTATCTCAGCAGATTTGACTGGAGAGCAAGAATCTCGTCTGATGGAGGTTCTTGAAATAAACCGCAAGGCAATCGGTTGGAGTATAGCTGATCTCCAGGGGCTGAGCCCAAATCTTTGCTCCCACCACATCTATCTTGAAGATGACGCTAAGCCATCGCGTGAGTTCCAACGACGGTTGAACCCGAATCTTCGAGACGTAGTCATGAAAGAAATTTCCAAGTGGTGGAGCGCCGATTTTATCTATCCCATCTCCGACTCCAAATGGGTTAGTCCACTCCATGTGGTACCCAAGAAGACGGGTATCACTACAGTTGTCAATGAGTCTGGAGAGGAGATCGCTACCAGAGTACCAACTTCTTGGAGGGTCTGTGTGGACTACAGACGATTGAATGAGGCCACCAAGAAGGATCACTTCCCGCTTCCCTTCATTGATCAGATTATCAAGCGGTTAGCTGGGAAGAGCCATTACTGTTTTCTTGATGGGTACTCTGGATACAATCAGGTGGCCATTGCGTCCGAAGACCAGGAGAAAACGACATTCACCTGTCTGTTTGGGACTTATGCTTTCAGACGGATGCCCTTTGGTCTATGTAACGCTCCGGCGACATTCCAAAGGTGCATGTTGTCCATCTTCTCGGATATGGTGGGTGACTGTTTAGAGGTCTTCATGGATGACTTCTCGGTCTATGGCGACGGGTTCGACGCTTGTCTTGACTGCCTAGACCGTGTGCTGAAGCGCTGCATTGAGGTCAATCTTGTCTTATCCTGGGAGAAGAGTCATTTCATGATGACTCAAGGGACGGTCCTTGGTCATATCGTCTCCAACAGGGGCATGGAGGTCGATCCGGCTAAGGTGGATATCATCAGAAAACTCAATCTGCCGTCCAACTTGCGTCAGTTACGGTCTTTTCTGGGGCATGTCGGTTTCTACCGACGGTTCATTCAGGACTTCAGTCGAATTGCCCGACCGCTTACTGACTTGCTGACCAAAGACACCGAGTTTATTGTTAATGATAAGTGTCTTGAAGCATTTGAGACTCTCAAGAATATGGTTGTCTCAGCTCCTGTCCTTCAGCCACCCGATTGGTCTCTCCCATTCGAGATCATGACGGATGCTTCAGATTTTGCCGTTGGGGCTGTGCTTGGACAGAGGAGGGATGGTTTACCGTTTTCCATTCACTACGCCAGCCGGACTTTGGATGCCGTGCAGCGGAATTACACTGTGACTGAGAAAGAGATGCTGGCCGTAGTCTTCGCTCTTGATAAGTATAGATCATATATTCTCGGATCTAGAGTGACCATTTACACAGATCACACCGCCATCCGGTACTTAATGGCTAAGAAGGATGCCAAAGCACGTCTCACCAGATGGATCCTTCTACTCCAGGAATTTGATATTGAAATTAAGGATAAGCCTGGAGTCAAGAATGTGGTGGCGGATCATCTCTCCAGATTGGAGAATCTCGAGGAATCTGAGCCCAGCGCACCTATCACTGAGACATTTCCAGATGAGGCGATCTTGGCTGTCACCTCACTCCCATGGTATGCTGACTTTGTAAACTATCTTGTTGCCAAGACAGTCCCTCAGGGTTGGCCCAGGCAGAAACTTGAGACCTTCCTAGCTAAGGCCAAGTTTTACCATTGGGAGGATCCCGTCCTTTATCATGAAGGAGGGGATAGTATCTGGAGGAGGTGTATTCCTCAAGAAGAGCAGCATAGCGTCCTCACATACTGCCACAAGCTTGAGGCAGGAGGATATCATTCTGGAAAAAGAACAGCACAAAAGGTGCTTCAATCTGGCCTATGGTGGCCTACTCTCTTCAAGAATTCTGATGAGTTCGTGAATAGATGTACTGACTGTCAGAAAATGGGAACCTGCGGACAGAGAGACATGATGCCCATGCAACCCATTCACTTCTGTGAGGTTTTTGATGCATGGGGGATTGATTTCATGGGCCCATTTCCTAAGAGTCAGGGATTCGAGCATATTTTGCTCGCTGTAGATTATGTCAGCCGATGGGTTGAGGCCATCCCCGCCCGAGCCGCAGATGCTAAAACCGTGTGCAAATTTTTGAGGAAAAATATCATTTCACGGTTCGGGGTACCTAGAGTCTTGATTTCAGACGGGGGGTCTCACTTCATCAATGACAAAGTCAGGGCCCTTGCAGACGAGTTCGGCATTGACCATCGGGTTGCCACTCCTTATCACCCTCAGACTAATGGTCTTGCCAAAGTATCGAATAGGGAGATAAAGACTATCTTGCAGAAAGTTGTCCGCCCAGACTGAAAGGATTGGTCACAGCTTTTGGACTCGGTCTTATGGGCTTATCGGACTTCTTTCAAGAACCCATTGGGGACATCTCCCTTTCGTCTCGTCTATGGCAAGCCGTGCCATTTGCCTGTGGAGATCAAGCACAAATCTTTTTGGGCAGTTACTGAGTTGCTTCTAGATCCCGAGAGTATAGGAGACCAGAGAAGAGCAGAATTGGCAGCCCTGGAAGAATTGAGAGATACAGCCTTTTTCAACAGCCTACAGTACAAAGAGAAAGTAAAGACATGGCACGATTCGCATATCAGCCATAAACAGTTTGAGCCAGATCAGAGAGTATGGTTGTTTGATTCCAGGCTGAAATTATTCCCAGGGAAATTGCAGAGCAAATGGAAAGGACCGTATGTGGTCAGGAAGGTACATGACAATGGCAGCATCGACATATCCGAACCGTCATCTTCCTCTACCTTCCGCGTCAATGGTCAACGCCTGAAACTATATCTTGATCATGATCCGCCGACCATTGACGTTGCCCCCATTCTTCTGGTATGAGATGTGTCCTTTGACTCTCATCATCTACATCTCATACATGGTGATCAAATTCTATCTTCCGCTGTACAGATCCATCTGTTTATATCACTCTGTTTTCGTTGATTTATTTTCTTATTTTCTTCTTTTCTTCTTTTACTTTTCTATCTTCTTTATCTATCAAAAAGGTGTCGCCCTTGTAGACAGTTTTCCATACTTAGGACGTACTTTGTCCTAAGTATAGGGGGGTTGGCACCCCGAGTTGTTCTATTCTTTTCGATCCTCTCCAGTGTCTCCTCTTCTTGTCTATACTTAGAGATATCTTACCCTAAGTATAGGGGGAGACAGTTTGAGTACGATCTGTTCATTCCCTCCCTTGACCCTCCCTGCGTTGTGTACAGTCTGCTATACTTAGGATTATTTGATCCTAAGTATAGGGGGGACGGTCAACTTCTCATTCATTTATTCATCTATTATTCCTTTATTCTTTAGACTTGTCTATACTTAGTACGAGTTATGTCTTCTCTTTTCTCTCCGATCTATGAGGACATAGCTCAAGCTAAGTATAGGGGGGTCGTATATACTACGTATATACTTTAGACATAACTCGTACTTTCGTATTTTCTTAATAAATATGGCTAATAATTCTTTAAAAATTCTTTAAAATTCATTAAAATTCCTTAATAAAAAGATGTGATTATTCCTCAAATTCTTTTTGTATTTACTGATTAATAAATCAGGTGAAAATGTTTTTTTTGCAAAATGTTTGAAAAGTAGTTTGAAAATCTTTGTGAACATTTTATTGAAAACTATTTTGAAAATATTTTGTTTCGCGTTTTCAACCTTTGTAAAAAATGTGTGTTTTGCAAAATTTCTTTTCTTTGTGTGAAATAAAAATGTTTGAAAAATGATTTGCAAATGGTTTGAAAAATGGTTGCAAAAATGATTTGAAAAATCTATATATACTGTTTCGAAAACCTTTGCAAAATGATTTTCAAATGTGTGTAAAATGTTTGTAAAAACTATTTTGGACTATAGTTTTCAAAAATTGTGTTTAAATTGTTTTCAAATAAGTTTGAGGAATATACACATCACACCAAAATCCACTATAAGTATGTATGTATAAAATTGACCACTTACCCTTGTAAATTCTTAAAATCTACTTCTTGTATATATAAAGAAGCACTCCCGTGTACATAGTTTTCACCTTGTTTTCAGCCAAAATCTTTTTGTTTTCAAAAATTCCCAAAAACATTTGCAAAAATTAAAATCCAAAAACATGTGAAAAATCTTTTTGAAAATACAAAAAATGCATGCATCATGTTTTCAAAAATCCATAAAAAGTTCAAAATCTTTGAAAAATTGCATCACAAAAATATTTTCTGCATTACATTGCATAGCATGAGCATTTTTCGGATTGAGTTTGATAATTGAACAAGTCTAAGTAAAATCCGGAGATTGGAGCTTGATTGGACCTTAAAATCTGCCTAATAACAGGAACCTTATAGGAACCGGGTTTGAGGTACTTCAGGTCTAGTTGACTTAATTCTTTGAGGATCACGGGACTTGGTTCAATGGATTCTTGACTGCCTAAGTAGAGTATTTCGGAGCACACGCACGACTCTTGTTGATAATGACCTAACTTGGACACCTGCACCTTTCACATGGCTCAACTCAGTTGGAGTGGTGAGGGGATTGGATTTGCCGGTATGAGACGCACACAAGTGGAAACACTTGTCCTCCTCTAGGGAGGGAAGTGCACCCCAACCCGTCCAGTGATTAGGAAGTCTAAAGACAGGAGGTTGTGGGTTGTGATAAAGCTTCAAAAGAGGGATAGTCTACTGGCTCAAGAGGAAAAACTCCTTATGTAAATGCTGCTGTATATAGTATTCAAAAAAAAAGTGTTCAGGCATGTACAAAAATAAAAAAGCCTGCAAGTATGTACAAAGTCAATAAGCAAGCTTGAGTTCCAAAGTCAAATATGTGAGCCTGCAGCAGGATGACTTGACTACACTGGTCTTGCATCCAAGGATAGGTAGCTACACTGGCTACCGTCCATTCTTCTCTTCACCCCCTCCTCTTGAGCTGGTTGCCACTTGAACTTAGAAGGGAATACCCCGCTCCTCGAGGATGGAGTTGCTGGATTGGGGAATCATTGGGTTGTCGTACTGGAGAAGTCAGTTTCTTTGTCATTCTAGTTGGGGAGAGCCACCATCACTTACACTGTACAAGTCAGATTCATAGTCGTAAGGGTTTGCGTATGAATTGAGATATTTCTGACCTGGCTATTGAGGAGACTTGAGCAGAGTTTTGGGTTTCTCAGGGACTGTTGGATTTCAAACACGGTTCTCACTAAGGTTCCGCCCGCACTAAAATTCCAAAGGTCCGACTTAAGCTCCAAACTTTGATTTTGTGAAGATAAGTTTGACAATCAAATAAAATCCAAGTTCTTCTTTTTCTTTTCTTTCTTTTTCTTTTTGCACTTATTGCATAAGTGTTTGCTAGGGACTAGCAAAGGTAAAGTATAGGGGGATGATGAATCCACATTTCATCATCTTTATTCTATCATTTTGGCACCAAAAACCCTAGCAAATGCCTGAAAATAGCATTACAATCATCATCTTAGCATTCATGCATGTGCACCTAAATAGTGTATAAATTACTGTAATTAAGGCCAAAATTATAGAATAAATAAAGAAAAGAAAAAGAATAAAATATTGTAAATATTTTATGACCCAAAACCCCCGAGACCTAGGCATCTTGATGAATAGGTCGACAAGGAATAAAGTAGGGGGAGATAAGGTCAAAAACACAGCCAAAATACCTATACATTTTTATTCATTCTTTATTCATTTTGGGACCTATTTTTGGTTCCACTTTTTGTACATCAAATAAAGAAACTTTGTACATAAAAGTTGTAGATAAATTAATAAAGAAAAATACAAAATTGATTTCACAGAAAAATCATGTACAGACAAAAAGATATGGTCTAAATAAGAATCCAAAATCCCAATTTCCAGACCCGTATCTCACAACTGACAACTCCAAATGCAGTGTACTCACCTTTAATTGTATATAGAATAAAATAATCTATCCAATGGTGGTGGTTTCGCATTTGGCGGAGCTACGGTTTGAAAGTTGAGTTTTGGACCCCTATTGTACACTTGTACTGAATAAAATATTCAATTTATTATTTATTCATTATCTTTATATTTTTATATTTTTACAATTTTGTAAATATTACTTATAATATATATGTGCATTAAAATTAAAATAAAATGCAAAGAAAAATAAAAATAAAAATACTTGTATAAAGACTACATAGGTATACTGCCTATGTATATACCTATACAAAATACACTTGTATTTTATTAAGTGTATAAAATATATCAGAAAATTAAAATAAAAATATATTTGTGTCTATAAAAGTATTTTATAATTTTAGAAAATAAAAACCAAAATAGAATAAAATTAAAAATACCTAAACAAAAATAAAATACTAAAATACATAGGTATTATACCTATATAGGGTTAAAAAGGTAACTTGTAAAAATAAATCTCATAAAAATAAATAAAAATCAAAATAAAATACTACATAAAATTTTGAGCATTTTTTATTTTATAATTTTTAATTAATTCGGCCATTTAGTATTTTAAATAGAATTAATAAAGTATTTTTCCAGGGTTTTTCCTGGTTGGTCCACGTGGACCAACCAGGAGGCCAGGACTGTTGACCTAGGTCAACAGTCTGACCTACCCCCTGTAGCCCGTGTCAGGCTCGGTTTTTGAGCCATCTTTGTGGCTTTTTCCCAGCCGATTCTTTCATGTTTTCGTGTTGATTCCTTCTGCAACATTTCTCACCAACCATCTATCTCACTCGCCCAAGCTTAATCTTGGTCTTTGGACCCAAGATTTGCAAGATATTCATTGATCATTGGACCCCTGTCACCTTAGGTCAAACCGCATAAAACCAACCCCCCTACTTTGAATTCAAATCGAACACCTTCGGTCCACCACCTCGCGCCTCTCCCGTGCTCCAGAGCCACCTGGAGGTGACAGCTCCGACGTGAGCTCTTCAGCCAAGGTAGCCGAGGTCGGAGGCGTCTCCACCACCTCCCGCGAAGTCGCCGGTCGAGGTACCTTCCTTCCCTCTGGCTCCGGCCATTGAGGGTTTGCCCCGCCTTTTTATTTAGCCCATTAGCTTCCTGTTACCCGTAGCTTTAAAAGCCCTCAAGAAATTTCGAGTTCCATTCACTCCTTCGCCAAATCGATCATCCTCGCCGGAGCGCACCTCCGGCCACCCATCGTCACCTCGCCTCGCGCATCGATTAGGCTCATTCCAGGTCCAGGCACTTTGCCCTGGACCTTCTAATGCTTTTTGCAGGTCCAAGTTCACTCATGGAAGCCTGGAGGCGAATCTGGAGCTTCGCCGGAGCTAGCGGAGCTCTATAGCTCCGCCGCCCTTCAGCGAGCCCCTCGGCCATCGCTGGGGCTTTTTGCCGCCACCAGTCGATAGAGAGGGACTAGGGGACGCTTCACGGCCATTTTGAAATCCTAACTACGCCGGAGGACGAAGATCTGGAGCGACGAAGTCCGCCTCACCGGCGTTCTTCGCTGTTCTTCCTCATCGCCCCCAAGCCGTTGGATCGAGGAGTCCTCCCCAGGTCGAGCAGACGCCGTTGGATCGCGCCTCGACTTCACCATCCGATCATCCCCTGATGATCTAATCTCCGCCGTCCGAGCGAAGCGTCGTCGACCCGTTGGATTCACGCCACGTGTATAAGTGAAGACCGAGAGCCGTTGGATCCACGCGTCGAGGGTATTTTGCATCTACACCCTCGCGCCTTTTGTATTTACTTTTTAGTCTTTAAACTTTTGTCTGTAGTTTGAATATTTTGTAATATTTGCAAAGAGGCCCCCAGACTTTCAATATTTGCATTTAGGTCCTCAACCACGTCACCTCACGTGACCTGTACACGTGAGGTGTGGGCGTTTTCCAGAGGAACCCTCGAACGTTTGTGTATTTTGTATTAGTCCTGAAACTTTCGTATTAAGTGTAAACTTTTTGGATATTTTGCATGTAGGCCCCCAGGTTTTTGTTATATTACATTTCAGTCCTTCCCAGGCGCGTGCAAGTCACGCGCCCTGGTGGGAAAATTTCTAGTAGGCCCAGGCGGGTTTTGTAATTGTCTTTTGGTGCTAAAAATTGAATATACAGTGTATATTTTTGTGGAAAATTGCATGTATGCCCCTGGATGTCTTAGATATTGCACATATACCCCTGCCAGGACTGTTTAATGTTTGGATGTTTGCTTTAATTATTTGAATGTTCATTTTAACTCCAACAATTTCACAAAAATAGGGTTAAGCTTCTGGACATGTGTACTTTAACGCCATCTATTTAGTTTTTGATTTTATTCTATTTTTATATTTATTAAAAATCAAAAATAGCCTTTTTGTGTACTGTCTACCTTAGAAAATACCAAAAAAATATCAAAATACCTCCAAAAATTCCCAAAAATTCACCTAGTGTCTATTTTATCCTATTTTAGAGTCAGTCCAAAAATCACTAAAAATCTCAAAAGAAAAACACTAAAAAAATAAAAACACTCAAAAACTTCAAAAAAATATAAAAAATAGTAGAAAAATCCAAAAATTATAAACTCAGGTTCTGTTTATTCCTAATTTTGTTCTTTTTATTTGAAAAATAGTGTGAAAGATTTTGGCTGCTGTTTGTTATTTTTAAATTGCATTTTATTCACAGCCAGCCCTCTTTTCCACTGTTTAGTTTTATTTCAGTAATTAAAAATACCAAAAACACTTTGAAAAACCTCCAAAAATCACAAAAACAGTAAAAAATCTTAAAAAGACCAAAAACATTTTATTTCTGAATTTTTGATCATTTTTGCACATTTTTATAAATATTTTAGCTTGTCTTTTCTTATATTGCCTCTACTTTCCAATATTGAAAAAGAGATAAAAAATATAAAATATAAAATATAAAAATTAAAAAAATTAAAAATCAAATACAAAATTAAAAATTAAAATAAAATAAAAAAAATTAAAAATTAAAAACCCACAAAAAATTGCTTTGTTTGCTTGCTTAGTGTAGACACATAACACACTTTCACTTGAGCACAATTTTTGTGAATTACCCTGCTTGCTCCCTGTGTTCGAACTCTCTACATACTTGCACCTATACATCTTTTATGTAGAGTTAAAAATAAATTTTAACTCCGCATTAGTTCTAAGTTATTGATCTTAGTGTGGGTTAATTGTTGATTAAATACGGATTTCATCTGAGAACCGCCACAGCGACGGTTGTCTCCGCCTTGTGTGAGACACCATTTTAGACTCTCTTGAAATTCGTGTTTATCTTGATTAGCAGTCCCAGTTTTATATTAAGGTTATCACTGAAGTTTATGTGAGCACAGAAATTCACGCCTAATGAGCAGTCCCAATTCCTTTAATTCCTAAGTTGTAAAATTTAGGAGAGAGAATCGAAAAAGCCAATACAAGCGTAAATCAATGATGCATGCTTAAAAAGAAGACTTACAGTGATTCCCCGCGTTCTTCATGCGAGATGCAATACAAGGAATTAAAATTACACTAAATGCTATGCACAGAAGAAATCACCCTAAGTAGATAATTCTATTAGCGAGAAAGAATGGATTTAAAAATTTGGATAAGTTGAACGATCAACCAGTACGTATAATTAGTGAAAGTGTGGCCTTAGAATTATGAGCACACTCAATGATAAACAAGCAACTGTATATGTGCCTAATTCCTATGCCACTCAAGTCAGGTCCCAACCACACAGAAGGGGTTGAAATAGACCCGACACACCACAAGAAGCTCAGTCCAAATTATTACAAGGGTTCAGAGAGAGGGATCCTGATAATAATGCAGGAAATTAAATCTATACTACGCTCTCTCTCATAAAAATTTAAATTTCAAACCTCTTTGTAGATCCTCGATTTATATCCCAAAAATTTGTTTCGAGTAGTCTATGAAGAGAGAAATTGCGGTTAGTATTAAAAGTAAGAGATAAATGCAAAAAAATGACATAAAAATTAGTTTCACAAAAATTAATTACAAAAAATAATTTAAAACCCTAAAAATTCGACGTTCCCAGCAACGACGCTATTTGATGAACGTGAAATTTGTCTCTTTAATAGTCTAAAATTGTAGTATAGGAGACGATCTTTGATTCAGCAAAAACCACACACTTTGAATGTTGTGGAGTATTTTTAACTTGGTAAGTGTACCAAGGTCGAACATAGGGATCGATGATTTTTTAGTTGCGTGGCTTTAAATTAAATAATAAATTAATTGTTAGATTAATTTCTATGTCCGAAAACTATAATATAATGAAATGAAGATGCAGTGCAATGTGAAGAAAAACAAAGAGAATGAATTCAGAATAGGATCTGTGAATTATGATTTTTCATCCAACAATAATAATCAATATCCTCGAGATTTAATCACAGACCACAAGATATAGATTCAAATTATTCCCATACTGCAGGTAAGAAAATAAATAGATCAATGAATAATTCGCTCAAATTACGGAGATAAAAAATGATTTTATTGATGAATATTTAATCTCGAACACATCTCTAATCTAATCCTCAATTAAATAGATTTTTGGTCACGTAAGACAACAAGAGATTAAATTAATCTGTCATGATCATACCTCTGCAAAAATTAATCCCGTAATTTATACGATCAATAATTACGAGAGGAATAGATATCCTCAAATAGGCCCCTGCAAATATCCAATCCTCGAATAATTATCTACAACAGTTAGAGGAAGATTAATTCAATTTAAGCCCTCAATAGAGTCCTGCAAAATAAATCATTAATTTACTCAATAAAAAAAGATGGCTTAAATATGTCAAAACTCGGCCAGTAAGATTAGAATAGATCCTCAAATAATAAGTCTCAATAAGTAGCCTCAGATCTATATGCAAACTATGCCAAATGATAGAGAATGAAATAAGCTTTGAAATGACATATTGTACGCTGAAATCATATCTTGTATGAAAAAGTTTTTGATAAATTGAAACTATATGGACTAAAATGCAATAAAAGATAAAGTTTTTATCTCAAAGGAGTCCCTGGAGGGACGTATCTATAATTCAAGAAATCTGGAGGGGTCCTCAACAATTTGACCAAGGAGCCACGTGTGGGGCACACGACTTAGGCTGGCGAGGGGTCTTTTGTAATTTCAGGAACTCTGGGGGGCACTTCTGCAATTTGTCCCCCAAAACGTGTGTCGCTCACGTACTTAGCAAGTTTGGGGGCAGAGGCGGAGGCTCGTGTGCCGAGCCTACGTGGCGGGCTGTTGAGGCTCGGGCCCACCTAAACCAAGGCTGGGGCTGAGGCTCGGGTGAAAAACAAGGGTCGTAAGATCAAGGTTGGCCGTTGATCCTACGGTGGCGGTGGAGGCAGGAGATTCGGAGGCGGTGGGCGAGCGATCGAGGCAGAGGTGGGGGCTGACGTGCACGACGAGGCTTGCGGAGTCGACAAGCTGCAGAGGTGGTGGAGCTCAACAGGCGACACACGCCCAAGAGAGCTCTGATGGTAGGCGACGTGCGTGAGCACGAGAGCCGGAAAGAGGCGGAGTCGCGGGTGCTCGGGGATGGAGGCGGACGGCCGAGCGTGGTTGGTAGATGGCGAAGCAGGAAGGCAGAGCACGGAGGGCGAGCGCTCCAAGGCGGAGGCAGGGGGCTGACACGTAGGAGGCGCGCAGGCTGGCTGCTAGCGAGCGGTGAGAGCAGAGGAGGGGATGGCACGCGGGTGGAGGTCGGTGAAGCCGAGGTTGCCATGAGGACGTCAAGCGGAAGGTGGTTGTCGAACCCCTGCGGAGAGGCAACTGGCGGGCGAAGGAGAGGGTGGAGGCCATGGCAGAGTTGGCGGGCGCGCCGGTGGTGCGCTGGCAGGAGTCAGTGGTGCTCGGTGATGAAGCCTTGCGGCCGAGCGTAGAGGACGGAGCTCCTTCCGTGGAGCGCAAGGTCGTGGATTCTCCTGGGGGTTGGAGAGGGAAACGCCTCTTCTCAGATGATGGCCTCAGAGATCTGGTGGGAGATCTCGAAGCTACGCCACTCGTCGGAGACATAGCAACAACAGAGGACGGTTCCTCTGGATCGCACCAGAGGTCTTTGCTCCTGCAGGCAACCTTACGGTCACCGAGGTTGACTGGGCTTGCTCCTAGTGGCGGATGAGGTGCAACATCGGTGAAGGTTGACTCTTTATACTATAAGGGAGCTCGGGGACGGTTTAAGACGACGTTGTAATGGCTGGGAGCGGAGGAATGACTAGGCATAGTCGTTGCGGAAGGCGAGATGGGGGCGTTTACAAGCAGACGGTTGGCAGTTATGTGAGGAATGAGGAAAGGTGATGGGTGGATGAAAAACGGCTTGGCGATAGCCGCTAAAAAGTGGTCTGACAAGTCAGACTCACTGTCGCTGATGCGACTACTCAAGCCTCCTCGTTTGTCAACAATTAACCCACACAATCAATTAAGCAATCAATAGCAAGGATTAAAATTTATTATACCCTACTAAAAATGTACAGTGGCAAGCAAGTAGGGGTCGAACACAGGAAACAAGGGTGCAGAGTATAGATGAAAATCCAAATCTAAGTCTAATCAACCACTTAGCCAATCTAATTTTTTTGTGGGTTTTTAATTTTATATTTTTTATTTATTATATTTTTTAGTTTTTTATTTTGATTTTTAATTTTCTGGATTTTATAATTTTATATTTTATATTTTCCTATTTTCTTTTTCAATATTGGAAAATAAAGACAATGTAATAAAAGAGAAGATCAACTATTTATAAAAGTGTGCAACAATAACCAAAAATTCAGAAATAAAATGTTTTTGGTATTTTTAGATTTTTTTACTGGTTTTGTGATTTTTGGGTATTTTTTAAAGTGTTTTTGGTATTTTTAAATAACAAAAGAAAGCAAAACAGTGAATAAACTGCTGGCTGGGGACAAAATGGTAATTAAAAATAGCAAACAACCACCAAAAATTTTCAAACTAATTTTAAAATAAAGATAATGAAATATAGAGTAAACAGGGACTAAGTTTATAAATTTTGGAGTTTTCTACAATTTTATAGATTTTTTTGAAGTTTTTATTTATTTTCTAATTTTTAAGGTTTTCTTTTGAGATTTTTAGTGATCTTTGGATTGACACTAATATAGGTTAAAATACACATCAGGGAATTTTTTTGAAATTTTTCGAGGCCTTTTAATATTTTTTTGGTATTTTCTAAGCTAGACAATTGGCAAATAGCTTGTTTTTGATTTTTAATAAATATAAAAAGGCAATAAAATCAAAAACTAAACATATGGCGTGAAAACAGAGGCAAACAGGAGCTTAAGTATATTTTTTTTGAGAATTTTTGGAATTAAAATGATGCGTGAAATAAATAGATTAATCACACAAAAATCCTAAGCCTGGTAGGGGTATAAATGCAATTTTATGAACATCCAAGGGCTTAGGTACAAATTTCACCAAAAAGACTTGCGCAGAACACGTGACATATCATTCACAGGGGCATAATTGTAAATATTAAAAGCCGGCAGGGCATACATGCAATTAACCCACAAACATATTTAAATAACTACGCACATGGGTATAAATGCAAATACCTAAAAGTTCAGGTTAAAAAGTGCAAAATACCCAAAAAGCACGCGCCCCATTTACGTGAGGTGACATGGCGCAGACTAAAGTGCAAATAGTGAAAGTGTGAGGGCCTAAGTGCAAATATTACAAAAGTTTTTAAACTTGAAACAAAAGTTTTGAGACTAAAAAGTAAATACAAAAATGCTTGGGCTTAAGATGCAAAATACCCAAGCTCTCGACCGTGCGGCCGCTGGAGATTCACTTGGACACGTGGCGAGCATTGAGCGGCTGGTACCTTCATCCTAGATGGCTGAGATTAGATCGTGGGCGGCTGATCCAACGGCGGGGAGCAACATGCGATCGGACGACTGGCGTAACGTCTGGAGATGGCTTCTGATCCAACGGCAGGGGGAGGTTCACGAAGAACACCTCCTCGGCGAGCTTTGATCGGCGATTACGGCCGACACACGGCCGCTCCGGCCCTAGGATCAAGGGCAAAACGATCCTGGGGCCTCTCCGCGTCGTATGGTGGCCTCCGGCGAAGCGGAGACGGTGCGGATGGCTCGGACGGCGGAGGCGACCTGGGCGGATGGTCCTGGAGTCGTCGAAGGTCGATGGAGCCTCCTCTTGGGCTCGGACCTGCAAGGTTGAGTGCGCAAAAACCAGGCGAGCAAAAAGGTGGGCTCTGATGGCTCGATGGAGGCGGAGGGTGGTCGAGCGATGAGCTCCGGCGAACGGCAGAGATAGGAGCTCTGTGGACTCGATCTGAGCGAGATCGAGGTGAAATGAAGGGTGGAGCGGAGCGACGGAGTGATGAGAGAGAGAATGGAGGTGACCGGTGGACGGATGGGTGCGTAGCGTAAACGGAAACGACGGGCGGAGCTCAGCTCCGCCGTGGCTTCGAACGTGGAATTATGGCGATAATCGAAACGAAAGGCAAAACTGCTACGAAGCTAACCTAATCTAAACTAAAGCTACAAGAAAATGGAAAGAAAAGGGGAAGAAGCTCACCAGAGACGACGGGCTTGAAGGCACGGCGGAGCTCCGGCGAGGGGGCGAATCATTTCGATTCTACACCAAACAACTCGAACCCCAGGTCGATTCGACTCCCACTGTCACTAGGAGCACGAGGAGGTAGGGGTTTTCGATTGAAAATGGCGGAAGAAGGATTAAAATTCGAATCGAAGTCTGAGGCGCTCTTTTGAAGGGTTGATGGACGGCGTGAGAAACGAGGGTCAAACGCCTCGATTAGCGGTCCTCAGCCCAAGAAATCACTTGGGCGTGATTCACCACTAATCGAGGAGCAAAAACTCTGAAGGCCTCGACACGATTTGGTGCAAGGTTGAGCCTAGAAAATGGCGAGAAGATGGGACAAAAACGCATCTGACAAGTCTAGAGGAGGAGGTCAGACAGTTGACCGAGGTCAACTGTCAGACCAACCTGGTTGGTCCACGTGGACCAACTAGGAAAAATCCTCTAAAAATTATTTCAAAAATTGATTAAAAATAGAAAATGGATGAATTTCATTTTGGTTAAAAAATAAAAAATGTTTATTAAATTATGAAATATTTTATTATGAATTTTAATTATTTTTATGAGATTTATTTCATAAGTTACTTATTATAGCCTATATAGGTATAATATCTACATATTTTGTTCTTTTATTTTTATTTTATGTATTTTAATGTTATTATTTTTATTTATTATTTTCTAAAATTATGAAATACTTTTATGTACACAAATGTATTTTTATTTTATTTTTCTGAGATGTTTTGTATATTAAATAAAATATAAGTAGATATAGTACAGGTATGTACATAGGTATAATACCTGTGTATTTCATTTACAAATATTTTTATTTTAAGTTTTCTTTCCATTTTTATTCTGATTTTAATATATATAATTATTATAAGCAATATTTACAAAATTATAAAAATACTAAAATGATGAATAAATAATAAATTGAATATTTAAATCTGTACAAGTATACAATAGGGGTCCAAAACTCAACTTTCAAACCGTAGCTCCGCCAAATGTGAAACCACTACCATTGGATAGATTATTTTATTCTATATACAATTAAAGTGAGTTTGATGCAATTGGAGTTGTCAGTTGTGAGATACGGGTCTGGGAAGTTGGGATTCTGGATTTTTATTCAGACCATAACTTTTTATTTGTACATTATTTTTCTGTGAAATCAATTTTGTATTTTTCTTTATTAAATTATCTACAACTTTCATGTACAAAGTTTCTTTATTTGATGTATAAAAATTGGGACCAAAAATAGGTCCCAAAATGAATAAAGAATGAATAGAAAATAAAGTTAGTTTATCTGTATTTTGGCCCTTATCTCCCCCTACTTTATTCCTTGTCGACCTATTCATCAAGAAGCCTAGGTCTCGGGGTTTCGGGTCATAAAATATTTACAATATTTTATTCTTTTTCTTTTCTTTTATTTATTCTATAATTTTGGATTTATTTACAGTATTTTATACACTATTTAGATGCACATGCATGAATGCTAAGATGATGAAATAAAGGGTATTTACAGGTATTTGCTAGGGTTTTTGGTGCCAAAATGATAGAATAAAGATGACGAAATGTGGATTCATCAGTGGACGACCAAGAAGAATAAGAAGGGGGTCACGTGCCGGGCACGTGACCCAGGGGAGGAGAAAGATCGTAACGGCGAGGTGCCATGTGGCACGCCCAGGGGCTGTCACGTGTCATCCCAAAAAATTCCAAAAAATAAAGAACAAGAAAATAGATAAGAAATAAAAAGTGTCCTCAGATCGAAAATTTTCCTTCTTAAAAATTGTTCGTCTCGATTAGATCTACAACTTTTATGAAGGACTCAAGAGCAGAAGAGGTCAACTGTACAAAGTGACATTTTTGGTAGCTCTCCATGTGTATAGAAAACCGACTTTTGGGATTTTGCAATTTTTTTGATAGTTTTAAAAAAAGATAAAAATTATAGGAAAAAATACGATAAAATACAAGAAAATTAATTAAACACTCATTTATTTTTTTGAATTTTTAATGATTAAGAAAATAGGGAAATAAAATAGAAGTACGAAATACAAGATTTTTGTACAAACTCACAACGAACACTCGGACTCAGTTAGATTCTTTGATTTCAGTCTTGATCTAGATTTGAATTTTTATGTTATTTGATAAAACTTTTATTAAAGAATACGCATGAAAAGGAAATAAAATTAAAAGGGTTAATTATGCAAATAGAAACTCAGGTCAAAAAGAGAAAAAATCTAAACTGCGCAAAAGAGGCCCAAAACCCAACTTTCACATATGAGCTCCTAATTTTACGAAATTGATCTTGTTTTGAAGGTATATGAAAATGGAGTACTTTAAAGTGAGTAGACCAAAATCGGACACTGTATGAGGGAGATATGCACGTTTTAGTCCGTCAGATGTGAAATTAGACTTTGGGATTATTTGACATTTATTTGAGTTAGTAATTATTTTGTATCTTTTATTATTCTTGTTAGTAATATCTATACAATGGAGGTGATTTGGGATCAATTTGAGTTAGGATGAATTAATTAAAAATTGTGGAAGTTATCTACTTTTTTGGGCCAATTTACACTTAGGATTTTTAATGCAATTATGCATGATGAAATGCATGAAATGCGAATATTATTTACACATGAATGTATGCTAATGGTGCTCTATTAATGATTAAATGCATTTGAATTTTAAGGAACAGAGCCTAATTGACCAGTTTAACATGATGAATACAAGATTCATCATACCCCTATACTTAAACCATGCTCGTCCCCGAGCATCAATGAATGAATGTCTTAGTTGGATACATCCCTGAATGTGCATGTGAATTTTCAACGCTCAATTCATCGAAGACCTTAATTTGAGTGATCCTAAAATTCTTGGCTCAACCATGCTTTAATCAAAAGGAATCCAACTTCTCTATTTATCAGAATCTTTGTTTGTACATATAATATAAGGATATGACTTTTAGTGTACTGCATTCATGAGAGTCAAGTCGAGACATCACCTAAAGTTTCAGTCCAAGAGACTCTCCTCTATAACTAATCCTCAACACTAGGGAATAAGTCTATTCTTGCTTCAGTCAACCGTCTCATTAGTTTGTCGGACTTGAAATGTAGATGGACGGCCAGATGATTGAGGGTATTGGATTGTGTATATTTTTCTCTCCCTCACACTGGACCAAGGAGCCTCTCAAGTACCTTTTTACTCAAGACATCTATTTTTATTTTGTTGATAAGTGTATACGTCAAGAGAATTCAGAGTCGTCTGCACTTGTTTTCTAGGAGTGCACTGGGGAGTATCTCTTTTGAGTATCTAAGATAACTTCGACACCCATACTTGTATCGCTGACGATGCAGAGCCCTTTTATGGTGCCAGCCCGACTCCTTTGTCCTAATTAGTGCTTCGTCCAAGTGGACACTTTGAAAATGGTTGAGAGCGCGTGCCATTGGTGGACACTCATTTGTAATGTGACTTTTGGAGGATAGAGCTTATCTTTGATCATTTCTTTCTTTTCGTTTCCTTTTTGCTAATTGGCTAGGGTTTTGCTGACACTCAAGTTTCTTGAAGCCTTCATTAACTTTATCTCATCCTCGAATATCATAGATCGGGTCCAGACATAAATCTCTAGTCCTAGTTACTTAAGTGATAACTCAACTCATCTCATCAATCATGCAGTTGTGAAAGCGATGTACTAATCATATTCTTTAGAGGGTAGAGATGAAGAGTGCAATATAGCGCTCAAATCTTTCAAACTAGGGAAGTGTGGAATGTTAAGTTCAAAACCCTAATGATTATCGATGGCTAACTTAGTTTCTCAAGATCTCAGAAATCAAGTGTCTTCAAATCCTCAAGCCTTGGGTGAATGTGAATGTGTCAAGAATATATCAACTAAGGAATGCATGAGATGCTTGATGAAATGCAAGACCATGAGTGAATTTTTTTATGCAAATTTTTTTACTTTTTTATGCAAAAGAGTTTTTTTTTGAAAACCATGTATTATTTATAGAAAAAATTAATATAATATACACTACTTGTACCCATCCCCGATGTTAGATGAAAACGATTAAAGTACGAGCTATGGATAAAGTAGAATATATACAAACACACCCCCTATACTTAGCTTGTCTTAGCTTGTGCTATGTCCTCATGGCACAAAGTGAAATATAGACATAGCTCGTACTAAATATAGTTGAGTCAAGAAGAATAGAAGTCGACATGCCCCCCTATACTTAGACTTTTGAGGGACTAAGCATAGTAGAAAAGCATGAAATGAGGCAAACGATGGTGAGCAGAAAGAATAGAAGTGATGTATACACAATGATACAGGTTCCCCTATACTTAGACTCGGGTTAGCCTAAGTATGATAGGATAATTACAGATGGGAAACCGGGTAGATTTATAGATGTACAAGATCTAGGAGGTTTGTGGCAGACCTTCTTGCGGGTGTTTGGTGGGAGATGGTATGGAGATGGAGATGTGGAGGTCGGTGAAGAGGGGGAGGGTAAAGAAGACCATCCATCATAAGAGTCGTCCTCGGAAGAATAGTAGTTGCACGTAGAGGATCTCCAACTATTGTCAACCATAGATAAGTGCCCTTGTATCAGAGAGATGTACTTATTGCACTTACCTGATGAATCACTTTAGGACCGGACAAGGACTCTTCAGAAATCACCCGGTGTCTAGGGTCAAAGGTGACTTTCTTGGTCGGTTTGTTTCCTTGAGAAGTATTGGGAGAAAGTTGGCAGTCTTCATCTCCCTTTCTTGAGTAACCGATGTGGCATGTATGAGTTCCTCATCAGATGAATCCCCGTAAAAGTCGACCAATCCTTGTAGGATCATACACTACTTCAGGCGAGGGGAGCATGTTCCTGGTGGCTTTGTGAATGTTGGCTGGGGATGTTGATGTCACCTCATGATAATCGTGATTTTTGGTGACATTGGAGGTTTCCTGAGTCGGTTCCTTATATGATTCAAGTATCTCATGAACTACCGACCCAAAGATTGGACCACTTAAATAATCGTGACGATCCTCAGAAATATGATTCAATTCTTCATATGCTCCTAAATCTTGATTCCTCAAAGGAGTTGTATTAAGGTGAGAATAAGAGGTTTGTCCAACAGTCAGTCTCTCAGGTGACTCTTCTAGGGTTTGTATCTGTGTGCCATGAGGAGATGTCTGATAATGTAACATGGCTTTCTCCTGATCATGACTGTTGATTTCAAGTTGGATTTCCTCAGAGCAGGCAGTATCATTGAGGGTCTGTTCATTGTGGTCCGAGTTCAGAAACTTGATTTCCTGAGTCTCACAATCCACAATTGCCTTAGCAGAGGCTAAGAATGGTTTTCCTAAAATGATAGGAGACTCAGAGGATCCTCCATGATGCTCGATGTCAAGGTCAATAAAGTCCATTTTGTATTTATCACCTCGGAAGTTTACGATGAGCGAAACAATCCCATGTGGTCTTTTGGTGGATCGATCAAGCAATTGAACGATCACCCTAGTGTTTTTGAGTTGTTCGATTTTGAGTTGGTCAAAAACGGACTTGGGGAAAATATTTACTATAGAGTCGTCGTCTAACCGAACATGAGTATATTCAATTTCACATGTGATCCGAGTCAACCGCTTTACTTTGCAGCTCTTGATTTTTCGATTTATCACCAAAGAACTAGCCATAGATATGACATGATATTCAGTCCTGCATCGTTTCTTGCCCGTCTTTTTAGGATTAAGTCGACTCTTCACAAATTGCTTAAGATCGGGCACATATTCTATGGCCTTGATCAATGGAAGTTCTAACATCATACTCTTGTAAAATGCTTCCATTTCAGAATTGTCCATTTTTTTTGAATTTTCTATTTTTTTCATTTTTGGTATTTTCTATGATATGGTTAGTAGGGTGGTCAGAAGTCAGTGGTGGTGGTGACTTCAGTTGTACATAAGATGTTGGTTCCTTAGTATTATTTCTTTCCTCGAGATCATCTCCACTTGAATAAACTTCGATACCAAGTTTAGCACATTCATTTTTTTCTGCTTCCAATGCTTTTTTAAATTATTCATCAATTCTTCAACATTTCTTTTGATTTACGAGTATTCATCCTCTAGTGATTGGTTGGGAAGATTACTGGTCTGGTTGGAATGATTTTTTTGAGAGATTGAGGTTCTATACTCAGCATGCCTAGACATAGGCTCGCGTTTCTAAGTTGAGCATGTGTTTCTTGCTAAGATAGCCTGAGCCTCAAAACTGGGTATCCACCGACAGTGGGAAGGTGGAGTTGGATCTTGAATCCCATTCTCTGTGTATGAGGGCTCATTGAATGCAGAGAAAGAGAGCCTGTGAGATTCGATCCCGTTAGGGTGAGTGTAAGGTGTAGGCCTCTCTGTTTAGTCGTCAGCAGGAAGTCTTTAGGTCAAAGGTATAGATGCAATCTTGACCCATGCAGGTCGACCGATCATCATTCTCAGCATTAGTTTGCTTAATGTATATGTCATATTAGTTAGCAAACTTTTGGGTAGATGGTGTGCTAGACTGGTATGGGAGGGTATTGGGTGGTTAAGAACGTGTAGGAGGTGAGAAGTATGAAGAGTTGGTGAAGTCAGGCGAGGTCGGGATGTCGGTCTAAGTTCCGACTTCAGGATTCATATACGAGATGGACTGAGAGTACATGGTGGAATGGAAGAAGAAGAAGATGATGATCCAAGCAAGGAGCGAAACAGACACGATACAAAACAACAAATCAAACCAGTTGATTCACCCACTCGATACTTGTGAAGGCATGTCAAGGTTCGACCGCTTAGCTTTTCAATTTTAATTTAATGATAAAACAATCTTAAAAATTAAGTGAAGCTGTTAGGTGCCGAAATATTTCACAAAGACTGTCTCGAGTTCATACAACTAGTTGCACCTACTTTCAGCTAGTATAGGTGTAAGTACGGTCCGTTTAAACGGCTACCTATGTTACTTGAGGATAGAGCCTTCCACAATGTCCTCTAAACCACCCACTCTGCTAAGGGAAGTCGGACCGTATAACGGCTACTCGAAACCCTCACTGAGAAGTAGCTAACTATTTTTAAAATCAGTGGTCTGAATGAAATTTTTCGATTTTTGGCTCTACCCTAAATGCGCGATCTGATCCTTACAAACAATGAGTGGGTTTCTCTCCACCAGACAAAAGGATAAATTTTATGTCAGTTTTATATACAGGCATCTTGATTCGCAGTCCCAATTTTAGATTAAGGTTATCACTGAAGTTTATGTGATACAGAATTTCACGCCTAACGAGCGATCTCAATTCCTTTAATTCCTAAGTTGTAAAGCTCGGGAGAGAGAATCGAAAAAGCCAATGCAAGCGTAAACCAATGATGCATGCTTAAGAAGAATACTCAGTGATTCCTTGAGTTCTGCATGCGGGATGCAATACAAGGAATTAAAATTATTAAATGCTATGCACAGAGGAAATCACCCTAAGCAGATAGTTCTATTAGGGGGAAAGAATTGATTTAAAAATTTTGCTAAGTTGAACGATCTAGCAGTGTGTATAATTAGTGAAAATATGACCTAAGAATTACAAGCATAATCGATGATAAACAAGCAAGCGTATATGTGCTTAATTCCTACATCACTCAAGTCGGGTCCCAACCACACAGAAGAGGTTGAAATAAACCTGACACATCACAAGAAATTCAGTTCGAATTATTACAAGGGTTCAGAGAGAGGGACCTTGAGAATAATGCTTGAAATTAAATCTAGACTACGCTCTCTCACACAAAAAATTAAATTTCAATCTTCTATGCGGATCCTTGATTTATATCCCAAAAATTCGCTCCGAGTAGTCTGCGAAGAGAGAAATTACGGTTAATATAAGAAGTGAGAGATAATTTCAAAAAATTGACAACAAAATTAGTTTCACAAAAATTAATTACAAAAAATAATTTAAAATCCTAAAAATTTGTTGTTCCCCAGCAACGACGTCATTTGATGAACATGAAATTTGCCTCTTTAATAGTCTAAAATTGTAGTATAGGAGATGATCTTCGATTCAGTAAAAACCACACACTTTGAATGTTGTGGAGTATTTTTAACTTGGTAAGTGTACCAAGGTCGAACACAGGGAATGATGATTTTTCAGTTGTATGGCTTTAAATTAAATTAAAGAAATAATTTATTATTCGATTAATTTCTATATCGAAAAACTATAATATAATGAAATGAAGATGTGGTGCAATGCGAAGAAAAACAAAGAGAATGAATTCAGAACGGGATCTGTGAATTAGATTTTTCATCCAGCAATAATAATCAATATCCTCGAGATTTAATCACAGGACACAAGATATAGTTTCAAATTAATCCCAGACCGCAGGTAAGAAAATTAATAGATCATTGAATAATCCTACAAATTACGGAGATAAAAAAATTGATTTTATCGATGAATATTTAATCTCGAACACATCTCTAACCTAATCCTTAGATTTTTGGTCATGTAACACAAGATTTAGAGATTAAATTAATCTGTCATGATCATACCCCTGCAAAAATTAATTTCTCTATTTATATGATCAATAATTACGAGAGGAATAGATAAAAATATCCTCAAATGGGTCCCTGCATATATCAAATCCTCGAATAATTATTCACAACAGTTAGAGGAAGATTAATTCAATTTAAGCCCTCAATAGAGTCCATGCAAAATAAATAGTTAATTTACTCAATAAAAAAAGATAGCACAAATATGTCAAAACTCAGCCTACAGGCTTAGAATAGATCCTCAAATAATAAGTCTAAAGTAGCCTTAGATCTATATGTAAACTGTGCCAAATGATAGAGAATGAAATAAGCTTTGAAATGACATATTGTACGCTAAAATCGGAGTTTGAATGAAAACGTTATGATAAATTGAAACTGTAGGGATTAAAATGCAATAAAAGATAAAGTTTTTATCTCAAAGGAGTCCCTAGAGGGATGTATCTGTAATTCAAGAAATTTGGAGGGATGTCTCAACAATTTGCCTAAGGAGCCACGTGCAGGGCACAGGACTTAGGCTAGCGAGGGGTCTTTTGCAATTTCAGGAACTCTCGGGGGCACTTCTGCAATTTCCCCCCAAAACGCTTACCGTGCACATGCGTAGCAGGTTTGGGGGTGGAGGCGGAGGCTCGGGTGCCTAGCCTATTGATGAACGTAAAATTCGCCTCAATAATAATGATGAATAATGTCGTAGTACAGGAGGCGAATTTTGTTCAACAAAAACCACAGTCTTTGAATGCTGTGGAATATTTATGCTTGGCAAGTCTACCAAGGTCGAACGCAGGGACACAGCTGGTTAATTATGGCTTTTGAATTTTGTTTCATGAAGTTCACTGCGATTTAATCTCAATTTCAGGTCCATATGCAAATTATGAGGCAATGCAAGGCGATGCTATGATATATGCATTTTTTATTTTGTTTTTATGCAAGTTAAAGTGATGCATGGGCAAATAATGCAAAGGAATACGCATGATTAATCAAATGCTACAATTATACCCTAAAATGAGAGCAACGCAATATAGAATGAAGTTAGAGTCATTTTGAACACATCATTAAAAATCGGTCATTAAATCAAGCAAAACAAGTATAGCATGATCCCATTTATCACATAAAAAATTACTTAAATTAAAACAGTGCCAAATGGAACAAATAGATACGCTAGAAGGTATAGGACAAAATAAGGATCAAAACGACACTAAAATCATGCAATTTGGACCTACGATGCTCAAGTTATGCTAAAAACAGTGCAAGGGCATAATGGTAATAAAAATGCAAGAAAAATAATCGATAAATATTGCATTTAGGTCCCTGGAGGGACCTAAATGCAAATAAAGAAACCGCCTGGGCCTGTGAGTAATTTTTCCATGTGCGCAAGGGCCTTTTTGTAATTCTTCAAAACCATGAGGGCCTCCCTGTAAAATACCCAGGTACGCACGTGAGGCACGTGCCTGGGGACCAGATTGTAATTCTCGAAAATAGTCGGGTCTCTTCGTGCAATTTTTCCAGCACCTCACGTGCGCTGCACGTGAGGGGGCTAGGCTCGGGTCAGCCCTGTGGCTCGGGCCACGTGGATTCTTCTGGCGGTTCGACGTTAGGCTCGCATGACCCGAGCCTATAGTTCGGGGACGAGGCTCGGGTCGTCCACGTGTCCCCAGCACAGCCATCCGATCCAAGGATCGGACGGCACCTGTACGTCGTCTTCCACCGCAGGCCACCGGAGAAGGCGGAGCTCCGGCGACCTGCGGATTGCTCCGCCTTGCTCCCTCTTCATGTATGAGCGTCGAAGAAGCTTCCTGGATGCTCGACGGAGATGCTAGACATCGAATGAAGCTCCGGCATAGTCTGAAGAAACTCCGCAGAGCCTGGTCACCGTGGGCGGAGCTGGAGATCGGCAAGGAGGCGCGAGCTCCGACCATTGAAGGGGCTTTGACCTGCAGATGTTAGTTTCTAGCCGAAGTGTGCGAATGAGTGAGTGAAAATGGGGTGAGGGTGAGTGGCGGCCGTGAAGCGAAGGGAATGGTGGCCGGAGGCTTTCTTCACCGCCTGAGCAGGAGAAGAAGGGGAATGGAGCGGGGGAGGTCCTGGAGAAGGGGAAGAGGGTCGGCGAGGTCGCTGGAGGCATGGCAGAAGTGGTGGAGTGATTGGTGGAGGGATGAGGTGACGGTAGGAGGCGTAATAAATCGAAGAAAATAAAGAAAAACAAAGAAGAAGATCTCCTCACCGGAGCGAGGAGTTGGCGGAGGATAGTCGATCTGGGCTGAGCTCCGAGAAGCTCGGGGTCTTCGCCTCGGCCTGGTCGATCATTCCAGGGGACTCGATGGTGGCGGAGCCACCAGAACACAGCGGAGGACGCCGTGGGTCAACACCAGGCCAACACCGTCTTCGTCTCGACAATTCCGCCCCTCCGCTGTCACCGGAGGGGCGGAGGAGGCTAGGTAAAGGCCTCACAATGGTGGACGACGATCTCAGGTGGCGGGGGAGGGTCTTTTATAGGCGGAGGAGATGGCGTTTACAGGTGGTGATGGTGGGGGTTTCAACGGCTGAAATGATGAAGAGGAGTAATGGAGATGGCGTTTGATGGAGTTCGCGAGGATGGCGGAAGACTGGGTTTCGAAAGGGAGGCGTTACGAGAGGAGATGGGTGGCTGGGACGGTGGCTAAAAAAAGGAAGGGGGCGGAGGTTTGGAGAGGCGTTACGCCTGGAGTCGGAGGTAGACGATGATCGAGGGCCGTTGGATCAAGGGATCCAACGGCTGGGATCGATGCGCGAACGGAGGGATGCGATCAGATCATTAGATCTGATCGTACGGCTGGATGTGAGGCGGTGAAGAACGGTTTGGATTGGAAGATGGTGGGCATCCAACGGTGGTAGGTGAAGAGATGACGTGGCAGTTGGAGAGCCTTCAGATGGGAAGAGGATCGGGCGGTTGAGATTAAAGGGGTGACGCGGCTGCTCAGGAGGCGTAGGATGAGGAATTGATCGAACGGCTACGGTGAGGGGCTAACGTGGCTGCAAAGATGAGCGTAGGATGAGTGAAGATCGGAGGGCTGAGATATAGGCGGGAAGTAGCGGCCAAGATCAGATCCAAGGAGACGATCGGGCGGCTGGGAATGGAGCGGCGGTGGACGGAGGAGATGGAAGTGGAGGCGGGTGGATCCAACCGTCCAGGAGGGTGCCACGTGGCGGAAGGGGACGCGGGCCACGTGGCCGGCCCAGGGGGCGCCACGTGGCCCAATCAGAATAAATCAAACAAAAAATACAAAGAAAAATATAAAATAAATAGTTAGAGGCCGAATTTGGAAAAAGTCAAAACATGAAAGTTGCTCGTCTCGACGAGATCTACAACTTTCATGTTGGGCAAAAAGTCAAAAGAGGTCATCTGTACAAAAGCTATTTTTGGGTGTATTTTTAAGGGAATAAAAACACCGATTTTGTGGTTTTGAGCTGTTTTTGCATTTTTTTGTGGTTTTAAAGGTCAGTGAATTATAGACAACTTATCTACCTAATTTTTTAGGGGTTTTTGAGTGATAAAATAATTACAGAAAAATAAGGGCAATTAAATACAAATAATTAAGGTTAAATATAGACAATATAGTACATGATAAAAATAAAGAATTAGAGGATATTTTTATTGGTTTGTTTAAGCAGGGATTTTAATAAGGAGTTTTTAGCATGATGAATACGAGATTCATCACCTATGTGGCGGAAAGTTGAGGCTCGGGCCCATCCAAACCTCGAGGCTAGGGCCGAGGCTCGAGTGAAAAACGAGAGCCGTAGAATCAATGTTGGTCGTTGATCCTACAATGGCGGTGGAGGCAGGAGATTCGAAGATGATGGGCGAGCGATCGAGGTGGAGGCGAGGGCCGACATGCACAACAGAGTGCGATGACGAGGCTGGTGGAGTCGATAAGGCGTGGAGGTGGTGGATCTCTCCAGGCGACACACGCCCAGGAGAGCTCCGATGGTAGGCGGCGTGCAATAACGAGAGAGCTGGAAAGAGGCGGATTTGCGGGTGCTCGAGGATGAAGGCGGGTGGCAGAGTGTGGTTTGCGGATGGCAAAGCTGGAAGGTGGAGCGTGAAGGGAAAGCGCGCCGAGGCCGAGGCAGTGGCCGACACGCAGGAGGCGCGCGGGCCGGCTGCGAGCGAGAAGTGAGCGTGGAGGAGAGGATGGCACACGGGCGGAGGTCGGTGAAGCTGAGGTTGCCGTGAGGACATCAGGCATAATGTGGTTGCCCAACCACCTGCGAAGAGGCAGTTGGCGGGAAGAGGAGCGGGTAGAGGCTGTGGCGAAGTTGGCGGACGCGTAGGTGGTGCGCGGGCAGGAGTCAGTGGTGCTCGGTAATGAAGACTTGCGACCGAGCGTGGAGGGCAGAGCTCCTACCGTGGAGCGTGAGGTTGTGGATTCTCCTGGGGGTTGGAGAGGGCAATGCCTCTTCTCAGATGATGGCCTCAGAGATCCAGCGGGAGATCTCAAAACTTCGCCACTCGTCAGAGATAGAGCAACAGTAGAGGAGGGTTCCTCTGGATCGCACCGGAGGTCTTCGCTCTTGCAGGCGACCTCGCTATCACCGAGGTTGATTGGGCTTGCTCCTAATGGTGGATGAGGTGAAACGTCACTGGAGGTTGACTCTTTGTAGTAGAAGGGAGCTCGGGGATGGTTTACGCTGACGTTGTAATGGTTGGGAGCGGAGGAACGACTGGGCATAGCCGTTGCGGGAGACGAGATGGGAGCGGTTACATGCAGGCGGCTGGCGGTTATGCGAGGAAGGTGGAGAGGCGATGGGTGGACGTACAAGAAGAAGAAGGAGTGGAGGAGAAAGAGTGTAACGGTGGGGTGCCACGTGGCATGCCCAGGGGCTGCTACATGTCACCCCAAAACAAATTTCAAAAAATAAAGAAGAAGAAAAATAGATAAGAAATAGAAGAAGACTTCGGATCAAAAAATTTCCTTCACAAAATTTGTTCGTATCGATGAGATCTACAACTTCCATGAAGGATCGGGAGTAGAAGAGGTCAACTGTACAAAGTGACATTTTTGGTGGCTCTCCATGTGTATAGAAAACTGACTTTTGGGATTTTGCAATTTTTTGATGGTTTTAAAAAGGATAAAAATTGTAGAAAAATACGATAAAATACAAGAAACTAATTAAATACTAATCTATTTTTTTGGATTTTTTATGATTAAGAAAATAAGGAAATAAATCGAAGTACGAAATGCGAGATTTTTGTATAGACTCACAATGGACACTCGGACTCAGTTAGATTCTTGATTTTAGTCTTGATCTAGATTTGTATTTTTATGTCATTTGATAAAACCTTTATCAAAGAACACACATGAAAAAAAAATAAAATTAAAAAGGTTAATTATGTACATAGAAACTCTGGTCAAAAATAGCAAAAAGCTAAACTGCGCAAAAGAGGCCCAAACCCCAACTTTCACATATGAACTCCGAATTTTATGAAATTGGTCTTGTTTTGAATGTATTTGAAAATGGAGTACTTTAAAGAGAGTAGACCAAAATGGACACTGTATGAGGGAGATATACGTGTTTTAGTCCATCGAATGTGAAATTAGACTTTGGGATTAATTGACACTTATTTGAGTTAGTAATTTTTTTGTATTTTTTATTTATTCTTGCTAGTAATATCTACACAATGGAGGTGTTTGTGGTCAATTGGAGTTAGGATGAACTAATTAAAAAACTATGGAAGTTAGCTGTTTTTTTGGCCAATTTTCACTTAGGATTTTTAATGCAATTATGCATGATGAAATACGAATATTATTTACACATGAATGTATGCTAATGATGCTCTAGTAATTAAATGCATTTGAGTTTTAGAGAACATAGCCTAATTGACCAATTTTAGCATGATGAATACGAGATTCATCAAACACATACTGGGGACGGAAAACAATGACCGTCCCTTCTGAGCACGATGGTGACGGTCGTTCTTCGACCATCCCTCCTGACCACCATAAGAGACGATAAACTATGACCGTCCCCTCTTATAGGTTCATTGGGGACGGTCTTCAAATCGTCCCTTCCATTCCTCCGTATTGGTTATTTTTTATGGTGTTGGGACCAAACAGGACGGTTATGACTGTCCCCTCTGGCTTTCTGTCGGCGTCGCAGTTTACACAATGAAGGGGACGGTCATGACTGTCTTCGCTGGTAAGGGGGATGGTCGTTAGGACCATCTCCTTCATTCTTTCTGGCGGTAAAGATGAGAAATATCTGAATCCAAAGGGGACATTTTACTAGAAACTATCCCAGATCATTATATAGGGGACGAACGTGCAACCGTCCTCGGTGGTCTTATACTTTTTTTTTGAGAAGAAAGAGGGTGAAATCCCGAGTTGGGACTCACCGCAAAAAACTCTTCATTTCATAAAAAAGATAGAGATATACATTACCTTGTGGACCAGAAATGATAAAGGGAAAGACAGGAAACGATTACATTTTCCGAGTAAAATCTCTGATTTTTAAAAATTAAATCATTTCTTCCTCCCCAGATGGCCCAAAGAACTGCAAATGGCAGGGAACAATCGTCCGTCGAGTTCATCCCCACTGCTCTTACTGACCTCCAGAAATCGTCGGAGTCACCATGCCGTACCCAAGATGTCCCCACCTCCTTCCAAACCTGTTCCGACAAAGGACATGTGAAAAACAGATGTCCTGCATCCTCTGTCTAGGCGCCGCATCTGTCACACTGGGTATCAGGAATGCCAAATAGCCTCCCCCTTCTTGCTTTGTCCCAAATCCTACCCCTTCTGAGGCACCAGAGAAAGACCTTCACTCTGCAAGGAATCTTGCTTGCTCAAATAATCTTCATATCCTGTTTCAAATCTTGATTCAAGTCCTCAGATGTCCATCTAAATACCAAGTATGCCTTTTTCACCGAGAATCTTTCCCCCTCCCAAATAAAATGATCCCTACCTTGAGAGATGCAATCAGGGGGAGGGTAGCTCCGACAGCATTCTGCCCAACTCCTCCCTTCTTCGTCCCGAAAGCGCATACATGAAGTGAGGCAACCATGAACCAGACCCACCGACCTCAGCCACGGAACACCCCTTGCTTTCCGCCAAAGCAAAGAGTCCTGGAAATCTATTGCAGAGTACCCCTTCCCCCGTCCAGTTGTCTTGCCAAAATAGAAAGATGTCCCCAGCCCCCAACTTTGGCACCATTTTTGACCTCACCTGTTGTAAAACATCACGAACGCCACTCCAAAGGGAAGACTCAAAACGCACTCTACCAGCTTCTAAGGTTCCCTTCACACCATAAATAGTACGTACGAGCTGGATAGCCAATCTGTCTGTGCTACCCCAAATTTGCACCACCCACTTAGCCAGAAGTGCTTTATTCATACAACTCACATCCAGAATTCCAAGGCCTCCTTCGCTTTTCTGCCTCGTGATCTCCTCCCAGCCTACCAGGTGTGTACCTGGTTTTTGTTGCTTCCCATCTGACCAGAAGAATCTTCTCATCATCACCTCTATCTTCTTCCTTACTCCTGCTGGCATTAACCGAGTTGAAAAGAAAAAGATAGGAATCGCCGACAACACATGCTTTAGCAGAATCAACTTCCCACCTTTAGATAGGGTGATTGCCTTCCATCCTGCCAGTCTCTGCTCAAATCTCCTGAGGACCAAATCCCACTCCGCTTTCCTGAGCTTTCCTGCCACTAAAGGTAACCCGAGATAATGAATGGGTAGCTCACCAAGGGGGCATCCCAAAAGTACAGCCTTCGATCTACTCTCCTCCTCATCCATCCCGAACTGGATCACCACAGACTTCTCTCTATTGATCTTGAGACCTGAAATGCTATTAAAGATCTCCACCAGTTGTCTCGTCCTTCTGTGCATGTCTTCTGTACCACCCATAAAAATCACTGTGTCATCTGCATACTGCAGGAGTGGAATAGAGATGGACCCTAAACGGAACCCTTCACACCACCCTCCGTCGACCGCTCTCTTGAACATCGCTGCCAAAGCATCCGCCACCAAGACGAACAACATCGGTGCTAACGGGCACCCCTTCCTTACACCCCTTTGCGGTTGGAAGAATCCACATTCCGGTCTCCCATTCACCAAAACTGAGTATGATGAGGTGGTGACACACCTCTTCATCCAGGCTATCCATAGGTCTTTGAAGCCGCACCGTCGCAGATTTTCCCACAGGAAGTTCCAGTCCACACAGTCGTATGCTTTTTCAAAGTCTATCTTCCAAATCATTCCCTTCACATTTTCCCGACGCCAATGATGGCAAATCTCAGATGCCATAACTAGTCCATCCGCCATCTGTCTGCCAGGGATAAAGGCAGTCTGATTTTTCAGGATCACATCATCTAGTACTCTCCTGAGTCTATTTGCTAGTACCTTGGCCACAATCAAGTAGATTGCGTTAGACAACGCAATCGGTCTATAATCCTCTACCCGTATCGGGTTCTCCTTCTTGGGAAGAAGAAAAAGCAACGCTCGGTTAACCTTCTCGAATCCCGTGTTGCCATCCCTAAACTCATTGATTACTGCCATAATGTCTTCCTTCAGCAAGCCCCAAAACTCCTTGTAGAAGAATATTGGAAAACCGTCAGGTCCAGGTGATCCATCCGCATTCAAACCCCACACCGCGCTTTTAACCTCCTCCTCCGTGAAAGGCACCTCAAGCCCAGATGCCTGCTCCTCTGACAACGACTCAACGCCTGTTCCACGCCACCCCCACCCCTCACGTTTCCTTCTCCTCGACATCTCCATGAAATGTTTCCTGAGGGCTCGCCCCAACATAATGTCACCCACCACCCTTTGTCCACCCACTTCGAGACTATGAATAAAATTCCTCCTCCTTCTGCCGGAGGCCATCGAATGAAAGAATCTTGTGTTCGCGTCCCCTTCGCGCAGCCATTTCTGTCTGGATCTCTACCTCCATTCCACTTCTTCCTTCCTGTCCTCCACAAGTAATTCTTCTAGCAACCTTGCTCGCTCTAGCACCTCATCTTGGTCCAGGCCCCTCTGATCATCCAACCCATCTAGTCGGACGACTCCCTGCTGAGCCTCATGTCTCCGCTCCCTTCTTCCCGTCCTCACTTCACGCCTAAAATCGAGTAGGAAACCCTTCAGCAGCCCCAATTTGGATGCCAGACGCCTTACTGCCGACCCTTCCACCTGCCATCCTCTCCACTTCCTGGTCACCTCCTCCTTGAACCCCTCTTCCAGCAACCAAGCTCTTTCAAATCTAAAAAAGGATCTAGGCCGCTTCTGTTCTTCAGAAGACCACAGAATTGGTGTATGATCAGAGTGTGTTCTAGGCAATGCCCATGCCCGAGAGAGGGGGAAAAATCCACTCCCTCATGTGACAAAAGAAATCTATCCAACCTTGATCTCGTCCTAGCATTCCTCCATGTGTAAGTACATCCTGTCGCATCAATAATTGTGAGCCCCAATGCGTGAACCTGAGTCTTGAAATCTTTGGAGCTGGCGTCGCGCCCACCGCCCCTCAAAGGTATGTCCTCCGATATCAGGGTCACATTCAGATCACCTCCAATGAGCCATAAGCCATTCTCCCTGTTCGCTCCCACCTCAGAGAGATCTGCAGCCAAGGACCCTGTCGCCGAACTCGTAGGTCCATAAACATTTGTCACGATAAAGATGACATTGTCCGCCTTCCTCTTCAGACACACGGTTAGAGTGAATAAGGATCTTCTCTCTGCTAGTTTCTCAAAGTCAAGCCTCCTCCATCCGGTTAGGAGCCCGCCCGTCGCACCCTGAGCCTCGACCTCAGCGAAATCAAATGAAGAGCCACCACCTAGATCACGCCACATCTCTCCCCCTGCCCTTGAGACCTTCGTCTCTTGCAAGAGCACAACATCCGCATGAGCATCGTTTATTAGATTCCTGACCCCTAGTCATTTCTCGGGACGACTCAACCCCCTAACATTCCCAGAAAGCACCTTCATATTGAAACTGTTTTGGTCTTCTCACGTGGCGGAACCACCCCCAAACTTTCTGCGAAGCGTCTATCAAGTAGGCTGATGAAGCTCGGTCTTCCGATAGGTGAGTCCGGTCCTTCGTTCTCAGCAGTAGCGCCAATACCTTCTGCATCCCCCGGACTCTATTCCGACTCCATCAACAACCTCCTCCTTTCCTTCCTCCTCCAACCCCGTGGCTTTCGCTCAAAAAACCACCCAACCCGATCTCCCCCGACACCTTGCGGTACTCCCCCATCCCCCTGCACCGTCTTCTCCGACCCCTTCATGCAACTGCCCTCCCCGCCCTCTCCACCTTTCGGTCCTTCAAAAGCCTCCCCTATCTTCTCTTGCAGAGGTGCTGCCTTACCTTCCCCCATATGCACGACCGCTCCCACCTTCCCGAGACAACTCCCTTCCTCCTCAGGAGAGACCCCCCCTCCAGTTGCACAACACACATTCATCCCACCCCTTCCACCTTCTGTTGCTAATCCCACCGCCACCAAACCGGCGGACCTCCCCTCCTCCCCACCCGCGTCGGCATCCAACACCACTGCAAGCCCTAGGGTCCTTGTGGAACCCCCTTCGAGACGTCCCGATAAGCGTACAGGTTCAAGAACTGGTTCCAACCCACTGCTCATTACATCTGCCATCCGTAGGTCCACCACCAATCTGCACGACGCATCCTGCTTTGATACACCACTCACGCTTTCAGTTTCAATCCTGGTACCCTTAATTGAGGGACTCGGATCTCTAACTCGGGTGTCCCCTTCACCAACCGCCCCGATGCCCGGATTTGATGGGCTCGGATCTCCTTGACGTGCTTCCAGCTCCCAAATGATCGGGGTCCTCGACCCACCCGATTCCGCATCAGAGGGCTCATGACCTAAACCCGCAGTTGAAGACCCGCACAAGTGCACCGCTGCCTTTCCCCGACATTGCTCCCTTTGGTCTCCTCCGAAATTTCCAGCCTGGACTTTTCGTGGAATTATCCTCCGATTAAAGGGACCAAAATAAATCCCCGCATGACCCTCCTTTTTGGAATCCGTTGTTGGCAGAATTAAATGACGTGGATTATAAAGATCCGCATGCACGTCCACCTTCTGCGCCACTAATTGTGGATTGCCAACTGATACGCCACCTTCCTTATTCGAAATGCCAACCGCCGCTGGAGAATGACCTGGATGAGAATTATGAATATTGACCACATCCAGCGCCACTGATTGCGGAATACCAACCGGTGCAACGGTTACAGTGCATGGCGCAATTGTCGTTGTGACCAGTGGAAGCTCATCCGTCGCGGCCGCCCCCGACGGAGGCATCCCGACGCGCCCCGGCCGATGCACCCACCCTCCCGCCTTCGATTCCGCGGAAGAGATCTCCAGCTGCAGCCGGCGTCCCCCCGCCTCCACCGTCCACCAGCCCAGTCTCCGAGGATGTAGACGGTGCACCCAAACCAACGCATCCCCACTCTCTCCCGGCAAAAGCCCAGTGGCAACCAGATTTTTCACCTCTGCAATCCCTCTTAGCACCTGCCGGATTCGATCCAAACTCTGCCATAGGAGCGGGATCCCCTTGACTTTTACGAGATTCAGGTTCGACTGCAATAGACTACCATCGCCAGGCTGTGCACTTCTCCACCTGAGCAATGACCTCTTCGACTTCGTCAGAGCCAGCAACGCTTCTACCTCTTCTCCGGTTAAGCCCCTTGCCATAACCCTCCAAGGCGACAAGGCAATGACATCCCCTTTGAAGCCTCCACCTGAAACCAAACCTACGTCGGATGACCCCTTGAACAGAGCCCTCTCACCTCCTCCTTCACCCACCAGCACCTGTGGCGCCTCAACAGAAGTCGCTTTCTCTAGCCTCGACCGATCTCCCCCTCTACAGTTTCTGCTACGATGCGCGAAGCCCAAGCACGTAAAACACCAGATAGGATTTCGACATTGCCGCGCCCAATGACCCAGCGAGCCACAGCGGTAGCAGCCCCGCCCGAAAGGTTGTTTCGTCCCCGAGTTGCGAAGAATCTCCCGACGAGAACCACCCGGAAGGAGCCAACCATCCTTTTTCTCCGAGCGAGCTCGCCTGCGGACCTCGACCCACCCTCCCCTCTCTCTGCTTTCCATATCCTCCTCAGGGGAAGGGGATGGCCAGAAGAAAGAGGCGGCGGGGGGTGGATGGCTAGAGGAGATCGGTGGTCTTATACTTGGAACTGCAGGTTACTTACTTTCCCATTCCAGCGATCGTGCCCTCTCCTCCTCCCTCCCTCTGACACCCCTCTCGGTCCCCGCCTCCATCATCTCCTTCGTCGACAATGCCAATATTTTCATCTCTCGATCAGCGACGCCCTTCATCCTTTCCTGTCCTTTGTGCTACCAATCTAGTAACGTTGATTTCTCTTTGTCTTTTTTTCTAATACTTATTATAATTTTGAATATTTAAATTAGTTATTTTTTGGTAGAAAAATATATGGTTGATGATCTTTTAGAGTATATGATGTTGCTCTAGTTATAGTTGATGATTTTGATTTAAATGTTAGTTATTTACTTTTTTTAGTTGTAGATAGAATCTCATATGAGTAAACAATATTTAGTCAATATGAATAGAGTTGATGGTCTTAATTAATCTGATGATTTTTTTACATGCTATAGTTATTTAGTTGTTAAATTCATATAGGAATTATTATGGAAATTATATTACTTATATTTTATAATGCTTTGAGTATATAATGCTTATAGTGTATAATCCTTAGAGTACAAACACTCTATAATGTTTACAGTATTTACACTATGAACGCTATAATGTTTAGAGTGTAGAATGCTTAGATTATAATTACACAGTATATGATGATATTTATTATGATGATTTAGGAAAATATAACGTGTTTCTGATTTACAATATCAATGTTTAATCGTATGGATGACTTTTAGGATTAGCAAGGATTTAGTAATAGAGAATAACCTTATTTATTTATCAGGACCTTTAGTTTTGAAAATGTATAAAAGTTGGATGAACAAAAGATTTGATAATTATCAGACATACAACCAAGGTGTTATCGAATTCCTATGTTGAGCATTTTGGTGCGAGTCGCTTCATCATATTGTAGGAGGTGACGGACATAAGATTCATTGTCCATGTGTTAGATGCAAGAACACTTTAACTAACAATCGAATTGTAATTTATGAGCACCTAATATTAAATGATATTTGGCTTCATTATACGAACTGGGCGTATCATGATGAAGGAATGTATTCAGAATGCAATAATGACTCAGTTAGTAATGGAGGAGATATATTTGAGAGGTTATTAAATAATTCTGAATGGTTTTCAAAAGATTGGAATGATGCAAAATCAAGATTTCACTCACTTGGGTTAAATTATGAGAAAAATGACTGTATTTTGTATTGAAGGAACATTCAAATGTAGATGTTTGTCCTAAATGTAAAGCTAGCAAATATAAGAATGCGGATCATGAATCGAAGAGGAAAAAAGCAAAGAATATTTTACAGTTCTTTCCTTTGATACCCCGATTACAGCAGTTATATTCATATGAAAGACCAACTAAATGGATGATATGGCACAGTAATATCAAGAAGAAAGCTACATCTGGTCTTATGAGGCATCCGTCAGATGCAGAGGAATGGATGAATTTGATGAAAGATATCCATCTTTCTCTGAAGAAGTAAGAAATATAAGATTAGGTTACTTCTGATGGTTTTAATCCATTTGGAAATATGAGTACAAGCTACTCTATTTGGTATGTTATACTTGTTACATACAATCTCCCTCCCTGAATGTCGATGGCATCTTCTTTTATGATAATATCTTTATTGATACCTGTTCCAAAAGGGGCAGGTAATGCAATAAACACTTATATGCAACCTTTGATTGAAGAACTTGAAATTTTGTGGGATACCGGAGTTCGGAAGTACGATACGGTCAAGAAGGAATTTACAATGTGTACTTATTTATTATGGATCATCAATGATTTTCCAACATATGCTAATTTATCTGGTTGGAGTACAAAAGATTAAACTTGTATGTCCAGTTTGTATGGAGAAAACTCACTCGACATGGTTAACTATGACTATGAAACATTATTATTTGGGTCATCCCGTCATTTCTTACATGTGAATCACAGATGGAAGAAAAATGAAAACAATAACAAGTTTGACGGACAGTTATTTGGATATCGAAGTAATTTGGTTCGACAATTTGGAAGCATGGTTTGGAAGGAACAAGAAAAGCTGGACAACTTTTCTCTAGGTCGATCATTTAAGAGAAAGTTATCTGACGGATGGCGAAAACAAAGTATATTTTTCTAAAATCTACCCTTCTGGCATTCCTTACAGATCCATAACTTAGATGTAATGCATATAGAGAAGAAGGTTATGGAAAATATTCTTGGAATCCTAAATCTTTCAACTACTTCAAAGGATAGCTTGTGAGCCATATGTGATTAGATACAATTGGGTATTTGACACGAGTTACATCAGATAGAATCAAAAAGTAATTCTAGAGTAAGACTTCATGATTCCATTGATACATTGACCATTGATGAGAAAGATAAGATATTCAAATTTCTCAAATGAATTAGAGTATCAGAGGAAATTTCATCGCAAATAAGCAGATGCATAAATATGGCAGAAAGAAAGATATCATCATTAAAAAGTCATGATTATCGTGTATTAATGCAAGTTCATTTTCCATTAGCCATAAAGGGAGTTCTACATACCGATGTTATGCAGCCGTTGGTTTAACTCAGTATGTTTTTTAAGGTCTCGTGTTCGAAGATCTTAGATTCTGAAGTGTTGTTCTGATTAGAAGCGGATATTGTTATCACTTTATGTAAGATGGAACAATCTTTCCACCTATGTTCTTTGATATAATGATACATTTAATTGTACATCTTTCTAATGAGGCTCAAATATGTGGTCATGTTCAGTATCGATGGATGTATCCAATTGAATGATATTTAAGAAAATTAAATATTATGGTGTTTAATAAAGCTGCACCCGAAGGTTGTATTGCCTAGGGATATTTATGTGAAGAATATATTACATTTTGTGACATGCATATGGATTATGACAATAGTGTTAAATTCAATAGATTCGAATGAAAGAATAATGGGGAGTTATCCACTGAAGAACCCAACAAACTATGGATATTTCAACAGAATGGAAGAGCTATTCTCAAGAGCATATGTCGATCTATTTCAAATGAGGAAAGAGATCTAATTCAGTAATATATTTTAATACAATTAGATGAGGTTTAATAATTTTTAGAAGAATACTCTTCAACAAGTACAAAAAATAGGACTTCCTAAAATGGTTCAAGGATAGCATTCATCGGTTAAAGGTTGCCAAAGATGAACGGTGGAGCATAGATCTTGATATTCTCCAACAGAGTCCATTCTCACAGGTAGTCTCTCGTTCTGGCTATATCATAAACGAATTCAGATTTCGTAAAAAGTCAATTGATGAGAATAAAGCAACACAACTTTTCGGTGTTAGGGAAGTGGGTTGATGATGCCTACACGTCAATCCATGTATGTAAATTATTTTGTAAATTTTGAGAATTTTGAGAATGAAATATCTTATCTTAATTGTTTTAATGATTTTTGCAGGAAAAAATGATCAGGCTCTCTACCACCACCTCACTAGATAGCACGAGAATGTGCACGTTACCTTTATCTGCCGACGAAGCCTTCGTCCAAGCCACAGGCCCAGAACACAATGGGCGTATACACTGTAGGAGACGAGGAACAATAATCCGTACATGGTATAGAATGAGTAGTGCTAGTTCCCGATCATCGTCACAAGGGAGCCAGAGGGAGAGAGATGGAGAGAGAGTTGTCCGAGGTCAAGGCAAAGATGTGTACGCAAGATGAGGAGATGGCCAAGATGCATTCTAACATGGTGATCTTATTGGCATACATTAGCCATCTCCAAAACGAGACCAATCGACCAATAAACCCTGCACTACTCGGCAACGATGAGGAGGATAGTAATGAGGAGAGCGACGAGAGCGAAGACACTGAGTAGATTAAGTTTTATAAAGCTTGTTTCAATTTATAGTTACTTTGAACGTCTATAGTTTGTAATTTTTAAAACTCCATGAAACAACTTTGCTTCTTAGCATGGAGGCCTTGCTTTGCATTGAATTGTTATGTGTTTGTTAGATGTCTATTTTTAAGTGAATTTTTATGTGTGGATGTTGCATATTTATTTTGTAATGTATTTGTTCTAGCCAGTGTTGCAATAGTCGGCCGACTATCCCGAATAGTCGGTCCGACTATGCGGTGCGGGGGGTCTCCGACTGAATAGACCTCCAGTCAGTCAATAGTCGGCCCGACCAAATAGTCGACCGACTGACCCGACTATTAGGCCGACTGGAGTTTGACTTCTGATATTTTTATTTTTTTTATTTTCAATTTTCAATTTTTATGGGTTACATTTTACCACGGTATCGCAACAAATGTCAAATTCTATATATCTATTATATTGATTGGTACTTTTATCTTGGATTCATGTTAACTAATGACCATATATGTATAAAAATATAAGAATATATGTAGTATAAATAATTTTTTTATTAAAAAATACAAAATCGAATAATTCCGAATAGTCGCCCGAATACCGATTATTCTCTATTCAGTGACCCCTCCGACTGAACACCGAATACCGTCTTCTGCAACACAAGCTCTAGCAAAAGGGTATAGACACCATATTACAGTAATTTTTTTATTACTTCAAGTTCATAGGGGACGGTCGTTGAGTGTCCCATATAACTGCGGATGTGACGGTTGCAACCATCTCCTAAAATCATCAGGGGATTATTGGTGCGTTTTTGGTGGTTCAATGAACGAAGGGAACCGTTTAGACCGTCCCATCCACACTTCTATGCCCATCTCTAAACAAGGTGGGCTTGGTCTTAACTAGAGGGGACGGTCACAACCGTCCCTGCTAGTTCTATGAAGGGATCGTTATGGCCATCCCCGCCTACCACCAAGGGCTTACTGGTGACTGATTCAGGCATGGCGACTAAATGGGACAGTTTCGACCATCTCATCCGCACTTTTGTGACCGTCTCAAACATGGAATTGAACTGGAGAGCTGTCTCTTGTAGTTGGTTATGATCATCCCCGACCACCAGGGGCTTGAAGGATATGGTTAGATCCTCAAGCGCATCACGGAAGCGTGAGCGTCGTATCGAATACGACGAGGAGCGACTAGTCGCACTAGTTGCTCGATGCAGCGGAATTTAAAAAAATATATACGATAAAACCACATGATCCAAGAACACTTCTCGGATCGTTTCGTCTAAACCACAAACAAGTAATTAGGATTACCTCTTGAAGCGTGGTTGCGATCAAGTCTCTAAACGAAGAGACCTCCTGTCTCAAGTCCGATCCGATGGAGGAGACGCTTGCGAGCGTGGGGATGAACCGTGTGCTTCTCGCAATCCATGTTGATGATCCAAGCGACGGATCTCCTGATCTCGACACACATGATCCGTCGTCTTCTTCACGAGCGAGGCGCACCGAAGGAGACGGAAATCCACGAGCAGACGAACGAGCAGCATAACGACGATGCCGCGGCGATGGAGAACCTCTCTAGGTCATCCATTGTGGACGGCCATGAGAGGAAGAGAGATGGCATGTAGAGAGAAAGAGAGAGAGAGATGTGCTACAATAGCATGTAAAATAGATAGCATGGTATGCCTCTCTATTTATAGGGTTTTGGGATCCATGGATCTCAATCCATGGGATATATAAATCAATGGATGAGATTGATTTATGTCAATCCAATGGTCAAGATTGTTGTTGGTAAAAGCCAACAACTTGTGATTTAATTTTGATAAAATATATTTGATAAATCAAATAAATATTAATATCAAATTAAATCAATCAAATAAGGAGAGAAAATACAAAGGAGATCAACCTTCCCCTTTAGAGGGAGGTGACGACCACCAATCCCACAAGGGATTTGGTGCCGCCCCCTCCTTTCCTAATGGGAGGGCAATCTCATGGATTCCCATGAGATTGCACATCTCCTTGATTTTCTCTCTACTTATTTTCCAACAACTATTTGTTGGGATTTTTATTCACCAAAAATAATTCTCAATTAATTTTGGGAATATTACAATCTTGACATTGGAATATTGTGAATCATATTCACAACCCAAAACAAAATGTAATTTACATTTTCAATTAATCAGACAATGTGTATCCAATACACATTAATAATTAATCTACTAATATAAATTATATTTAACTCTCTCTCTCTCTCTAATACATTATAAATCACATTTATAATATATTATGAATAATTAGATATTACTATCCACATTATCCTTATCCATAATAATTATATCACATTTAATTATATTGGATAACTTATTCTCTTGTGCTCAAATAATATGAATCACATTCACATTATTTACATCTTTGATAATCAAATCACATTTAATTATCTAAGATAACTCTCCTAATAATATGAATCAAATTCATATCATTCATGATAATTAAATCATATTTAATTATCCATTTTCTCATTGCTCGGATCAACAATAGAATTATCCATGAACTCTTTCAAGGATAATGCGCTTTATCCGCGAATACTTGGAGATAAGGACGGGGCGATTGTATTGTTCCACGTATAGTGACATGGATATTGAGATCATATTTCAAATCCAGATCGGGGGCCTCCCACAGATGCTTGATTAAATCAAGACCGCAAATCTAATCTTCTCATTGCATCTGAATCACATTCAGATCAATGTCCAACATTTGGACTAAGATCAGATTACTTCTCTACTGAGAGGAGTCACTAAAACCCAGACCTGTTTCATCACTCCCTAGGAATGGAAGCGTCATGGTTATACAATCGTTTATGATCACATCACCCTCATGTATTCCTAATACCTGTACATCCTGCATACTGTAAGACACAGATTAAACTCGAAGTATCTAGATGAACTTTACACTGTCTACTTCATGGTTTTATCAGTAAGTTTCTCATTCGATCATTGGGTGTTGGTATCGATCATATACTTTCCAAAAGCATATATCATACCTAGGTCTTGATCATATACTTTCCAAAAGTATATATCAAACCTACAAATTCAGTCAAGCTTCCAAAGCGAGACGACCATGCGCATGGAATTCGATTCTTCCTAATATCTCATGAGTGAGCTCATGTCTTCCGGTTCAGTAACTGAACCTGTATGATCCCTTTGAGAGATCGTATTACTCATATGCCCTTATATGCACACCAGCGCGCTGGTTTATAGACCTTGATTAGGTCATCAACCTATTGGTCTGCCAATGTACATATTAAAACATATAGTAACACATCTGTCTCCGGTCAGAGGATGTGTGCCTCTATCGTGACAGCATATGATATAGGATTTTGGTTATCTCGATCTCGTTAAGTCAACTCTTTGACCTAACTAATCCGACACCTCCAAATCTCTATTCCTATACAGAGGACCTGCATCAAGAGGTCGGTCAGATATCAGCCTAACTGAGATAGGATTGCCATCTCATACTCTGGCTGGAGATCATCTCTTAATAATCATTTGACGGTGCTTGACGAGTCCTCAATCTAACTTATTAGATATTCATCTAAGCACCAGCCTCTATGATTCAATAATTGAATCAACAGCTGTATGATCATTAAGATGGCCATGGTACATAACCCTAATTGTACTAAGGGACCTATTATGCAAATTATTCATTCTTCATTTCAGATCAGGGAATGATATTCGCAATAACATTTATTGCATAATGGCTCGCCATGGGCTCACATGTCCAACAATCTCCCACTAGCCCAAAGAGCCATTAATGGGCTAATCATTTAAACCCACACTCATGTGACAATCATAGGCTATTAAGAAAATAGCTAGGTAAGTTGGTCAGCCACTCTGTTCCAGCGAGACTACGCCAAGTCCTTTTACGACATTTGCATATCCCCAGTAACAGTGCTCACATTTAATGCGAATGTTGCATCTCATGCAGCCAATACTCATTCTTGTTAAAGCTATTATAGGGTCCTTGACACTATAGCTTAATAATTGGTATAACCAGCATTTCCATAATCCTTATCAGAATACCTTTATCCCTGGAGATCACTATCTCTAGAAGTATCCAACGTTAAGACCTTTTAGATCATTATCTATAAAGTCTTAAGTATTTGAAGATAAGACTTTGAGATCACTATCTAAAAAATCTTATCATCTATGAAGATTTTGTTATTACTGCAATCAAGTGTTTTATCTCCACAGTAGGATTAGTAACAGTTTACTACGTACACATCCAGCATTCTCAGCTTCTCGCAACTGATGCACAAGTGCAAACAGTTCTAGCATTCACTTCCTCAACCTTTTTGAGGTGCTATCCCTTTAGATAGGTCAATAACATATCTTACGGGAAGGAAGCTTTTCTTGGAATTTTCCAGAAAATGAAATAAGACCAAGGTGTACTACTAATGTGTTGATCCCAATACCCTCTTCTCTTTGCTTATGAATGACTTCAGAAACTAAGATCTAAGAGGTATCCTTGAGATCATATCTCAATGTATGGGATAACCAGATTATAAAACACTTATTATTATCATCCTTAGATCATTCCAAATGATCAGGATAATATCTACATTTAGCATGATGAACACAATGGCACTCCCACTAAGCTTCATATGGTTTATCAAGATTTTATCTGAAACCATAACATTTATGATTTCATTAAATCCAATATTCCAACTACAAGAAGCTTATTTGAGAGTAGCTATGGTTAGCAATATTCTGATGGGTTAAAGCAAGGTCACTGGAGAGCAAGTTTCATCACAAGCGATGTCTTCTCTTCGGTGTGTAGCTCATAGCTACCGTGCTTTGAAGGTCTCTACCTTCTCATTAGGTTCCCTCTTTCTCTTGAAGATCCATTTAAACTTTAATGGGTCTTACCCATATAGGTGGATCCTCGATGGTCCATATACAACACTTGTATATGAAGTCTACTTTAGACTTTATTGCTAACATCCATCTTTCCTTGTTATGATCCTCATGAATTTCATCACATGAAATCCGATCATTGTCAGATTTCTCTGACACATGGAATCCATCCTCAAACTCATTTGAAGAGGTATTAGTGTTTCATCTTTAATTATCCTTTTAGTTTCCAATTTTAGGAGCCTCGTTATCTTCTCAAGATTAAATGAGTTCCTTTACTTCATTTTATCTTGATTCTTAAGAGAGTCATCCGCTAAGAATCACATTCTCAGAGATGAGATCCTTTAAGAATCTCAAGGTCATAAAGTAGATATACAATACCATCCTTTATTTTCCTAATGAAGTAGCACTCTCTAGTGCTAGATTCCAGCTTACATGCATGGAACCTTATTAAGTATATAATGTATTCTCTACTACATATATACCTTGGAAACTAAAAGATAATTATGCTAGGATTAATCATTGATTAAATCATGTCACACATGATTAATTTTATCTCCCTACAACTATATTGAGTTAAGGTTCATTAGGAGGATTGAGATAGGAATGATATTCATATCTCCATAAGGTATTTCTTGAATTCATCTAAAAGGTACAGGCTACCTTGGTTAGATCAAATTCATTTCATCTTCCTTCAAACTTTGATTCTAAACCAAAATTATGAAATCTTTGAACATTTCAAAGTTTTCTAAGTGAAGAGAAGAAATCTCATATCACAAATAATCACTAATAGATATCACATATCCATAATGTTTATTCTGATATAGATGATTCACACACATCAATATGTATGAGATCTTGAATACCTTAACGTCTTACACCTTTCCCAAAGAAGGGTGTATTGGACATTTTTTACTTTGAATACAATATTCACAAGTATGTGAGATTTGAATCTTTAGACGATCTAAAGTTTCATGTCTCACTAGTCCATTGATCTCATCAACAAACATATGTCCAAAACTTGATGCCAGATCATTGTCAAATGATCTTTATCCTCCTATTGATCTTTAAAGGTTTAATTTTCAGTATTAGAAATCTTAATGAACCATTCATTAATTTTCTAATTTAATAGAGTCCACTAGATTTTAGATTACTATCTGAAATATCTCCATCATAACTCTTTATGATAGATTTATTACAGAATTCATGTTTATATCCAACAATTAGAAATAAACAGTGAGTGTATTCTAATATCTAGGTCATAGAGACATTCTCTAAGACTAAGGGCTCCCACTGAAAATATGAAGTTCATTGATCCAATGGAAATTGTTGCAACACTTGCATCACTTTCAACATGGATGACCAATAAACCTTAAGATCAAATTTCTAATATTCTAATACATATGCAACCAATTACAAGTGTCATTAGAAGATTGAGATACAATTTTTTAGACTTTACCTTATCAAATAAGTAAGTCAATTTCAATGATTATATGTAGGTTATTTTGATGTATTATCCGATTCCTTCTCTAAGGATTCTAGATAGATTTGATAGTCATACTATCAATACATCAACAAATTGCAGTATTGGCATTCATCCAACTCTTTGGATGTCATGTGAAAGTCACAGAAATACAGTCAACTCTTTGATTATACTTCTTGCTTGGGTCCAACCCATGCTTCCACTGCGCTCCCTTTTTCTATAAACAACCATTGCTTAAGACTAAGGACCTCTTATGTTAAATTCAAAAGAATTTAATGTAAGAGCATTTCGACATTTATACATGCTTCACCCAATTCATACAATATGAATATTATGAAGCTTCATGAATGACTAGAGTATAGACGATAGAATGATGACACTCATCATTTACATCCATCTAAACTCTTAAAACATAGGTTCAGGTAGGTATTCAAACAATTTGAATACATCATCTCTTATAGAGCTACCATTCTACATGATGCAGAGAACCATGTCATTCATGATTAAATGTCAAGAGCACATATGCATGCCAGAAAATTTTTATTGATTTTATAAGGATTATTTGATAATTACGATCATCATCGACATGTCACTTCCAAAGTACATTCAATGAGATCAAGACTTACAGAGACATACAAACCCTAGGGTTTTAGTCCTATTGTCTTATTTAATTATCACTTCTCATTATTATGAGGAAACTTGCACATTGCAATCATATACATTATGTGTCCAATTGCAAGTACAATATCTGGATCAAGGGTCCAATCCATGATATTTTACTGGTTATTATTGAGTATATCATTGAGTGGGTTTAATGAAAGATTATCTGAAATAAGAAATTTTGCATAAACTTATATAAATATATAATTTACTTTGATTTAGGAATTTTTATATCAAAGTTGTCTTGCCATGTCAACAATGAAAGTTCATTCCCTTAATCACTTTCAATGTAAGAGATATACTTACCATTATATCTCAAGCAAGATCTGGGATCTCCTTCCTTATCTTTGTTGCATCCCAATAATATGAGAACCTACAACTCGGATAAAAAGAAGCAGGAACACATTCCGCCTTGCAAGTCCAACTTGCATCTCCTAATTCGGTCTTTAACACCCTGGCCCACCACCCCTAAGGTGATGTTGACCCGTCATTAATTGAACCAACCGTCAACAGAATTCAACTCGCTATGCGCAATCCAATATCGCCCCAATAATATAAGGACCCGATATTGGGGTCACTACGCATACGTCCTTACTCTTTCAAGAAGCGACGAGCCCGATCCAAATAGATCATATGCAGGAGCTGTCACTTCGGACAGGTGCCTCCCACATATAATATCTAGCGACGAAACCCTTCGCCTTGACGGGAGACCATGGATGTCACTTATGTGATCCTCCATCTCTTATTCAAATTTAATTAATTACTATGAATCATATTCATATAATCAATTCTTCCAAGGGAATTATCAACTCTAATCATATTTGAGTATTCTAATTAGACATAATCAATTCAATTATATTAAATTAATTATCAATCCAATTCAATCAATCAAACTTGATTGTTATGCTTGAATATATATATATATGGTATTATTCTCAAAGTACGTATTAATTCGTATTTTAATAATTAGAAAAATACAACTTAATCCCTCGGACATTATCCCGGCCCTACCCGCTGTCATGGCCAGTACCGGCGGGAGTGGGACGGACCGCATACGTTGCAACCCGCTACCCCAGTGATCCCCGACTAGACACCATATCCGCCCCGGGAAAGGATAATACCAAATTGATTAATTTGTACTCGAGATGATCATCGGTTCTTCAACCGAAATTGTACCATATAGTAATCAAAATAATTTTAATTATAAGGAAATTTGCTAGACAAATTCCCAATCCTATTCAAGCAAGGAGTTTGATGATTGTGTTTCCAATTATGATCTAGATCACATCTAATCAACTAATTGGTTGAGGCTAAGTCAATTAAGGAAATAATCATCTTTCAATATTTCTCATATTTTCCATAATTATTTCTTGAAATTAACAATTAATTTCATTAATTGACAATCACATGGTTCTTGATTAGGAGAGTAATTTCAGCAATGACCCATACTTACTAAAATTAGCATATCTCAATCAATTTAAATCCAAATTAAGAAAAGTAAGATTCTATAGTTTGCTAATTTGATTTACAACAGAATATATATGATTTTCACGCATTTTGAGGCGTCTCTAAACAGTAAATAACTCCTTAATTACGTTAAGATTCGAAGTTCCCGTAACAGTAAATACATGTTCATTAAAACAACCATATCTCGAGCATACGAAATCCGATTTACGCAAATTCAGATCCTATGGTTTCTTTATTTAATGGGGAACAAAATCCAAATGCTATTTTCGTGTTTAAACAATTTAAACAGGGTCGAAAAAATATACTAAACAGATCTACGAAATCAAATGCGATAAAAACTTTCGCGACCTTAACGAACCCAAGTCGTCCTCGATTAGCGAATCATATTCGAAACCATCGACCTAAGGCTCTGATACCACTTGAAGGATATGGTTAGATCCTCAAGCGCATCACGGAAGCGTGAGCGTCGTATCGAATACGACGAAGAGCGACTAGTCGCACTAGTTGCTCGATGCAACGGAATTTAAAAAAAAATCATACAACGAAACTACATGATCCAAGAACACTTCTCGGATCGTTTCATCTAAACCACAAACAAGTAACTAGGATTACCTCTTGAAGCGTGATTGCGATCAATTCTCTAAACGAAGAGACCTCCTGTCTCAAGTCCGATCCGACGGAGGAGACGCTTGCGAGCGCGGGAATGAACCACGTGCTTCTCGCAATCCATATTGATGATCCAAGCGACGGATCTCCTGATCTCGACACACGAGATCCGACGTCTTCTTCACGAGCGAGGCACACCGAAGGAGACGGAAATCCACGAGCGGACGAACGGGCAGCATAACGACGATGCAGCGGCGATGGAGAACCTCTATAGGTCATCCATGGTGGACGGCCATGAGAGGAAGAGAGATGGCATGTAGATAGAAAGAGAGAGAGAGAGATGTGCTACAATAGCATGTAAAATAGAGAGCATGGTATGCCTCTCTATTTATAGGGTTTTGGGATCCATGGATCTCAATCCATGGGACATGTAAAATCAATGGATGAGATTGATTTATGTCAATCCAATGGTCAAGATTGTTGTTGGTAAAAGTCAACAACTTGTGATTTAATTTTGATAAAATATATTTGATAAATCAAATAAATATTAATACCAAATTAAATCAATTAAATAAGGAGAGAAAATACAAAGGAGATCAACCTTCCCCTTTAGAGGGAGGTGACGGCCACCAATCCCACAAGGGATTTGGTGCCGCCCCCTCCTTTCCTAATGGGAGGGCAATCTCATGGATTCCCATGAGATTGCACATCTCCTTAATTTTCTCTCTACTTATTTTCCAACAACTATTTATTGGGATTTTTATTCAGCAAAAATAATTCTCAATTAATTTTGGGAATATTACAATCTTGACATTGGAATATTGTGAATCATATTCACAACCCAAAATAAAATGTAATTTACATTTTCAATTAATCAGACAATGTGTATCCAATACACATTAATAATTAATCTACTAATATAAATTGTATTTAACTCTCTCTAATACATTATAAATCACATTTATAATATATTATGAATAATTGGATATTACTATCCACATTATCCTTATCCATAATAATTAAATCACATTTAATTATATTGGATAACTTATTCTCTTGTGCTCAAATAATATGAATCACATTCACATTATTTACATCTTTGATAATCAAATCATATTTAATTATCTAAGATAACTCTCCTTATAATATGAATCAAATTCATATTATTCATGATAATTAAATCATATTTAATTATCCATTTTCTCATTGCTCGGATACATATATCAACAATAGAATTATCCATGAACTCTTTCAAGGATAATGCGCTTTATCCGCGAATACTTGGAGATAAGGACAGGGCGATTGTATTGTTCCATATATAGTGATATGGATATTGAGATCATATCTCAAATCCAGATCGCGGGCCTCCCATAGATGCTTGATTAAATCAAGACCGCAAATATAATCTTCTCATTGCATCTGAATCACATTCAGATCAGTGTCCAACATTTGGACTAAGATCAGATTACTTCTCTACTGAGAGGAGTCACTAAAATCCAGACCTGGTTCATCACTCCCTAAGAATGGAAGCGTCATGGTTATACAATCGTTTATGATCACATCACCCTCAGGTATTCCTAATACCTGTACATCCTGCATACTGTAAGACTCAGATTAAACCCGAAGCATTTAGATTAACTTTACACTGTCTACTTCATGGTTTTATCAGTAAGTTTCTTATTCGATCAGTGGGTGTTGGTATCGATCATATACTTTCCAAAAGCATATATCATACCTATGTCTTGATCATATACTTTCCAAAAGTATATATCAAACATACAAATTCAGTCAAGCTTCCAAAGCGAGACGACCATGCGCATGGAATTTGATTCTTCCCAATATCTCATGAGTGAGCTCATGTCTTCCAGTTCAGTAACTGAACCTGTATGATCCCTTTGAGAGATCGTATTACTCATATGCCCTTATATGCACACCAGCGCGTCGGTTTATAGACCTTGATTAGGTCATCAACCTATTGGTCTGCCAAATGTACATACTAAAACATATAGTAACACATCTGTCTCCGGTCAGAGGATGTGTGCCTGTATCGTGACAGCATACGATATAGGACTTTGGTTATCTCGATCTCGTTAAGTCAACTCTTTGACCTAACTAATCCGACACCTCCGAATCTCTATTCCTATACAGAGGACCTGCATCAAGAGGTCGTTCAGATATCAACCTAACTGAGATAGGATTGCCATCTCCTACTCTGGCTGGAGATCATCTCTTAATAATCATTTGACAGTGCTTGACGAGTCCTCAATCTAACTCATTAGATATTCATCTAAGCACCAACCTCTATGATTCAATAATTGAATCAACAGTTGTATGATCATTAAGATGGCCATAGTACATAACCCTAATTGTACTAAGGGACCTATTATGCAAATTATTCATTCTTCATTTCAGATCAGGGAATGATATTCGCAATAACATTTATTGCATAATGGCTCGCCGTGGGCTCACATGTCCAACAGGGCTTACTAGTGTGTTTTCTGGGGTCTCGACGACCGGAGGGGATGGTCAAGACCGTCTCATTTATTCCTCTGTGGCCGTCTCCAAAAATCGGTGATATGGAGGAGACGGTCGTGACCGTCCCCTATATATAGAGGGAGGACAGTTTCCACTATCCCCACAAATACTATAGCGGGACGGTCACTGACCGTCGCCTCTGCTTGGAACAAAAGGGACGGTCACTGATTGTCCCGTATGGTTTCCAATATAGGTCGTTTGTTTTTTGCATCCCCTATGGTAAAATGCGACGACATCAAAGGAGACGCTTACATGACCGCCCTCGATAATCAAAGGGGGCATTCGTGGACGTTTAGGGGATGATTGTTGACCGTCCCCTAAGGTTACTCTGCTAGTAGTGAAGGGCACATGTATTAATGCTACATTACCATAAAAGAAGTCAACAATATGAGAGAGAAGAAATAAGACAATGAGTTCTTCTTCGGTGGTTGCAAGAGGTGACTAACCATTGTCATATCTTGTGTCTTCTTCTTCACGTGCTTTCGTGGTAATTGATTGTGCAATTGGTTTTAATCAAAGACTGGTTTCAAATTGTAGTTCAACCTAATGGGAGGACGTGATGCAATGGGATGCATTCTTAATTTAAAATCCATGAAGAATCGACGATTACAATTTGTTGATTTCGGGATCATCTAGAAACCGATCGAAGAGATCAAGGAGGCCATATAAAGGGGTTTCCATGCTTTAGATGAGCCTCTACTCACATTTTTTAGATCTTGAAGTGATCTAGATTTCACCTTTTTGAGGAAATTGGTGAAAATCATGTTGAATAATTCATACTAGAGGAAGATCACATTACAATGTGCAACTCATACGACGAGGTTCACATTGAAAGGTGCATTGTTCTCCATTAAATGCTTAAACAAGAAGAATGATTTCATTTTATGACACTAGCAAGTAAAGAATATACTCACATGAGAGAATTTTATGAAATCTCTTCAAACCGTAGAGAAAAAGCTAGATAATATGAAGGAGAAAAGTGAAAGGATGTGAGAGATCCCACGAGCAATATAATTCAATTGTTCTTTTAAGACAACATTACTCATGAAGTTAAATGTCTGGATGATCTGACTGAGGTCTAGAAGAAGCTTGAGAAACAATACAAGTCTAAATATTTGATAAATATGTTAATGTTGAAGAAGCACGATGGTCATAAGATGACCAATGGGACAAAGCTATAGGGGCACTTGCATGATATAAACAACATTTCAATGGACATTTTCACACTTGAGGGAAAGAACAAGAAAGGAGAGTCTCTCTTTATGGAAGAAGATAAGGAGTTGATCATGTTGAGTTCTTCCATATACCTACAATCATATTGTGACGAGATTACTCTGCGACAAGGAGACAATCGATGTTAGATCTTTGGTTCGATGCTTACGAATGAGTCTCCATAGAGGTCGTTCTGAGGAAAAAGATGATGAAGTTCATGTGCAGACAATATAGAGAAAATATTAAATCAGATAGATGAGCTTTAGAGGTTGATTTAAATCATGTAGTCCAATGAGATACTTCCACTATGATAAAGGGAGTCACATGATTGTTGATAGTCCGAGAAATTTAAAGGAGAATTGGAAAAATAAGACTTGTGATTTAGACTCATACCATATTCATTCTATCATAGTATATTAGGGAGACTTCCTAGCATGATCTAATTACACTCAAGGGCGAGATTGTTATAGCTAGAAACAATATGGGGATAAATAATTTGAAAGGAAGTTGAGCTCCCAATCCTAATAAGGATATATTGGATAATATTCTACGCGGTATACATTTGGTCATAAGTCATATGGATATTGTACTTGCATTATATATAGAGTGGTGGAGGCATTGCCACCACAACACCACAAGAGAATATAAGAATTTGAGAGAGAGAGAGAGAGCGAAGGAAGGAAGAGAGAGAGAGAAAATGAAGATGGGTGTACTCGTTCTTCTTCTTAATGACTTTTCTTCTCTAGTGATTGTGAGAGATGATCGACCATCATAGCATCATCTGTTTTCGTATTCAAATGATTGTGTCAATTGATGTAGAAAATTGTTAGTCAATAATGGTTCTAATGAAGGACTCATCTCAGTAGAGGGAACAAGTGTAGGCTGAGACAGGGGTGTCTCTCCTAATGTTAAAGCCTAATCTGACAAACTTGGGACTGTAAGAGAGGTACATGGATATGAATCGAAGTAGTGTCTAAAGATAGTGAAAGGCAGTGACACATGAGTAACAATACTAGAAAAGGAGAATAGATTCGAATAAAAGGGACGTTGACAATGATATAATGCCTTCATGACCTCGAGTTGTAGCATTGATATCTCTTTTCATTCCTAGTATACACTACGAACACACATTTGTCTGCTCTAGTCCCTCCCAAGATCAACAAGATGAACAAAAGTAACATAAAAAACATTCTAGGAAGAATATGGAACACCTCCCTCTTTGAGTAGAGAACCTCAATGGGTACTTGCTTAACAAAAATAGTGGAAAGCATGTGATTAGTAAAAAATCAAGGATAAACACCAAATACCCCATATATGAGCATGTAACATGGAAATGGGTGAACATTGTACAAACAAAATCAACAATGTGTTAATGCTTACGTTCAACAACCCTATTTTTGTGAAGTGTGGGCACAACTAGTTTGATGAAGAATCCTATGAGAGGAGAAAAAGTCAACAAGTCATGAGGTAGAAATTCCGTGACATGATCAGATTAAATAGTCTTCACAGTGACCTCAAAATGAGTTCTAATTTCATAAACAAAGGTGACAATAATAGAGTAAACATCAAACTTGTTCTTGATCAAAAATATCCGGAGACACATGAGAGATCATTAACAAGAACATGACAATGATCATTCCCCAATCAATCAGGATGTTTACTTGGTCCTCAGATTATAAGATGAATTATATCAAATAAAGCAACAGAATGGGTATCAGTACACTAAAGAAAAAGGCTTCCATGATTCTTTCCCAATTGACAGAGCTAAGTAGTGGGAAGGAGTTGATGAATCACTAGATGAAGTGTCTGCAGAGACAAATGGCCCAGGAGTTTGTTGAGCGTCTGAAAAAGAAATAATCAGAACCCACCAGCAGAGGAAATCAAGGTCTGAACCAAATGATAAACACACCCTTCTTCATGGCCCCAATTATTTGTCCTTCCAGTCGTGATGTTGTAAAAATTAATGATATGTCAGTTGTAGAGATATGTGTAAATAATACTAACAGAGAGCAAATTGATGGGGAACTCATGGGCAAACTATATATAAATGAGTCTGGTACTTGAGGTAAGGGTAGCCTCGCACTTCTCTTCAAGTGGTGACAGTCTGCCACTAACAACCTGCACATTCTTTCCTAAACATACTGAATGTATATATCTAATGAGATTTTTTCTCCACAAATATGAGTAGAAACTCCAGTATCAACGACGCACTCGATATAGAAACTACGCTTAAAAGAATAAGCAAGACTAACAGAGCTACATGCAACAACAGTCGTATCAAAATGATTGCATATCGCTTGAGTAGCAGGAGGGAAATCATGCTTGTTTTTACATCCAATATTAGGTTGACCATGATTTCTATAGAACGAGCATTGTATATATCTTCATACTCTGTTAGAAAATAGGAATAAAACGTATCAGAGAAATAAATATAAGACATGGAAGAACAAGAGATTTTTACGTGCAACCCTAGTCCCTGACGAGTGAGATGAAACCTCGGGCTGATAGTCTATTACTTTTCTCATATGGATACAAGGGGTGTGGGGGTCTATATATAGCCTCCACTGAGTCTCCACATCTCCAAACCGGTAGATGTGGAACTATACTCTGGATGGGGTAAATGGATCCTATCTCTCTCATAAGTGACGCATAACCAAATACTCCAACATACTCTGCCAGGGTCAACATGACATTGATATCATCCTTGATATTCACCTTGGACTCCACAACATGGATAAGTAGTAATGGCAACCTTTAGCTATGGAAGAATGCGCTCTATTGTATCTGTAAAGAGCACAAGTAAGTACCTGCGATAATTTTTTTTTGCATAACAAGTACTCTTACATTAAGTGGACAAAGTTCTAATAAGTTAAACATACCTCACCTTTTCATATAATAGAGGGATTACATCGAAATAGGAGACAAGCAGACAACAAGTTGCACCGCTAATCTTTTTTGAATTGCAAAATCAAGCCTTTTGAATTTGGTCTCATCTTTTTCTATGAGCCAAATAATGGAAGTTATGTACTTCTTCTATCAATCCCCATGTGTAAATGAATAGGATATCTTTTATACACAACTTATGTATGCTCATAGTGTGCAAAAAAACTATGTAGGCGTGAGCTAGGCCATACCATGAATGCAACCTTCGATGGCCCAAGATATCATATATAGCTGCAGCTCTATTGAGTGTTGATGGGTATTGAGTTTTTGCATTGATAACCACAACAAATCGATGCAGCATGGTTGCAAGGTTGGTTGGGAACAACATGAACGGCAATGATAAAGTATCCGTATTTGTATTTAAAAATAGATAAAATATAATACATATTGTATCCTAACACATACACCACTATCAATTGCGGTTACCTTCCCATGATTTTTTGTGTTCGAATTGTCCTTAAAAAAACCAACTATTAATTTCAGTTAAAAAAAGAATGTTAACGAAATGGCGATAAAATATAGATTGTTGTTAAATACAAAGATTATGTTTACAACAAATAAATATCACTGGATAGTATATCAATGCTTTTAAAAGCTTTCGTCGCCTAAAGATCCATTTTGCAGTGTTAGTTCTGCTTGCTGCATTTCTCGTGGTTTAAGTTGGACATTATCTCATCGTGGCCATGCATACGTTATTATTCTTGATGTTGGAAAATATTCATATCTTATATTTGTTTATGTAATAGTAGATAATTTATTTAAATCCAAGACATCACATCGTACTCGCTGTCTTTCTCTAGGCAACACATATATTTCTTTCGGATAATTAAAATAAAACTCCTGGGGTGAGGGGTGGTGGTTATCGTTATAACTGCGTCCAATAAAAAATATACTTGCAACAACAACGCTGATATATTTTAAATCTCTTCCGTTAATAAAACTTAAAAATAAAAACTATAGTTATTTGATTATATATAAGCAACAATAACTAACAAAAAATTGGGCGTTTGGTCTAGTGGTATGATTCTCGCTTTGGGTGCGAGAGGTCGCGAGTTCGATTCTCGCAACGCCCCTTATTTTGAATTAATGTTCATTTATTCTTCTTTTCACAACTATCTCTGCCTAGTAAATTATAAAAAAGAGACTTATCTATAAACCGAACCTCAGTATTGATGCTTGTTTTCGAGACGTGAAAGTGTTGTGCATTCATTATTTTTAAAATGTCTAATATGGTATTCTATAAACCACAAGCAATAAAGTTTAGTACTTTCGCTGTCATGCGAGTTGGGTGCATAAGTAGTAGGATCTTTTCTCGTTATATTTCCTTTTTTCTATTGTGGGATCCTTCGTGGGCCCATACCGACCTCATGAACCGGAGAAGAACGTGTCCACGAGGGTGTGGTCGGCCCGTCGAGGGACTGGGCCGCGCCCGATGGTGGTGGTGGAGCCACGTCGCAGCCCTCCTTTCTGGATCACACGAATCTCTGGTTCCCCCCTCTCCTTGAGGCTCACATTCCACCACAACTCCAGCTCTGCTCCTCCTCTTCCGCAGCACAAAATTTTCAGGTTCGCAGAAATATGGAGACACGGTATCCCTGACATGGGAGCGTAGTTAATAATTGATGGCAACCTTACGTTTCCAAATTGGTTGGAGGCCTTCTTGATTTTACTCCTTTTGTTTAAAGTTTTTTATGCGGGCCACTTACGTGCAGCTCCCTCGATCTGTTGGAAATTATATCACCAAACAAGTGCTTCATATAGGGGTCAAATGTGAAATTTCTAAAATCTTAGAGGTAAATTTATATACCCGGAGCTATATTGTGAAACAAAACAAGAAATATTGAAGATTAATGTAAGAAGATATTATCAAACATTCATCCAATCACAGTCAGGTGGTCGAGGACTGTGGGGGTGCCGGTAATTCTTTCATGTTCTCGTTTTCACAAGAATTTTTTTAGATTCCCTTTTATTTTGGATCATGCAAATGTACAACGTAGCAAATGGCAATTGGTCCCATATATTACCCACTGTTGTGGCGTCACCTTGTTTTAAGAATTATTCCTCGAGAGGGTTTATTACTCGTACTGATTAAATATTTTAGTACATTTGATGCACGATTAATTTTCTATTTATATTATCCCGGGAATATCTGCATAATTAAGGGCCACTTCACCCATTCTGAACCACAAGTATAGACTACAAGATTTTGTTTATTATATTTAGTCCTAATCCAGCAAAACTAAATTATTTTCCAGTATGACCCCGTCTAAGTTCCGAAATTCCAAGAACAATATGCACAAGGAGCATCAGATATTCCTATAAAATTGGAACAGTTCCTCAGCACTCCCTCTATCCCTAATCTCCACCACCCATCTCCTAAAACAAATATCACAAAGTCCTCAAGCATTGAATTAGAACATCCACCGAACCCAAGTCCTGTACTGCTCCATTCCAACCCAATTGGATGCCTCCCAGTATTCTCACATGGAACTCCAATCTCAATTCCTATCCAAATCCCAGCTCCAGTCCGATGATATCCCAATCCCAACTCGAACAAGACCCGAATCGGCCCAGGCGCGAATGGGATTTCCAACTGTCAACCGTCGTCTCCCCGACAACCATCGCCGAAGCTGCCGATGTTCTCGGTGCAATCGAGTTTGATCCATCGGACCGCCTCGTCGCCACCGGAGGAATTGCGCGCAAGATAAAGATCTACGACGCGGCATCATTCCTCCCCGGCGGCAACGAGGGGCCGGTTTGCAATTACTACATATGCACCCCGGCCAAACTCAGCAGCTTGCGGTGGAAGCCTGTGACCGGAAGCTTGTTGATCGGTGCTGCCGATTACGACGGCGTAGTGACCGAGTACGACGTGGAACGGCGTCTCCCGGTGTTCGAGCGGGACGAACATGGGGGGAGACGGGTGTGGTCCGTGGACTACTCACGGTGGGCACCACACGTCGGTGCGTCGGGGTCTGACGATGGCACCGTGCATCTTTGGGACTCGCGGTGCCACTCCGCAGCCACGGCTGCGGTTCTGCGCCCGTCTGAGTCGGGCGCAGCTGTCTGCTCCGCTGAGTTCGACTCAGCCGACGAGACTAGAATCGGGCTCGGCTGTGCGGATACCAACGCGTACATCTACGACATACGCATGGTATTGCGGCCGCTGTCCATCCTCCGAAGCCATACCAGGACGGTAACGTATGTTCGATTCAACGACGATGGAAGGGTGGTCACCGCTAGCACGGACGGAACCATAAAGATGTGGAACTGGGTCGAGCCGGTTGAGTTGAGGACGTTTAAAGGGCACACAAACACGCGTAGTTTCGTCGGACTATCGCTCTGGCGAGGCGGTGGGCTAGTCGGATGCGGGTCGGAGAGCAACGAGATCTACGTCTACGACATGCGTTGGGGTGAGCCTATCTGGGTTCAGAATTTCGGAGGGGGGGATGATCACGACGATCCCAGGCCGGAAAAGGGGTTCGTGAGCGCGATCGCGTGGCGCCATAAGGCGACCGACGATGAGTGCTTGGCAGTCGCGGGCGGATCCGGCGGCACCTTGCAAGCGTGGATGGGCAAGAGGAAGAGGTATCAACGCATCTAATTTTCTTACCTAACACATTGTAAATCAAGTATTTCTTCGTCGTCGGTAATGTGAATCGTAAACATATGAATATGCATGGTTTTTTTCTTCCCTTTTTTCCCGACAAACAAATACGTTTTTGTAGCGTTGGGTTGGCAACTGCAGTCTCGTAATAAGATCATGATGTATTCCTGTATGGTTGTTCTCTTGGATCGATATTTAATGCTGGTCCAAAATAATGTTGCAAGATATATTAGATTGCAAGTTGTCGTGGGAGATGGGGATATAAAATTCCGAGGAACGTGACGTGCAAGGCAACTAGCTGTACAGCCCATGCATGTAGATTTACCAGGAACGTGTGTTTTCTTTCTTCTCGAGATCTGCTAATGCCTGCAAACGGTGCAGGAGATCTGTTCCTCTGAGGCACCGTAAGCTCGAAAATTTAAGAATTAACGAATATGCTTTGGGAGTAGCGGGCCAAGTTGACCTACTTTGGGAGTAGCAGCCCATATTAAGGAATTGTAATGCTAACAGTCAGCTCCTCAAAATTTTGGCTACCATTGGCAACTGTCCTTCCTTCCATTAGTGACATAATCAGTGATTTCTATTCTAAACTCTTTCATTATAGCAATGGGGATTATTGATCCGATTAACATTCCCGCAACCCTTGTCACGCTAACGGAGGTCAAGGTGTCTATTCGATCATTCAAAAAACAAACAAAGCATCAAGACCGGATGGTGTGACAATCGAATTCATCCAAAAAAAAACTGTCCTTTATTAAAGAGGGGCTTCATGAATATGATAGGACACCTTCATGATAGTAATTTTGATTCCAATGATTTGTGTTTCCTTAATAATGCCCTTATCTCTCTAATTTACAAAAAAATGACCCAAAGTTTATTGAAAACAACAGACCAATTAGTCGGATAAACCTTCCAATAAGGATCCTTTAAAAAATCCTTGCTTCATGTTGGTCTGAGAGTACTAGAGATAACATACCTCCGACAAAAGATGATTTTCTTGTGTTCTTGCCTATCCTCAAGTCTTGTTAACTGTCAATACTAAGGCCTTGATCCTCAAAATTAGCTTCTGCAAAGCTTTTGACACCCTGAAGTGGCCCTTTATACTTAGTGCCTTACGAGCGTCTGACATCAACTCAAAATTTGTGAGATGGATAAGTGTAATTCTAAAAACCTCGAGAATCTCCTTTAAAGTAAATGATTCTTTGGTGGGTTTAACGCGGAGTTAGATAAGGGGATCCTTTATCTCCTTACCTTTTTATTCATTTGCTTTCCGTTCTCGATGCTATGCTTGCTAATTAAGTTGTGCGGGAAAAATCTCTGTAAGGGCTTCTTTCAGAAGAAGATGCTTTCACTAATAACGAATTGGATGATCTGTTGATTTTTTTGGAATATGGTGAAACTCGCCTTAAAAATATTTTTCTACTCTTTGGATATTCTCTAAACTTTCCATACTTAAGATAAATGGTTACAAATCAGAATTTTATCCTCTCAACCTTGATGACAATGAAGTTGATGTTATCAAGCGTATGTTGCTTTGGGGAAGAGGCTCCTTTCCGTTGATGTACTTAGGTTTCTTGTTATCCACCTCAAAATCTAAAATTAAGGATTGGTTGATTTTAATTGAAAAGTTTGCTTCCAAACTTTAGGGATGGAAATAGAGATTGATGCCTTTACTCGCTCACGTATGCCTCCCAAACTCCTCCCTTACACCTCTAGCTACTCATCTCCTCTCTTGTCTTAATATGTCGGCATCGATCATAAATAAGATTGATAAGATCATACGAAGATTTCTTTGAAATGACAACACCTCCAATAACTATCATGCGAGAGTCGTCTAGAAGAATGTGATGCGTCCAGAGAAATGTGATAGTTGGGGATTATTGATTTAAGAAGCTTCAACAATCCATCAATTACAAACTCTGAGAGCAAGACTTCAATTGATACGAGGTAAACTTCAACATGACGAGATAGGTAGGTGCAATTTTCCATCTTTCAAGAAATCAATCTTCACAGCATTAATAGACAAATCTACTTGTTACTTGTCGATGGGGCGTGAGATCCAAATTCAATCAAATGTTATGGTCAAATCTTTTTGACCCGAGAATTTCTTACTTCTTATGGTTACTGTCACATAAAAAACTATTAACTCAAGACTTATTGTTCAAGCTAAATATTTCATCGGTGAACAGATGTCACTTGTGCCTTTGTGAGTTGGAGTTATACTCATATTTTCCAACGCTACCCCTTTACTGAAAGTATTTTCAATGTTTGTGGTTGGCATCCTAGTGAAATAAAATTTGCTGCTTTTTTCTATACCCTCTCTAACTCGAGCTTGTTCACTGATTCTTGAACTACGATATCCATGAAGGGATCACTTTGGTGGTCGATTTGGAAGGCTCGATGCCTAAAGGCCTTTCACAACATACCGATTGAGCAAGAACACATTATTCAAGAGGTGGCTCAGATATGTATGGTGTATCTAGGGAAATGTTTGCCTCAGCATCATGGATAAATCCATAGAATTTTGGATGATTAAGGGTGTCTTTCTTTTCTTGATTACTTTTCCACTTCAACTCTGGTTCTTGGTTTTCTAGTGCTTTTCACTCTTGTAGGTGACCTGTCTTGGTGAGGAGTTTAATTGATGTTGTTCCAGTGGGTGGAGATTATTTTGGACTTACAAAGGTTTCATCTCCGTTCTCCACTGACCGGGAGGGAAAATCTGTCTGATTATTGATTGCATGCATTCTCTAACTTGGGAGCTTGGCAAATGACCTCTTTCTGTTGCAGGTGACTTCGGAACCTGTTTATTTATCTCCTTTGGCTTTGGATCTTTTTTTGTTTTTTAGGTGATTTTAGATTTTGTATCCTTTTGAGTAAATCATCTAAACTCTTTGTCTTTCTTCTATCTCAGGATGAATGCCATCATTCTGATCTTTTTCTAAAGAAATCAAATTTACTACAAATTCACACTATAACAAATTACAATAGTAGCGGCAAATTGTGAAATAAAAAATTCTACCTACAGATTGTTTTATTTTGCAATAAGCTTTTGGTTGTCAAATAATCAAAGATGTTTTTAACTATGATTTCATTGTATATTATTGTAAAGGGATTTTTACCCGGCAGACCCTATAAACTTTGTCAATTACCTCTACAACCTTTTGCGCAACGTAATTACCTTATCGACCCTTAAATTACCCTTAGAACCCTCACGGGCTTCAAACAGATTACCCGGAGGGTTCATGGGGTAAGAGTTGGCAAGTTTACGGGGTTGAGGGGGGAATTAGGTTGTTTGAAAGGTTGTAGAGGTAATTGGTAAAGTTTATAGGGTCTGCCGAATAAAAATCCATATTTGTAAATAATTTTCCGTTGTCAAAGTAGGGGTAATGGACACATTATTATTATGGTTTCTTGACTACCCTAGTTTTAACAATTGATTTTCCATGATGATTAAACAACCACAAATCAGTTTTTGTTGCCATAGTTGTAAAAATCTAATGATACAGATTGTTTCTATACCATATTTAGAAAAAAATATTTGTATAATCTCATATTTAATTATGTTATAATTTTCTTTGTTTACTTGCTAATAATATTATCTTTGATGAAAGTATTTATACCGTGTATTCTATGTTAATTTAATCGTATTCAACTTACTGTAAAACGAAAATTTTTTCTTGCTACAATATTTGTTCAGCTTGTGGTATCTGGGAATCCGTTATCAAAAGCTAGTCACTATGTATAGCCACAAGGATTTTATTTTGTAGCAGCAAGATAACTAAAAAATGAACCAATAATATGTTTGTTACTATAGTTTTGGCAATAAATGTTATTATATGCTATATATATAATAATTCCATGTTAAAAGATCTGACTATTTTACATTGGTCGTCTGCTGCCTAACACAACACTCCCCATTTACCCTGGTTTGGGAGCATCTATGGCTTGGGAATCTATAGTCGAAAGAAGGTTGATGCAAGTTTTCAAAGTATCTAAAAACCAATTAGGATTCATGTTAGACCGGTCAACTATTGAAGCTCCATGTGTTGAGAACAATGGATATTTATAGAGATAGAATGAAAGATCTCCATATTATTTTATTGATTTGAGGAATATTATGATCCAGTTCCATGGGAGATCCAGTGGATAGTTTTTGAGAAGATACAATACATATCATGAAAATTAACCTTAATAGATGATATATGACATGAATTTATCATGTGTAAAGATCCACTCTGATAAGTCCGACTATTTTGACAGCGACATCAGCCTGCATCAAGATTTAACTTTGAGTATATTTATTTATACTTTTACAGGACGAGTTGAATACTAAAATTCAGGATGAGATACCTTGACAATGATATTGTGTTGATGATATTAGAGATGAAGTAAATGATAAGCTTGAGATGGGAGACATGCCTTAAAAACTAAAAGGATTTCGTATAAGTAGGCTAGGACTGGATATATGGAGTGCACATTTGATTTAAGCAGAGTTGAGGGAATCGAAGTGAATATTGGAGAAGATAGCATTCAAAAGATTCTTTTAGGTATTTGAGATCTATTTTACAACATGATGAAAAATTGGTGGAGATGTTACTCATATAATAAATATAACTTGGATAAAATAGAGAAGAGCTTCTATTGTTCAATTTGATACCAAATTCTTTTGAAAACTAAAGTATTATAAAGCGCTCGTGAGACCTACTATGCTCTTTGGATCTGAATGTTGGCATGTGAATCATAACCATGTGAAGAGACTGACGGTAGCAAAAATGAAAATGTTGCAATGGATGTATGATCGTACACAAGAAGATCAGACTCAACCGATCTATCAGAGGAAAGTTGGTATAGCTCTGATAAAGGATAAGATGAGAGGGAACAGTTTAAGGCGGTATGACCATTTGTAAAGGAGATCGATTTATGCACTAGTTAGAAGATGAGATATTTGGAATGTTGAGCCAGCTAAGAGAGAGCGAGGGGGGCTCAAGAAGTATTGGATTCCAAGTTCGATAATGACCCAAAATAGATCTTAATGGTGACAAAGAATCCATGTATTTGAATGTACTTAATATGAGAGGCAGCTTTGTTGTTTCTTATTCGATACCATTCGGTGTAATTTGTTGTAGATTGGTAACTGTTGCATGCATTGACACATATACAAAGGCGTGAATGACTTATCACCGAAAGATATCTAAGAATTAAGCTTGAAGATTTTTACATGCTTTTCTTGTTAATCTTGCATATCTTCGATGGCACAATTGAATCGATTGTGATTTAGAATTTAGCGAAAAAGCCTAGAAAAATACATATATGCTTATTTGTATTCTTTTTCAAAACAGATACAAAACGTTCAGGTCTATATAAAAACAGGCATGATAGCGACATGAATAAGGATATATCTGAATACCGCAGCATTTGTTGGACGAGTTGTTATCGTTAATATGGCCTCTCTTTTGCACCACGACGTCCGTACTATTAATCATGCTTTCGCCTTCAAATTTATTCGTTTACTTCGGATAAGGGACTTGGACATCAAAGCCCGACTCGATGATATAAATAAATGGCACCACATCGAGAAAGACCAAAGTATGCCGGGGGGGGGGGGGGGGGCGCGAAGGGAGTGTAGCCCACAAGGACCATTCTGCTAATCTTCTAAGTTGCAGGGTTGCTCTTGTAAATTGGTCCATTTAATACATAACCGAATAACGATTCTGTGATATCGATAATCCCATTTCTCGTCACAAAGGATTTACCGCGTTTTATCATGAGATAATTGAATTACAAGGTGGCACGTATCAATGTGATATTCATTACTGGCTTGGACAAGATACCAGGCAAGTAGACTTCAATTTTTTTCATTTCATTCCGATGTCGTAGCAATAACTTTCTACTGAATCACTGGGCCATCATATATTATTTTATGCATTTATCTACTTATAACGTGATCTAAACTTATTCACATGCTTACCCACGAGCACAACATGAATTGTATTTTTACAGTTCATATCACATGCTTATAACAATTTACCTGTGTATCCATGTTCTTTCTCTCTCGATCAATTCTACACAAGAATGAATAGAGATAATATTATAAAGAAAGAAAACACTTTAAAGAGCGAGTTCAATATTGACCAAGACCACAAAGAAGATTGATGCAGAAAAGTAGATGAATGACCTCAACAAAGTAAGCCATGATTCAGTACATGTAATATATATGTAAGACATGAAGTAAAATTATGATCTTAACACCAATTGGATCCAACTAATTTTGCGAGAAGAGGCTTGTCTTTGGACATGTAGAGTTGATACGTGAATCACACATATGGTATTATACATGAAGCTAGCAAAATCTTGATAACGGTGGTCAGAAATGTAAAATACTATCGTAATCCTCCATACTTTATTTCAAGTAATGCCACAAACTCAAAATATAATGAGTGTTGAATCATTGAGGAGTAGCACATCTTAGTTGCGCGTATTTTAATCACAAAATAATTCTTTGGTAAAGTTTATAAATGGCTCTTAAAAGTACCATATGGGTCTAACATCTTCACACTATCAAGCCTTACGAAAAAATTATTGGAACTTTTTGGAGTATAGTTCAAATAGAAGCTCTATGTTCAGCGCTACTATTTGGAGTTTCCTGGCAATGCACGGGTAGTTGCACGCAAGGCGGAGAGGTGACCCGGCTACCATTAACTTAGCGAAGAAGTTGAATTCTCGACATATGAAAGATTGTTACGGGGAAACCTCTGGACTATGTTAATTCCCCACAATTATTTCTGATAAAATTAGAATTTTATTGGAGTCCTGAATGTGCTTTCTTGATTATTGTATATTATCTTATAGATTGTTTCGGAACATGCATAGATCACATTTTACTCCAGTTTTCCCATTGTGATAATAAATCTTGATGAAGAAATATAGCATAAACTGAATACACAAAGCTGAATTCAGCTTTAGGAAAAAAGTTCAAGTAAAATGATGCAGTCATTATACGTCATTACAATGAACTTGCATAAGAATATTTTCCTTTTTTTCAAAGAGTACTTATTGGGGAGTGGATTCCCTGTTGTTAGTGGTTTCAAAACAGGGGATGATGTGACGATCACATCATTCCAAAGGTTGCGATCAGTTGAAGCAAAAATCACTGGCACTCGATCCAACAGTTGTAGCCATCTGAAGCAAAAATCTGTCGCAGGTATTTTCCAATACCCGAGGTGAAGATATTCGCATACCTGTGCAACGCCAAACTCCCTACTAGTGATATCTATAGGGGTTAGTACATATGTTGAAGTACATATACCTATTAATAATCCATGCTTATAGCCCATTAGGTTCTCCTTTGATTGATTGAAGCAACTCCCTTTGCCATGAAATATGCCAAGAAATCCTCCCGTCGAGCGTACAAGGAATGATCGAGGTCAGGGAAACTATCTCTGAATTTCAAAAATGCCTCTCGTGCCTCATCATCTTGCATCCTCTGTTGTGCATCAATCCTCGCATCAATCAAGTTGAGCCACTCGCCAGGGTTGGGCTTGTAATTAGCAACGAATGTACTCATATTTAGAACCTAATAATGCCCCCGATCCAGACCGAATATATTAGGTGAATATTAATATGCATCATGGTCCTTTTTGTAGATTTTCCATAGTAATCATCACATGATTTTTCATTACAGTATTTGACTATCACATTCCAACATGGAAAAGTGAGTCATCTTATGTTTGCTTATGATATAATCATTTTTGGAGAAGTAACAACAGCCGAGGTATTGCCCTTCTTCTCCAACAATATTCAATTATATGGGTGAACGGGTCTGGTGAGGGACTGTTTACCCATCTTTTATATATTGTACTCACCCTCCTCTTCTTTGAATAAGCTCCATCCTAGGACTAAGTTATTTATGTGAAGGCTTATTAATCATAATGCTCCCTTGGAATCCTAGTTGGCGATGAGAATCATCAATTATGAAGGCCATTCTTCTGTAATTGGTATAATTAAGATTTAGAACATCTTTTTGCTTTGTATAGTTTCAACCAAGCCTTAGAACTGAGAACCTTTGTCATGGAATTCTTTGACTTGTTTTTCTTCTTCATATCCAACTCCACGAATGCCAACATGATCTTCTTCAATAAAGCATGCACTATTGTCCATCAAGTTTGACTAGCAAGGTGCAATAAAAAATTAAAATCATCTCGAGGCTTCTTAAGTACTTAGATTTTTTTTAAGTGTGTGAGCTGGGAATCCTCTACCACAATGAACTTCCCTTCCAAACCTAGTCCCTTAGGAAATAAATAACAATTTTGAAATTATCATTAAAGTCTATGCAACCTTTTCCTTGGTGAAAAACATTTGTGGCATTATTTGTGAGAATTTAGCTCGTGAACTTCTAGAAATTCCTTCCGTTCACATCTTGATCATGTCAGATTGTAAAAATATTGTAGGAAACATCATTCAAAATACTAAGCCATATTGGTGGCATAAAAAGAGAGTTGAAGTGTGCCAGTGAAATCCTTTTGGTCATCACATATTCAACTTGCTTTTTTGCTACGATATAACGTGACTCGTGCTAACAATTTTTCTTCTTATTATCTGAAGAATAGTATGGAAGGCCAATGCACCTTCCCTTGCATCACACACTACATGTATAAAGTTATCTTCTTAAGGATCTGCGAGGATCACGGATCCTAAGAGGGGAACCAAGCATTGAAAACAAGGCTTTTGGTGGTCGGAGTCGGTCTGGAAAAAAGGGAGAAATGGACTCCAGTGAATAAAATCGGGTCTGACCTGACTTGGGGAGAAGTTTGACCCGGGTCAACAAACCCGGGTCGATCATTCAGGAAATTACTTTTTATTAAATCAAAGAATAATATATATATAATGGTAAATGAATAAAAATATATATAAAGGTAAGAATAAAAAATATTTATTATTTTATAAACTATTTTTCTATGATTTTTAATTATTTTTATGAAAAATATAAATAGGGTATATACAGTATAATGTGTTATGTACATATTATACCTATGTATTATGTACAAGTATTTTTATTTTATTATTTTTACAAAAATAATTTTTATTTTATATTTATTTATTTACACAATAATTTAATGAGTACAAAATGATTTTTATTTGATTTTATAAATTAATTAAGGTTTCAGCATAAATGAGTATTGTGTTATATACATGTGGCCTCTGTACAATGAATTGTTGATTTTATTTTTATTTTATATTTTTTTTATTTTTATTTTATTTTTATATTAAGCAATGGTGAAGGAATCGAGGTGAAGATTGGTGACGATAACATTCAGAAGAGAGATTCTTTTAGATATTTGGGATCTATTTTGCAACATGATGGGGAAATTGATAGAGATGTTACTAATAGAATAAATGCAGGCTGGCTAAAGTGGAGAGGAGCCTCCGTTGTTCTCTGTGATAAGAAAATTCCTTTAAAAATTAAAGGAAAGTTTTACAAAGCAGCCGTGAGACCTGCTATGCTTTATGGTTCTGAATGTTGGCCTGTGAACCATAGACATGTGCAGAGAATGGTTGTAGCAGAAATGAAAATGCTAAGATGGATGTGTGGACATACACGTAAAGATCGGAATCGGAATGATGCAATCAGAAAGAAAGTTGGTGTAGCTCCGATCGAGGATAAGATGCGAGAAAACCGCTTAAGATGGTTTGGTCATTTGCAAAGAAGGTCGGCTGATGCACCGGTTAGGAGATGCGAGTGTTGGGATGTTGAGCCGGCTAAGAGAGGGCGAGGATGGCCCAAGAAGTGTTGGAAAGAGACTATACGAAGGGATCTTAGTTTTTTGGATATAAGTCCGAGATTGACCCAAGATAGATCTGAATGGAGGCGAAGAATCCATGTAGCTGACCCTACTTAATTGTGGGAAAAGGCTTTGTTGTTGTTGTTGTATTTTATTTTTATATTATTGCTAGGACTATATACAAGTGTTACAAAATAATAATATATTTATATTTTGTCAAAATAAATATAAATAATTATTTATACAAGTGTAGATGGTATGTACAATACACAGTGTACCATATTTCTCTCTACTTACTTTCTTTGCGATCAGGTCAAGTCTTTGACCTTCTCTTGGGATTTGGTTCACTCTGTATTTATTCAAAATGCATCCTTCTTTTTCTTTTATAGGTTTTTTATATAAGGTTTTGCTAAAAGATAAATCTAAAATAAAAGAATAAAGAATGAGAATCGTAGATTCATCATCCCCTATACTTTAACTTTGCTAGTCCCTTAGCAAAAAACTTATTTGAAAAAGAAGTGAGAAAGAAGAGAAGAAAAGAAAAAGAATCAAAGTTGATTATTAAACTTATCTTCATTAAATTGTAGTATGGAGCTTAGTCATACCTTTGGATTGTTAGTTTGGCGGAATCCTATTGGGAAATAGGTTTAAGACTCAACAAACTTCAAGTTCCATAGTTCTATAGTCAAGACTTCTTAATAATCAGGTCAGAACAAGTATATATATATGTGTGTGTGCAAACTCTGATGACTATGAATCTTTCATTGTACTGTGTAAGTGATAAGTAGCTTCCCACCTCAGAAATGATAAAGAAACAGCCTTCATCAGCAAGGTAACTTTAATCCTCCAGTCTAGTAGCTCTTTCCTCGAGGAGCGGGGTATTCCCTTCTAAGTTCAATTACATCTAGCTCTAGAAGAGGGGGAAAGAAGAGAATTAAACGTGACCAGTGTAGCCATGTATCTCTTGGAGCTTAACTAATGTAGCTAAGTCTCCGGCTGCAAGCTTCCATGAGATGAGACGGTGGAATACATAAGCTTTACTTATTTACTATATACACTCCAGCGGTACTTTATTTTCAATCAGGCTTGCCCCTTTTTTAGAGTTTTTCAAATTTTGTATTTTTTTATTTGTGCATATGTACAACATATATATATATATGATGCAGCATATAGTTAAGGAGTTTTTCTTCTTGAACCAGTAGACTATCCTTCTTTTGAAGCATTATTGCAACCGACAAACTCCTTTTGTTAGACCTCAATGCCACAAGACCAGGTCGAGGCACACATCCCTCCCTAGATGAAGACGAGAGGTTCCGACTAGCAATACTACCCTCGTAAGGATTCTTCCTCCTCACCACCTCATCAGTGTTGAGCTACGTGTATGGTGCATGTCCAAGTCACTCCATTGTCTCTAAGAGTCATGTATGCGTTGTTAAGTGTTCTATTTACGCTCATCAAGTTGACATGTGAAAATAACCTAGTGGACTCAAAGAATTAAGTCACTATGGATCTGAAAAATCTTAACCCCAAATCCTATAAGGTTCCTCTGAAGTTAAGTGGATTAAGGTTTTAACCAAGCTCCATTTTTCAATTTAATTCAAGACTACTTTAAATGTCAACCAAGATTATAAAGAAAGCACATGCAAATATATAGAAAACTCTTGTGTGAAAAAGTTTTTTTTTCATATGCAAATTTTTATGGAAATTTTTGAATGCAAGAAAGAAGGGAAAAGTTTTGCAAAATATTTTTACAAACAAAGTTTTTAAAGCATTTATTTTCAAATATTTTTTTGAAAATTTTGTACTCTATACATAGTTCTGATACCAAAAATATTTACAAAAAAAATTACAATCAAAATTGCAAAAGTATGTACCAAATAATTTTTACAAAAAGCTTTTACAAACATTTATGTAAGAGAAAAATTTTAAGAATTTAAAACTTTTATGATTTTTAGCCATATTATTAGCACACACAAAGTAAGAGTTATGGCTAAAGTTTATATACAATATATACAACACCAAAAATACTTAGCTCGAACGATGTCATCAGAGTGATCAAAGAGCGATGAAAGAAGACATAACTCGTGTTGAGTATGGGGAAGTGAAATGAATGCTATACTACAATGACGAATATAATGAATAGAAATCGGTGATCCCCGGTACTTAGGATCAAATAATCCTAACTATAGAAGATTGTACACAAGGAGAAAATCGAATAATATGATGTACAGGTATTATCTCCCATATACATAGGGTAAAATGTCCATAAGTATAGGCAGTGAAATATAGGTAATAGAATTTAATGAATAATCATAGGTCTGATACCCCCCATACTTAGGGCAAAGTGTCCCATAAGTATAGCGTAATCATAAGATGAAGACGGGGTGTCAAACAAAAAGAATGAATGATATGGACAGTCTGGATCTATACAATTGCGAAGAAGAAGTAATAATAAGTCATGAGATGCAAATGATGTGAGTTAAAGACCACATCTCATACAAAATGAATAGGGACAACAACAACGATCAGCGGATCATGATCAAGATATGGCTTCAAGTGCTGACTGTTAACTCGAATGGTGGAATCAGATGACAACTCAGATATATCAATGCTTCCGTTGTCGTGCACCTTTCTGATCAAGTATGGTCCCTTCCATTTGCTTTGTAACTTCCTTGGAAATAATCTCAACCTAGCATCAAATGGCATACTCTTTGGTTTGGCTAAAACCATTTATGGCTGATGTGAGAATCATGCCATATCTTCATTCGCTCCTTATACTGTAGGCTACTTGAGAAGGTTGTATCTCTCAACTCCTCCAGGGCTGCCAATTCTGCTTTTCTTTGATCTCCTATACTCTTGGAATCCAATAGTAGCTCTGTAATTGCCCAAAGTGACTTGTGCTTGATCTCCACTAGTAAGTGGCATGACTTGCCATAAACGAGCCGAAAGGGAGATGTGTCCAAAGGTAGCTTGAAGGAAGTCCTATAGGCCTACAAGATCGAGTACAAAAGTTCTGACCAATCCTTTCGATCTGGATGGACAACCTTATTCAATATAGTCTTGATCTCCTTGTTCGAAACTTAGCAAAACCGTTAGTCTGAGGATGATATAAAGTGGCAATTTTATGGTCAATGCTGAACTCGTTAGTAAGGGCCTTACCTTGTCGTTGATAAAATGAGTCCCTCCATCAGAAATCAAGAATCTACGTACCCCGAACCGTGAAATGATATTTTTCCTCAAAAATTTGCAAACAGTCTTAGCATCTGTGGCTCGGGTGGGGATGGCCTCAACCCAACGACTGACATAATCCACAACAAGTAGAATGTAATCAAATCCCTGACTTTTAGGTAATGGACCCATGAAATCGATACCCCAAGCATCAAAAACCTCACAGAAGTGAATGGGTTGTATGAGCATCATATCACGCTATCCACAAGTGCCCATCCTTTGACAGTCAGTGCACCTCTTCACGAATTCATTTGAATCCTTGAAGAGGGTATGCCACCAAAGGCCGGATTGGAGAACTTTCTGTGTTGTCTGTCTCCTAGAGTGATGTTCTCCTACCTCAAGCTTGTGGAAATAGATGAGGACGTTGTGGTGCTCCTCTTAAGGAATACACCGACACCAGACACTATCCCCCCCTCATGATAAAGGGTGGGATCCTCCTAATGGTACGACTTGGCCTTCACAAGGAAGGTCTCAAGTCGCTGTCTAAGCCAACATTGTGGAACTTTCATGGTGACAAGATAGTTCACAATGCCAGTGTACAATGGAAGTGAGGTGATAACAAGAATCGTCTCATCTGGGAAAGTCTCTGTGATAGGTGTGGTTTGCTCTGACTCCTCAGGATGCTTTAAATGGGAGAGGTGATCCACCACCACATTCTTGACTCCAGGTTTATCCATAATCTCTATATCAAACTCCTGAAGTACAAGGATCCATCTAGTCAATCTGGATTTGGCATCCTTTTTTGCCATGAGGTATAGGATGGCGGTGTGATCTGTGTAATTAATCACTCTAGATCCAAGAATGTAAGATCAAAATTTATCCAAAGCAAAAACTACAGCTAGCATCTCCTTCTCAGTCATGGTGTAGTTCCATTGAGCGGCATCCAAAGTCCAACTAGCGTGGTGAATGGCAGAAGGCAATCCATCCTTCCTTTATCCAAGCACGACCCCTATGGCAAAATCAGAAGCGCCCCATCATGATCTCGAATGGGAGAGACCAATCAGGTGGTTGAAGGATAGGAGCCTACACAACTAATCCCTTGAGAGTCTCAAACGACGCGAGACATTTATCATCTACAATGAAATCGATGTCTTTCGTCAGCAAATCAGTAAGCGGTCGGGCAATCTGACTGAAGTCCTGAATGAACCATCGATAGAAACCAACATGCCCTAGAAAAGGTCGCAACTGTCGTACATTGGACGGTGGATTGAGTTTCTTGATGATATCCACCGAGGCCAGATCGACCTCCATACCCCCGTTTGGAGATGATGTGGCCAAGGACTGTCCCCTGAGTAATCATGAAATGACTCTTCTCCCAAGATAGAACAAGGTTGACCTCAATGCAGTGCTGAAGTACTCGGTCTAGGCAATCAAGGCAAGCATCAAATCCATCGCTATAGACCAAAAAGTCATCCATGAAAATCTCTAAACATTCGCCCACCATGTCTGAAAAAGATGGAAAGCATGCACCTTTGGAATGTAGCCGGGGCATTACATAAACCAAAGGGCATACGTCTAAAAGCATACATTCCAAACGGACATGTGAACGTCATTTTCTCTTGATCTTCGGGTGCTACGACCACATGATTGTATCCCTAGTACCCGTCAAGAAAGCAGTAGTGACTCTTCCCAGCTAGCCTCTCGATGATCTGATCAATAAATGACAACGGGAAATGATCCTTCTTGGTGGCTTGATTCAATCGTTTATAGTCCACATACACCCTCCAAGAAGTGGGTACTCGAGTAGCTATCTTCTCTCTAGACTCGCTCACAACTGTGGTGATACCCGTCTTCTTAGTTACCACATGCAATAGACTAACCCAATTGGAGTCGGAGATGGGGTAGATAAAATCGATGTTCCACAACTTTGATATTTTCTTCATGACCACATCTTAAAGATTCGAGTTCAGCATTTGCTGGAACTCACACGATGGCTTGATGTCCTCTTCAAGATAGATGTGGTAGGAGTATAGCACCGGACTTATCCCCTGTAGATCCGCTACACTCCATCCTATTACCTTGTGGTTTCTTTTAAGAACCTACATCAAACGAGATTCTTGGTTTTCAGTCAAATCTGCTGAGATAATGACTGGGAACATCTTTGTCTCACTCACAAGGAACCTATACTTCATGCTCTGTGGCAAGATCTTCAACTCAAGACAAGTGGAAGCTGGCAAATCTGGCTTCTGAAGAGTCTGTGTGAAGGCTGCCAAATCTGCATGAGACCGATGGTGTATCTGTCAAGTGTACTGTCGGCTCTGTGGAAATCAGACACTGTAAATAGTCATCAAAGTTCTGCCAATCAAAATTAGTTTCTAAATCTGAGGGAACTGAATCTGAATCACATGAAATGTAGTCTGCTTCGATATCTTGATCGCAATCATCAACATCTAAAGTGTCATGTGTCATGAGTGTGCTCTCCGAACTCTCATCAGCTGTAATCAGTAACTATGCAGTGTCTGAAGTTGTGACAAGAGCTCATGATGTTGGATCTGCCCAAGCTACTTCATCATCTGTAATCACAAAATCACACTCCCGGTGGATGTCTAGCTCTGCATCTCTCATCTGCTCTGAATTGGTAGTCAGCTCTGAGCAAGTTGAATCTCTAGCTCTAGCCTCCTCAATAGTCTCTATTTGTACACTTTTGCCCTCGACGCAAAAGTACACCTTCCCGCTATAATGATATAACATTGACTTGGTTGTGGCCAAGAAAGGTCGTCCTAGGGATCTCTATGTCTAGTATAACAAAGTCCACGGGGAATTTCAAGCCCTGAATTGTGACAACAACATCCTTTAACAACCCTTTCAGTCTCTTAACAGATCTATCAGCAACTGAAGGACTATCCTGCTCTATCTAAGAGGGCCAAACTTGAATCGATCGAGTAAGACATCTAGGAGGAGGTTAATTGAAGAATCGTTATCTAATAGAGTACGATAGAACCATTGCTCATGAATGTGGCATCTGACATAAGGAGCTCATGCATCTAGTCTTTTGGCTGGCAATCGGTTATGTGTAGCAAAGCAGGTAGCACGGGCAAGCACATGGATCTCTGCATTATGGTTCCTCTTCTTCCTGTGGATGGTGGTCTTCTCTCTCAAGTTCTTCTGGAAAAGAGGGATGTGCTCAAGTGCCTCTTGGAGAGTCAGATGTATCTAGAATCTGTCTAGCATCTGCTCGCTGAACTCTAACTGGTGCTTCTTTTTTTGGTTTTCTATTTTGGTCCCCTTTCCTGAGCAGAGTGATTGAGGGAAGGGGATGGAGGGATCCTCTCCAAAGAGATGAGGGCCAGGAACAAGATCCCGTGCATTCAATAAGCTAGCGTCCATGCAGAGATCATCAGGCACAATAGATGGACTCACAAGAGATACTCAAACCTTTCCTTTATTCATATTTTTATTTTTGTTGTTTTCCCTTTTTTGTATTTTTCTATAAGTGTCCTCAGGTACAATGTGAGTCAACACAACAGAAGGAAACTTAGTGGCATCAGTACCACTGACAACATCTGATCTTGGGCATCAGCACCACACTATGGTCTAGCATCTAGAATCTTGGTGGCATCAACAGTACCGTCTGCAACTGAAAATACGATGACCCCGGTACCGTCGTCTGGGTCAACATCCTTGGTGGCGTCAGCACCACTATCATCATCATCATGATTATAAGCAGCATCAGTATCTCTTCCATCCTCATCTGGTGCCCTGATCTGCATCAAGTTGTTGTTCAGACGAGTTGCCCTCAGCTGACTTCCTACCGCTCCTGAGTGTAACAAAATTAGCATCAAATATAGAAGAAGAAGTATCATCCAAAATATCACTAGGAGTGGCAGTCTCAGTAAATTGTACTTGCTCAGATTTCCTCTTTAGATTATTCGGATTGGGTTTGATCTGAGCGGGTATATCAGCCTTGCCCTTTATTATCTCCCTCATATCCTACCGGAACTCGTCCACTTATTGCCGGAAGGAGGCTTGCTGATCAGAGAGCAAGCGGACGAGATCATCAAGTGTTGAGTTCTCATAAACTGGTGCATGAGAACCAGATAGGTTGCCTCGTTATAAATGAGGCTGACTTTGTTGTTGATAGTGAGGAGGGGTTGGGAGTACTGTTGAGGCTGCCTCCACTGTTGTCCCAGATACTAGGGATAAGAACCATGCTATGCCTGAGCTGGAGGCAACTTCTAGGAAGAGGTGCCTCCAGTAGATCATCCAAAGTCAAGATGGTCACGACGAATCCCGGGCTGTGGTTGGTACTGGGAGTACCAAATCCCATTGACTTTCATCAATGGCTCCTACTGCTCATGGAGTGGTAGGAGAAGGGCTGTCAAGGGCCGATCCGACCGGCATACCACCATTTGAGTGTCTGAAGATGGTGGTGGTTGTTGGTACTGCTGAATCTACTAGACCGGCTTTGCCCGGATGTGGTGAACCTGGTGGTACGAGGCAGAGGGTCGAGTAGAGCTGCTCTCTGGATCAGTACGTGACCTGAGACGGGACGGAGAAGTCATATGTGCCTCATGGAGACACATGATCAGGGTCTTCAGGTCAGTCAAAGTTTGGACCAGCTCATCGATCTTGTCGAGCTTATCTAGGCCCTGACACTGCTTCTTCTTTATGATCGCTATCCGATCTAACTTTTGGTTGATGATGCCCATGTCGACAACCGACGACTCTACTAGTGTTGCTACCGAAGAAGATGTGGAATGATCAGCATCTACGCATTCAATCCTTTGATAAGAAATCACATGCGGGAGAGGCTTCCCATGAGTGTAGACACAGGACTGAGACATTACAATGTAGTTTTCTGCCATCTCCTCATAGATGACCCAGACCTGATCTTCGTTCTTGGAGAAGTAGGAACCTCCACACTAGGCGTTGACAAGCTCCTGCAGCTCAGGTGTCAGACCATAAATTGAGGTTGGGCTTGTTGACTTTGAGGTGTGGACACCTATCGATGAACTCTCTAAAGCGATTCCAGACTTCATGGAACTGTTCAATTGGGATCATCGTGAAGTTGTTGATCATAGCTCTTCCTACATTGGTCTGACTGCGTGGATAATACTTGTTCAAGTACTCGGTTCGGAGTTGTTCCCAAGTAGTAACTACCCTCCCCAGGTGCTTCAGATAGTAGGTTGCTCTATCAACCAAGGAGAACGGGAAGGCAATCAGCTTGATGGTATCTTTATCCATAAATCTGTCGTGGACGGTGCTATAGATCATCTTAAACTCTTGCAGATGGAGATGGGGGTCCTCGATGGCTAGCCCATGGAACTTGGGCAATAGTTGAATAGTCAGGGGGCGAGGCTTAAAGTCACCAAGGATCTCGGGCAGCTGGATCCATCTGTGGGTGAGGGTTGCACCATGATTGTACAACTGCTTCATCGTGCGTGCTAGTATGGATGGCTCCTACGGCTCATCCTAACGTCCGTCTCCTCCCTCAACTCTGGGTATCTCTCCACCGACAGCTGGTCTATGTGGCTCCTCTCGTCCAGCTCTCATCTATGTGAGCTCTCTCCTCACTTCTGCCATGAATGCTCCTTGGTCCCTGATCTATCTTTGCATGGTCCCAAGGAAGCTAGAAACGTGTTGTTGATGGTATCCTGGTCCAATACGAAATGATCCTTGTAGCTGCTCATCAATCCTTCCCTCGTTGTTGCCCATGTGACCGATCTCTACGAAGGCAAAAGACCCTAGCTATGGTGTTATAAAGTGAACATATAGTTGTGCTGGCCTCTGTACTGGTAGCTCAGAGGTGAAATAAGGATGGTCGAGGGAGAACAAGGTGGAGGCGAATTCGAGTTCAGAGAGCGGGTCTGAGCTCTCTGAAACCGCCCTATATGAACGAGGAGGAGTGCTGTAAAGAGGTGCTGCCAGAGGCAGTGACCTCCTTCACATCATCATGATGTGAGAATTTATGAAGAGTAGATCTGAAATGCAAATAAGATGAGAAATCAAACCCTTAATTCACCTACGCAATATGATGATCGTGAAAGCTCCATCTTTTATCTTGTTAAATTTTTCTTAGGTGATAATTCAATATATCAGAGCGGTTAAGCAAGCTGTTAGGAGTCTGATGCTCTCAGGAGACTGGCTCGAGTTCTATGACATGCTATTTCCAGCCAGTATGGGATGCAGATCGTTTACCGGCTACCCGATCTTACCCAATATGTTAAGGAAGTTCGGACCGATTACCAGCTACCCAGTGAAATCCTCACTGAAAAAATATCCAATCAATAAAATTAGTATTCTGAAGAGAGTTTAGGCATGGCTCTATCCTAGTGTGCGGGTCGCTCTCTCACTGCAGATAAATCAAACAATGAGGGGTGACCTCCCTAAAACATAGAGTTTAAGTAAGGTTCGATTTTAGGTCAAGTTTTCTTTATTAGTCCCAAATTTTATCGGTTATCACTTTTTATGTGTTTTTCTGAATAAATACAACGTCTAATGAATTTTCTGATTTCCGTTTTATTTAAGTCCAGGAAAAGTGGGGGGGGGGGTGGAAAAGCTGATGCGCGATCGAACACTATGATGCATTTATAGTTGGAAATGCATACCTTGATCCAACACTCTACATGCAGGGTGATTCGTGCATAAATTAAAAGACATAAATAAAACTACCTATATGATGCATGAGGAAATCGTCCCTAAGATGAGCAACTTCTATTAGAGGGAAGATCTGGTAGTTAACTAATTAGAAAAGAGACTTGAGTCCAGTCTTAGATGCTCATTGGTGCCCACCACAATGGGTCCTGCCAGCGCAGTATACGGTCTCTCTCGACGTGTGGTCTCTTAACTAATTAAGTTAACTTTTTCTTTTATTTGACTAAGTCCAATTACGTTCTATAGGAACGGATAGTCTATTAGGGTGTTTGGACCTAGCTAATTACTGAGCTCAAGCAAATAGAAATCCTAAATCTAGGGGCCAAATCCTCGGGAATCAACTAGAAAATAAATGCGAAAAATCATGAAAACCACGGTGAGGTCCCCCGAGTGCACTGGCACTCGACGAAACAGACCCCGAATAATCCAAGTGTCCAAATGTCCAGAAAGTTCTAAGTTATTAAAATGATATTTACAAAAATAAATCTATCTACTTGTGATAACTATCTCCTATGCTCCTCTGCTCCTACTCAGATGCGAGCCCCTCCAAAGCGGTTCCTCGCACAAAAAGTGAAACATAAGATGGTCAAAGAACATTTATAATAGAAAGATACAAAAATAAAGAAATAAAATAAAACTACTAAGCTGTGCCCCCGACAACGGCGTCATTATGATGACCGGTCGATTAACTAGTGATAAGTATGAAATTAGTCGAATGTCATTCTGACCCAACTTAATCAACGCAATCAACGAGAAAAATCAATCACTCATAAAATCAATCAATCAATGTAAACAACTTCGCTATTTTATTTACCTGGTATAGCTAACATGGTCGAATACAAGGAGCACAATTTAAAAATAAAGTATTCAGATTTCAGAAAACAAACTATTTTTAGTGGTTTTTAATATTACAAAATTGTAATTTTCAAATGAAGGCAAATAAGCTCAAGAAATAAAAGAGACACACATCACTCTTTTTGTATTTTCAAAATTGTCAAAAATGCTCATAAAATTGTAATAAAAATATTTTTGGGTTTTCTAGATTTTAAATTATTTTTGGTAATTTTTGTGGGGTTTTCAAATGTTTTTGTAATTTTCTAAAAAACAAACAGTGACGAAGATATTAAATAGTGCATGACCTAGAGCAATTTGCAAATTAAAAATACTTAAAATGCTCAAAACTCTTGGATGGTATTTTTATGATAAATATAAGTACAAATCTACAAAGAGATGCTGAAAACACTATTTTTTTATTTTTCTTTAATTTTATATAATTTTTGTAAGATTTTAAATGTTTTAAAATCTTAAGGGTTTTTAAAAGGGGTTTTCAAACAAAAATGGTACTAGGGATAAAACACAACAAGACACTACTACATAAATTTTTGTGGAATTTTAAAAGATTTCAAATTTTTATTCAGTAAACATTACACTTTTTATGAGTTTTAAAATTTTTAATATTAGAAAATGCATGCAAATCGATACCTAAAAATTACCATAAAGAAAACCGCTAGCATGAGCTACAGGTAATTTTTAGATAATTTTAGGATCGACTTAATACTTATTATATCAAATAAAAGACATGTAATTAAAACAGTTCACAGGGACCTCTTTACAAATAAGTTAAGTTTTGTGATCGGACATATAACATATATTGAAACTCCAGGGTCAACGCTACAAATAGTCCTCACAAAACATGTGCAACACGTGATCCAGATACACAAGGGCATACGCGCTAATATCAAAACATAAATTTCATTCCATAATAGATAAAGAGTTTAGGATAAGTACTGCAAATAACCCAAAATAACACGTGTGGACGCACATGACTCAGACTCGGTTGGACTAAACTGCAAATATGAAAACTAGAGGGTCCAAACTATATTTGTTTTTAACTACACATTTTATTTACTGGACTAAAGCTAAATAAGACAACATGTAGGGAAAAAGTAAAATATACCAAGTGGAGGGGCACGTGGCACGCGTACGAGGAGGTGGATGCTGACGGCTCTGATGGTTCTGTAAAGTTAATCTAACGGTCTGGGAAGGCTGCGCTGACGTGCGGCTCAGATCTGGAAAAGGTTTGATCGGACCGTTATCTAGGGGACGTGGATGGGCGGCCTTGATCAGAACTGGACACGAGAGGCTATCGGACGGCTCCGGAGGGTGCTGGAAGAACTGCAGCGTGATGAGCTTCGATCGAACATATCTGGCAGTACGAGGACCTGATCAACTCGCAGCGAGGTTCAACACCTTCGTGAGGTTCCTCCGCATCTGGTGGATGGATCTGACGCGAGAGCGGACGGTTGGATTGGTATGGCAGTGTTCTGTCACCTGGAGATGCTCCGATTGAGCAGGAAGGGTACTGATATGGTCTCCTTGCACGTGCATGCTCCTACAAAGGGTAGAGGGACTCGGAGAGGTCTCTTCGATCATATTATTGCATAGCAAAGCAAAGAGAAGCGACGATGGGGTGGAGCTTTGGTTTCCGATGAAGGCGGGGGAAGGAAACCTAACATAATCATGCTCCGATGAGCAGAATTCAGGGGGGGTAGGTTTTGCTGGAAGATGGAGGCGAATAGGAGGAGCGATATGTTCGGTTAGATGGTTGATGCGGGGCTCCGATCGACTAGTCGGAGCTGGTGAATTGCAGCAGCGATGGAAGAAAAAATCGGAGCGGAATGGAAAGTGCTAGCGAGAGGGGTGATACCTGAGTATGCTGACGAACTCAGTAACTCCAGACGAAGTGAATGGCAGAGTTGTAGCCTCAACCAGATTGCGACGGGCCAGGGAGGCTTATCGCGGCGGTGCACGCCAACCATGAGCTGAGCAAATGCTCATGGTCACCGATTCAACTCCCGAAAGGCACCTAAAGGATCCTGTCACTATGCTAAAGGTGCTAGGGGGAAGGTGGCGTGAGGAACGAGCTAACGAGCTGGAGAAGTAGAAGAGAGTATATATAGGCATGTTCAAGGGTCTAAAAAGATCGATGAGGAACGTAAAACCCTAGGTAGATCTGATTCTTCCTAGGGATCCGCAAGGATTACGGATCCTAGGAGGGGAATCAGGCATTGAAAACAAGGCTTTTGGTGGCCGGAGTCGATCTGGAAAAAAGGGAGAAATGGACTCCGACGAACAGAATCGGGTCTGACCCGACTTGGGGAGAAGGTGGACCCGAATCAACAAACCCAGGTCGACCAATCAGGAAATTCCATCTTATTAAATCGAAGAATAATATATAAGAAATGGTCAATGAATAAAAATATAAAAAAAGTAAAAATAAAAACTTTTATTATTTTATAAACTATTTTCTATGATTTTTAATTATTTTTATGAAAAATATAAATAGGGTATATACAATATATAATGTGTTTTGTACATGTATATTATACATATGTATTATGTATAAGTATTTTTATTTTATTATTTTAAACAATTCTTTTTATTTTATATTTTATTTATTTACATACTAATTTAATGAGTCAAAATAATTTTGATTTTTATAAACTAATTATGGTTGCAAGATAAATGGGTATTGTATTATATACATGCGGTCTTTGTACAATGAATTGTGGATTTTATTTTTATTTTTATTTTATGTTTTCTGTTTTTTATTTTATTTTTATAATATTACTAGGACTATATAGAAGTATTAAAAAATAATAAGATATTTATATTTTGTCAAAATATATATATGTGATTATTTATACAAGTGTAGGTGGTATGTACAATACACAGTGTACCCCATATCTCTCTGCTTATTTTCTTTGCGATCATGTCAAGACTTTGACCTTCTCTTAGGGTTAGGTTCACTCCGTATTTATTCTAAATACATCATTCTTTTTCTTTTCTCTTTATTCTTTTATTTTTGGGAAATAGGTGTTAATTATGAGATATTAACAATGACATGCACAAAGTTAATTTATTGTATTTACAGGTTTTTATAAAAGGTTTTGCTAAAAGATAAAGCCAAAATAAAAGAATAAAGAATGAGAATCGTATATTCATCATGTATCACAAGAACTTAAGCAACTCACAAGAAATGAAGTTTGGGAACTAGGACCTAAACTAGAAAATACTACCATAATTGGAACTAAATGAATTTACAGAAATAAATCAAATAAGCAGAGTCAAGTGATTAGGAACAAATCCGAACTAGTTGCACAAGGCTACAACCAACACGAAGGCACATACTTTGTTGAAACCTAAGCACCTATAGCCGGATTAAAATTAAGTAAGATGCTACTTGCTTATGCTACACACTTTTAAACTATATCAAATGGATGTAAAGTTCTTGTCTTAATAGTTATATGAAAGAAGAAGTCTTTTTCAAACAAACACTTGATTTTATAGATAAAGATAAATGTGAATTTGTTTACAAATAAAACAAACCTTTGTGGACTTAAATAAGCACCAATAGCATGGCTTGATAGATTAAAATATTTCTCTTATCTGCTAACTTTGACATTGGAAAACTAGACTCAACTTTGTTAACTTGAATTTCAAATGACATTTAAATAGTTTAAATATATGTTGATGATACTATATTTGAAGCTACTAAGATTTTGTGCAGAGATTTTGCTAAATTAATGTAGGAGGAGCTTGAAATGAATCTCATGTGAGAACTCAATTTCTTTTTAGGTTTGCACATTCAACAACTGTCACAAGAGATCTTCGTAAATCCAACGGAATATACTCAAGATCTTCTCAAAACATTTAGGATGGAATATAAAAAAGAGAATATAACACAAAGGATCTCGAGCATGGCTCGATGTAGATGAAAATAGTAAGGATAATGATGCGACCCAATACAGAGGTATGATTGGTAGATTCTTGTATCTTACTACTAGTAGACCAGACATACCTTTTAGTACTTTTGTGTGCTATGGTCCAACTGATTCATAAAGAAAGTCACTAAAAGCCGTAAACATAATATTAAAATACTTGAAATATACTTATAATTATGGCTTGTTTTACCCTAGATCACCACACCTTGAATTAAATCCCACATTGATGTTGATTATGCTAGAAGTAGGAGTGACAGGAAGACTACTAGTGGGGTTCGTCTCTTGATCTTTTAAGAAACAAAACTATGTAGTCTGTCAACAATAAAGCTGGATACATATCTACCTCTCTTGCATGTTTGCAAGTGTTATGAAAGAAACAAACATAAATGATTTTGATTTAAGGTTGAAATTCTTGTGATAATACAAGTGTTATAGATCCTTATAAAAAATCATATAATGCACTCTAGGATTCAACACATTAACATTAGATATCATTCTCTATCTAAAAGGAGAAATTTCTCTAGAATTTATAATTAAAGAAGAACAACTTGTCGATATACTTACTAATCCCTTAAAATTTGATTGGTTTGCCTATTTTAGAAGATACTTAAGTTTATGCCAACATAGTGATATTTCATAGATACTTTTGAAAAGAATGAGTTAAGTAATCCTTGAGCAAGAACTCATTAAGATACATGGGAGAAGTTGTTTAAAATCTTTTTAATAATGACAAGGAGGGGGAGATTTCTTGTCCTGAAAGCAAAAAAGGAGTTTAAGTTTACCGGAAGGAGGAGACAGATTAAAAGCAAAAATTAAGGAGAAGTTTTAATATAGATTAAAAAGATTAAATCAAATAAAAACATAGTTGAAAGCTTTGTATAACAAATAATAGTTTTGTCACTAACAGAAAGTGAGATATTGTTGGTGACTTAGATTTTGCTAATGAGTTTGCCATCCTTTTGTTTTGTAGATTGGTTAACTTTTCAGGTAGAAGCTCTCTGATAAAAGTATAGAGAAAACTAAAGCCAACTCAAATCATAAAGCACTTATGAAAGACTTGACATGAAAGTTAAGGGATCAGAAATATATTATGGAAAGACTCGAAGAAAGATTCCTAGAGCTCGAGTAAATTAAAGAGCTTGGAAGTCAAGGACAAGAAAAGAAGGTTGATATAACTTATCACAAAGTTTTTATTTTATGCATTTAGAAGTAAAGAACAAGAAAAGAAGGTTGATATGACTTACCACAAAGTTTTTATTTTATGCTGAAAAAAATTGTATAGTTTTTGCATAATCTTGATTAGAAAGCAAACCTAAGACAGAATCATCAAAATCTCAAAATTGATTTTTTATATGATCGATCACCTTGACACCCATGATATATCATCATTGATCGATCATCTTTTGATCTTAATGGATTAAACATTGGTTATTATTTTCCTAACATGATCAACTGTACTTTTATATTGATAGATCAATCCTAACTGACTACATTTTGATCATAATCAATTAATTTTCAAACTTCGGGCCAACAGAGATAAAATGATCGATCACCTTATGTGACTGATCTATCACCCATATCAACTTATTTCTACGATCGATTATTTCTTGATTTCTGGATATCAGAATGTTTGGATTTCCATTTTTACACACCAACCACTCTTTTGAGGTCAACACTAAATAAAGGACCTATGGCTCATTGTTTGAAAAGAACGATCAATGAGAAACAATCTCCACTCTCAAAAGAAAATAAGAGAGTGATGGTCTTCTGTGATATTCGAGTTTATTCAATATTTCTGCACTGTGAGCTCGCTTCGATCAAAAGCTATCTATATAGTTTAGATATTTGTGCTCTAAGTGTTCAATTGCAGTCGTCATCATTTTTGAGCAAATTCTACACTGAGCTCGAGTTTCATAACTGAATTATTTTTTCGTTGAGAATTTTGTATATGTAATCAACTTATGGATTCCTATCTCAATGAGAGATAAAATCTTAATCTGGGAGTTGTACAAGAGGATTGCGCTACCTTCAGTTTAAAGTGGCATTGGAATAGTGGAAGCAAGCTTCGCAAAGAGAGCGAAGGGAAATCCTAAAACAAGTTTCTATGTCATGGTTATCACTCATTTGGTTTTCCATGTTAATATCATTGTGCATTTGTGGTTTAATATTCTTCTATCTCTTTTGTTTGCGAAAAATTTTTTTTGGATGTTATTGGGACAATGATTTATTGCACAATTTATGCCCCCTCACGTGTCAAACTCTCAATTAATGTTGTGCCTACTGAAAGCCATAAAGTTACTTAAGATACTTAATTAAAAACTTAACTAATTGTAAATATAAAATTGAACTTGTATTGTAATTGTTATTGATGTAATAATAATTAATGCTAAATAATAATTATTTTGTATTGTCCTTTTTCCTTAGCGACAATTTTGTTATAATGTGTAATTCTTGCCATTGTTTGTGATATTACAAGAGGAACTAAGCTTGTTTCCAAACTTGGAAAGGGATGAATATAACTCTTTGCTTTTCCTACATATGATTCGAAAGCAGCAGGGGAAAGTTGAGGGTAGTGGTTTTCATAGCAGTCAGTGTCTTCTAGTGGTTTAGGGTATAGGGTTTTGGGTTTAGGGTTACCTTATACCCTAAATATTCACGATACGTATGTATCCTCTTTTTTTTCGTTTGGTTTGCCTTGTACCCTCTTATTTTGCATTTCAGATATGTATGTATGATTTTTTCTTGCCTTCAAGGTTAAAGGGTGCTCTATTTTACATCTGATGTTATAGATATATCTATAAAAAGGTCCCTAATGAAAATCAAGATAAAAAATAAAGTTTTGATAATGAAGAAACTTTAAATAGTGAAGAAGAATTTATTTTATCGTGATGAAATTTGTGGAAAATTCGAATGTTGTATATTGAAATGCGAACATATGTTATATGTTTGCATGCATGTTGTTTGTTTATTACTGAGAAAAACGATGAATAAGATTGTAAATTCTTTTGTTTGTTTGTTTGTGCAATTTGTTAGGAGGCACACATAAATTATTTCATTTGGTACATCCGATTCATTGCTATGTGCAAATGATCATTTGTTTATTACAAATTATGGCATGTCAATTACTACTGCGTGCTACGAAAGTTACAAAAGTGGTGATGTTAATTGTATATGACAACATAGCGATGCAAGAAAAGTGTTGTTAATTACGTATAAGGGTATGTCAGTTGCTACTACATACATAATATGAACTCACAAATCCATAATTATTTCTTACCGATAATGTAATGTTGCAAATTAATTTGATATTTAACGGTTCATAATAGAAGAATTTCAGTATAAACTTATAATATTATCAGTTATAATGGAATAAATACATTATTTATAAGATTGTTGAAACAACATGTCGTAGCAATATCTTCATTTGTAAATGTTCTTCATGCTTCCATATTTGGATTCAATGCAATGACATTATACAGTAAGAGTCCACTATGTATTAGTAAGGGAAAACACATATGGTATGTAATGGGATCAGAGAGATTGTAAATTTGATTATAGTATTAAACTCTAGAGACAAGGTTAGTCAAAAAATATTGACATGATAATATTATATAGCACAAAAAATAAAAGGAACATGTAAGTGCATAACTTAAAATCACATTGAATTAGTGTTTGAATTAGTGTTTGGTTGAACTTATACATGTAATATGTTGAACACAACGGAAAGTTTTTTTTTATGCAAACACAACGGAAAGTTGTAGCATATAACCACATCTGATGTATCATGAAGAAAAAAAATGGTGGTCAACAATATCGTCATTTGTAAATGTTATTCCATTAGCAACTAAAACACAATGGAAAGTAATATCCATACACATAATAGTAATTATAACATGAAAAAGTTCACAGCTCGGATGCAAAAACTACTAATAAGTAAATCATATGGTGGGAAAAAAATAAAAAAAGAAGAACATTAATTGATTGGCAACTCTAATACCTTACACGAAATTACAAATAAGTTTATGCCTAACATTTGTATGTAAGACTACAACGCAAAAATAATTGTACATTAAAGAAAAAGTTTGATAGAAAAATGAGTTGTAATTCAAATGTCAATAAAACAATAGAATACACAGTGATTCTCTTTATACAACATGCAAAGAAATGGATAATATATTCAAAAAGAATGACCATTGAATTGAACTACAAATTAAGTGGAAGAATCAAACATTAAAAAAGAATAATAGTTCTTGCCATTGTTATCAAAGATGTTCTTCTGACCTCTGCATTTCGGAATCAATGCAGTAATTTTTGAATGGAAACATGGGATTTTCGTAGATTCAAATTTTGTATTCATTCCTTTTACATTAATCTCATTCACTTCAGTACTAGTTGATCGGAATCAATGCAGTAATTTATGTCTCATATTTTGATGTCTTCATTCATGAATCTTAAGAAGTATTTAGACATCTAGCAAAGCTGAAATAAAAATTAAATTAGTAAAACACTCACTGCAAATTGTAAGAATTAAAAAAGGAAGTTGTAAAAATAAAACACCAAGTTGTGAGAATTAGAGAGTAGTAAGTACACAACTATGAATAGTAATACACAACAATTGATCAGTAGTTAGTCTTATTGATTATAAAATAAAGAGTGATTATAAGTATTTGATAGTAAGTAAATGCAAACAGAATAGTAAGTTTAAATGGAACATTAGTAATATGGAAAACATGCGTATGTGTTAGATTATCTATATGTGGGAAGAATACAATGAATACGAAAAATTTAAAAAGCATTGTAGTAATTTAAAACACGATGGGAAATAATATTCATATGCATAATGGTAAGTATAAGATGAAGAATACATAACTAAAAAAAACTTGGATTAGTAACTTCGAGACTATCAGATATAATTTTGATCACTTAACAATTAGAATCCAACATATGCAACATTTTACTCTTTACTCGTATATTAATTACACAGAAGTTAAAATAGTCGATAAAAAAGAGATTTATAATATCTATTAGCTTAACAGTAAGTCATAATAAAACGAACATAAGCAAATTCTATATATATTTTTCATTCGTATATTATTTATGCACACCATTGTAATGATAAAGAAGAATATCGTAATACTGGTATATTTCATAGCAAATAATAAAACAAAATCAGTAATTTATATATTGTTTACTCATGCATTATTTAAACAATATAGTTGGATTTACGAATCTAATAGAATTAAAAAATCTAATAGATGAATTTTTACAAACATATATATTCCCAATCTAACATAACAAAAAAATCATTGATTAATCAATGTTTTATAACTTTACAAAATAATTTACATGCAATACACACGCAAACGACAGACCATCTATTAATAGTGTTGGAAGGTGCAAAAAAAAACGTAACTACAATTTCGTATTGATGTGTAATCGATGCATCTATGTTAAGGACAAATAATTAACGAATATAAATGAAACTTAGACAAAAGACACAAAAGCTTACATAACTTCTGAAAATTGAAAAACAATAACGATTAATGATTGTCTTTAATATTTTCGAAAACTTGATAGTGTGCATTGTTAAATAGGAAACTAAAGATCAAAATATTGAGAGTGGAGTTACCGTGGGTGATAAAAATAGAAAGTCATTGAAATGATAATTAGAAAACCAATCGTAAATAAAAAAGAACATTTATTAAAAGGGAAAAATGAGGCTGCCCCTTATGGGGAGTTAACTTAGCTCTCCCGTCTCATTTTCCCTAGTTTTTTTTATTTTTTTAAAATTTTTTCCATGAATATTCATCACTATATCCATGTATCATGTCATTTAAAATCGACTATGTCTGGATGGAGGCCGTATGAGTCTATGTTTCTCACGAAATTTGAATGACATAATATAGGGACATAATAATGAATTCATACGATTTTTTTTTTCAAAAAAATAAAAAAAATGAAGAAAATAAGACGAGAGAACTAAGTTAACTACCCCTAGGAGCAACCCCATTTTTCCCTTATTAAAAAGGATATTGTCTACTATATTTTATGAACGTGTAAGCTTGGCTGCTCAACAAAAGTATAACGAGCTTCGGCAGGAGTTTTTTAAGAAATAATTACTAACATGCCCCCCAATTTATTATTAAACGGTACCTTGAAAATATGAAAAATAAAGTTGAGGTAGCTCATTTAACTCGCGTAATTAAAAAGTTGGCTCCCAAGGGAAGCAGCCTATTTAACCTATGTATGTGAAAAGGTAGGTGTCGTTCGGCTATTGGGTTAAACCACCCTCGGGGTGGTTTAACTCCCTACTCCATATTTTCTCCCTCCACGTGGGTCCCACTTTTTTAAAAAAAAAATTAAATAAATCAATTCTTCATCATCAATTCCATCAAAAAATAATATATTATACCATCATATCATATAAAAATTATAAACTACTACACTTATACTCACTTTTTCAAACTTCAATACAATCACATCACAATAACTACCCACTTTTTCAAACTCAAATACAATCATATCACAATAAACCCACTTCTAACCCACCCCAATTTAACCCTCTATCCAAACACCAAAACCCAAAAATAGATTACCTGCAATCAGTTTAACCAACCTAAACCCACTATCCAAGGGTTTTCATAGTTATGAATGACCTCACTTTTTGTAGTATCATTGTGACCTTATTTTTTTACAAAAAATCATGATTTTATCTTCTTACTTTACCTTTTAGAAGGGTGTAATTTTGTATGAACTTGAGGGCACAACTGCTATTAAAAAAATGTTACATAGGTTAGGGCACAAAACCCCAGACATCTCATCCCCTGCCGCCCTCGTAAGTTGCAAGTCACGACGTCCGCTCTTTCTCGCTCGAGATGGCCGCGACCATGCAGGATCCTTCCTCCCCGACCTCCACTGGCGGCTCTATCTACCTCTACACGCGGCTCATTGACGAGACCTTGAAGCCGGTCGTGCGTCCCAAGGAGAGCGCCTGGTACCTCATCACCTGACCTCCGACAGCGGTCAGGACCTCTCCCCCGTCTTCTCCGACGTCCCCCCTCCCGAGGATGGCTTCGACATCCGGCACACGGGCGGCGCGGTTATCGGTTCCAAGCTCTATCTCATCGGGGGTTGCCATCGGGGACGGGGTAACCCCACCCCCTACTACAGCGCCGTCCGCTGCCTTGACACACGCCAGAGCCCTTCCCAGGGATGGAAGACCGTCTCTTCTCTGCCCCTCGGCTTCATTATCGGCCTCACCGCCGTGTCCGCTCCCTGGATCTACGTCTTCGGTTGTACCCGACATGACAACTTCTCCCCACCGCCTTGGGGCTATGCTATCAACGTCGACAACCCGGAGGAGACCTTCCCCATCCTCGAACCCTATCCTAAGGCCTGCCTCGACATGTGCGCTGTCCTGGAAGAGGGCCTTTTGATCTATGAAGTCGTTAAGGACACCCTTCTGCTCTTCAATCTTAAGGATCGTTCCTATTCTGTGTACCAGATGCCTGGCATCATCCCCACGGACGTGATCTACAGTGCATGTACGTACTCCTCTGGTATCTTCTATTGCTACCACAGGAATGGCTTTATTCTTGCCTATGACACGGTTCACCGCGTTTGCCTCCCAACGTACGATATACAACCTGAACGATATGAGCTGTTCGAGGCTGATGGTTCTCGTCCATGCTTGTTCTCTGCTTCAAATGGCAGGATAGGCCTATTATTGTATCATTGTGTCTCCTTTGGCTTAATGTCAGTTATTTATGTCGAGTTCTCAATGTTGTACGGAGATAGCGTGGAGATGGTTGTTCATAGAACACGAAAGTTTGGTCTCCGTGGTGATTATACAATCGACATCGTCCCATGGTATGTTTTGAGTTGGCATTCCTAATGTGTGATTTTCTTATTTTACGTAAAGACGTGGCATTTGTGTTTCTTGGCAGCTATCCTTGCGGGGATGAAATCAATAAGTTGGATGATCAACAACAAGAGAAGAGCATGAAGAACATTTCGCCAAAGAAAAAGAAAAAAGGAGAAAAAAGCAAGAGCAACAATATCTATATCACTATCAGTGGTGAGCCCTATTCCGTCTCCATTGTTGTACGCATTCATTTTTTATATTTTGAGAGTAATACAAGTTCTTTTGTTTCGCATTTTTCTGTTCCTAATCCTCCCTGCTCAACATATGTTAGCAGAGAATGTTTCCTTCTCTTCAACTGGAGTATCATATATATTATATTTTATAACCATGATTCCCCAATAATGGCCCTTAAATTTCCTATTTTTTGTCCTTAACGTGCTCAGAATATACTCATGTCATCCATTGATTCTTTTAAGTTACCATGTCTTATGCATTTCTTATTTACTCTCATCAAGATTCGAAATATCGATATCATATCGATCGGTCTAAAATGGGATATATTGAGGATATATCGGGACATATCGACGATATCGGTGAAAATTTTGGAAATGGTACAAAAAATATTTTTTGCAAATTAAGATCATCTTGGTTCTTAAAACCATAAATAACATTCTTTCAAAAAACGATAAATAACATACAAATGCACACTTATATCCAATAATGAGGTGTATTTAGCACATCAGTACACATTATACTGTACATATGATATCACTATTGTCAATGGTAACTGTTGACTGCTGAGAGATATTAGAAAGGAAATATTGAAATTCAAACAATAACGTAGTTACATCAAGAGTGTGTTTTTGACACACTAACTTTACATCACATCATATAACACACTAACTTTACATCACATCATATATTATATATAATTTTTTTTGAGCTATATCAGATATCATATGTACATGCTAATGAGCCTAATAACATATATGTATGCAGATATTCCTTATCAGCTCTAGAGTTGTTTTATCTCCATCACCAAAAGGGGACAAAGAGAAATAAAAAATCTAGAATAACTATGAATGCATTGAGAAGTCTGAAAATCATCTCCCTATGATCTTATTAAATACTAGAAATCGTAGCCTAACACTAAAAAGACTCAAAAAAAACAAGTAGTAGAGCATGTTAAGAAATCCATACCTGAATACATGTAAAATGATGAAAATCACCTTAAGAATGCTTTTTCTAAAGCCAAGAAGTTATATGCAAGGTTAAAGAAGGCGGCATGCGTAGGGGTGGCGATGGGGGATGGGTCATCGTGCGTCCGAGAGGGGGTGGAAGATATGGGAAGGGCAAGCGAGAGAGCCACGAAGCAGCGCCGTCTGCTCCGGCTCCGAGGAGGAAACCGTTCAGTCGGGGATTCCTCTACTGCGGGGGTTTGGACCATTGGGCTCCTCAATGCAGAGAGCCGGTCAAATGCTTCCGTTGTCGGGGTTTTGCTCACACGTCTCGGTCTTGCCCGAGGAGGGTGGGGGAGGTGTCGCTGCTGATTGGGGAAAGAGTGGCCCAAAGCACTCTTCCTCGCATCGCCAGACGTAGGCTTGATTTCTAAAGGGCATTTTAAGGGAGATATAGCTCACTTGACACCATGGCGGGTACTCGCGAGGGGGCTTAGCCGTTTGGAGGCCAACGCGTTACTTCTTGCTACAAGGAATGGCTCTTTCCTGCTGCGGTGGCGACTACCTTGGGCGGGCGATGGTGCGGTTAGGCCTGGGCGGGTGGAGCGAGTCGTAGTCAAGGGACTCCCGATCTGTACGTGATGCAAAATGAAATTTGGGCGGCGACGGAAATAATAATTTTTTTGGTGGATTTTTGGTAGAAGAAATAGAAGTGTTGAGAAGAAGAAATTGGAAGGGTTGAGAAGAGAAGACACGCCGGATGCGCGGGGTTAGAGAAGAAGAAACGCGTAGACCGCGAGGGGAAGAGAGAAGAGACTCGTCGGGAATACGAGGGGTTTGGGAGAAGAAGAACACGTGTAGATCACGCGGGGAGAAGGAGAGAGAGGGGAGAGGAGAGAGAGATAAATCTCTATTTTATCACATCTTGAACTGACTAAAACATTGGACCCTCATCCCTTTATATAGGAGGGATGACATTACAAGAATAGAAAATAATTTAAACCGACAACCAATTATCCTAAACTGACTCTAACTAATTAACCGACTAACTACCAAATTTGAAATTCAAACTAACACTAATTGAGATCACACACGATCTCTTTATTTAAAATTGCGACAACATAAAAAACGTAAATAAAATTAACGGCCGCAATTTAAATAATTAGACGGCCCTTCATGTCGAGTCCACGCTGCATCAACTCTCCTCTGCTTTTAAAAATTCGTCTCCTGACGAATTGCTTGAACCTTGAGGCTTGACATAAGGCGCTTCATGAACTTGTGTCGACGTGCGCGTGAACGCGAATCATGAGATATGCAACTCAAATCATATTGCATCTTCCAATGCGTGACGGGATCGTCGAATCGTAGGGACGATTCGATTTCCATGCTCTGATACCAATTGATGCAAAATGGAATTCGGCGCGGCGCGGGAAATAGATTTGACGGTGGATTTTTCGATAGTAGAAGAAAATAGAAGGGTTGAGAAGAAGAAATTGGAAGGGTTGAGAAGAGAAGACACGCCGGATGCGCGGGGTTAGAGAAGAAGAAACGTGTAGACCGCGAGGGGAAGAGAGAAGAGACTCGTCGGGAATACGAGGGGTTTGGGAGAAGAACACGTGTAGATCACGCGAGGAGAAGGAGAGAGAGGGGAGAGGAGAGAGAGAGATAAATCTCTATTTTATCACATCTTGAACTCACTAAAACATTGGACCCTCAGCCCTTTATATAGGAGGGATGACATTACAAGAATAGAAAATAGTTTAAACCGACAACCAATTATCCTAAACTGACTCTAACTAATTAACCGACTAAATACCAAATTTGAAATTCAAATTAAGATTAATTGAGATCACACGCGATCTCTTTATTTAAAATTGCGACAACTTAAAAAACATAAATAAAATTAACGACCACAATTTAAATAATTAGAGGGCCCTACATGTCAAGTCCACGCTGCATCAGTACGTGTAGCTTGCAGGCTTGCAAGGTTCTTCTATGTGTCATCGTCGACGTTATGCGCTTCGAGAGCGCCGGCACTTCGCCAGGTGAATCGTTGGACCCACTGCTCGTGTTAGGAATCTCAGCCCGGGGAAGCTGGGCTGATGGGAGGTCCCATCAGCAGGAGGTCGGTTATTTCTGGAACTGATCGATGCGGGGCACAGGCCGCTATCTTTCGCTTTGGAATGTGGTGTGGGTGAGCGAAGGGCGACGACAAAGCCTGAGGTGTCCCGCTTTGGAACGCGGTGTGGGTGAGCGAAGGGTGACGACAAAGCCTGAGGTGTCCACTGGTTCGTCTGTCGGTATGTCTACACTCTCGACGGAGGCGAGGGCACTGGAACCCAGGAAGCCGCCTCGATCTTCGACGAAGACATGCTTCGATGCAATATTCGCTTCACAGGTTCCGAGGGTCTCGAGACTCCATGTGCATCGAGCCACTAGTGCCTGCGTCGGTTCGTTTCCAAGGGATGCGATCAGTTGAGGAGTGGAGCTCCAGTAAAGCCCGGCTTCAAAGAAGTGGACGTGCAACAGTTGATGCACAGGCGCGATCTGCATCCCCTGTCGGGTTCCCAAGACCTGAATGACTTAACGGGCTCGTGGGACCCGGATACAATATCAGGGTCGCGGGGGCCCGGGATTTGTCCTGATTCGGTGGTCGAAGTTGGGGGATCCGCAAGCGGGGATACTACTCTGGTGGCGCATGAGAGAAGCTCGTTTCCCACAGCTTCAGAAGCAGCGGCGGAGGGGGCAACAGTTGAGGAGGAAGCGGCTGGTCCGGAGGCTCGTGGTTTGGGTAGCGTGAACGTGAAGACCTCTTCAATGCAGAAGGGAGCTGGAACCCCATCTCCTGCGGGGACCTTACTGTCGCTCAATGCGGAAGTCCCAACCCAAGGTCTTGCGGAAGGCCTGCTTGTGGGTTCTATGGTCGTGATCGCTCAAAAGGACTTCGTCGAGCCTGTGCTTCTTAGGAGTGTCAAGGGTCAAAGGGACGACCCTCCTAGATTCGGCGTGTCGTACAAGAGGGGGGGGTACTCGTACGGAGGCTTAAAGGACACGTCAGGTGGAGCTCATGGACTTTTTGGTGTTGTCGGAGCCAGCCTCTCTATGGACCTCGTGGGACCCAGAACTGCCGAAAAGTCAGAATCGGTTTGCTTTGCTCGGGAGGGGGGTTGAAGAGAGGCTGGGGGTGATCCCCCTAAGATGTTGAGGCAATGGGTTCCTGAAGAAGGTGCTCTCTTGGAATGTAAGAGGGTTGGGCCGTCTCGATAAACGGATGGGGGTGAGGAATCTTATTCGGGAGGTAGGGGCGGGAATTTTTCTTCTGCAAGAGACGAATTTGGTGGAGTGTGATGACAAGGTGCTAGAGGAACTTGGCGCTCGGGACCGATTTGCCTTTGCCGTGTTGGGGGCTCATGGTGCGGTGGGGGGGGTGATTACAGGGTGGACGAAGGAGCTATTTGAGGACGTGGGTGTCTCAACGACTGACTTCTGTCTCACAGTGTCTTTAAGAAGAAGGTCTGACGGCGTCGTTTTTTCGATCACTAATGTCTACGGTCCGACTGGGACCGTTGGGGGCTCCCTTGCGGTTGAGATTGATGTGGTGGGGTCGGAGCTGGCGCACGGGATATGGATTGTTGATGGGGATTTGAATCTTACCTTGCTCCCAGAGGACATACCTAATTTGGGGGGGAGGCCGGGACCAGGGCTCAGAGTCTTTCAGGCGGGTCGTACAGGCGCTGGGGCTATCCATCATTAACGTTGCTGGTTGTTCGTACACTTGGAGGAATGTAAGATCTCGTTCCCACCTCGATCGGTTCCTGGTTTATTCTTCAGCATTGGGTGCTTTCCCCTTGGCCCGGGCATGGGCGGTGCTGCGGATCTATTCTGACCATACTCCCATTCTCTGGTCGACTAGGGAGGCTAGAGGGTGCAGGACTCGTTTTCTCTTTGAGAAGAGCTGGCTTCTCGAGGATGGCTTCAGGGAGAAGGTGGCAGAGGCGTGAAGGAATGAGGGCACGGAGGGTTCGAGGGTTGCCAGATTCGTGGCAAGGTTGTGTCACCTCAGATCATGTCTTACGGTATTTGGGAGAGAGGTCTAGGCTCGGCGCAAGGAAAGGAGAGGGGAAGCGTCGGCGGGGGTGACGAGGCTGGACGCTTTGGATGACAAGAGAGGTTTATCTCCGGATGAGGGTAGCAGAGAGGCTGGTTTTTCTTGAGGAGCTGATGTTGGAAGATCGGAATGAGGAGGTGGAATGGAGGCAAAGGATGAGGCAGAAGTGGCTCAAGGAGGGGGTACCATCATGAGGTTCTTTCACTCCATGGCGTTAGGTAGGAGGAGACGAAATTTCTTGCATGCGTTAGAATTCGGGGGCGAGAGGTTCTCAAGTGAGGAGAGGATTAGCGTCGCTTTAAGAAGACACTTCCTGGAGGCGTCACGAAGGAGGGCAGGGGAGGGGTGGGGTTGGCAGGGTACGAGAGCGGAATCACTCTTGGAAGGGCAGGCGGAAGGGCTTTTGGCTGCTTTCTCTGAGGCGGAGGTGAAGAGGGTCATCTGGGGTCTGAATGCAGATGGAGCTCCTAGCCCCGATGGTTTCCTGTTTTGTTCTACATGGAGTTTTGTGACCTGCTGAAGGCAAATATTCTGGAGGTGCTGGACGAATTCAGGGACTGCAACATGGGCTTTGAGAAAGTGAACAAGGCACTCATTTTCCTTCTACCTAATGATGCAAACGGCTCCGGCGTCGACGATAAAAATTAAAATAAATTGGCGGGCGAATATTGGTGGAGAAAAGGAGGGGTCGAGAAGAAGAACTCGTCGGTAACGAGGGGTTTTGGAGAAGAAGAAGCGCGGGAGATTGCGTGGGGAAGGAGGAACGAGAGAGAGATAGAGAGAATAATTCTCAATTTTGATTCATAATTGGATGTCTAACAATACCGGATTACCATCTCTTTATATAGGAGAGATGGTTTACAAAAATAGTAAACTAATTTAAATTGACAACCGACTTGCCTAAATTGACTCTAACTAATTAATTGACCCAATTTCAAATTAAAATCTATGAAATAAACGTTGAGATCACTGATGAATACCCATTCATCACTCTTTATTCTTATATTTTAGCTACAAAAACCTATGCAAATGCATGTAGATACTTGTAAATAGGAAAAATTAGCAAAAGCATGCATTTTGTAAATATCTATAATTAGCATGTTTTTGTGCAAAAATAAAAGAATAAAGATGAAAAAGAAAAAGAGGGAAATATTTAGAATAAATATTGAGCAACCTAACCCAAGGGAGGGCTCAGCATGGGCCTGACCGCATAAAAGCCAAGTAGAGGGAGATAGGGGCTCATGTGTATAGATTTTTGTAAATAAATAAATTATATTTTCCTCACCCAAAAATATGCTTGTACATATTTTGTATATATTTAGAAACTATTAAAAACAAAATAAAAATCTAAAAATCAAAAAGTCACAAATGCCCTTTCACCATGTACATAGACCATGCCTCCTTATGTATTTAACCTTGTAAATAAATTTATTTATTTGCAAAACTTTTTGTAAATATTCCATATTACATATTGTAAATAAAATAAATAAAAAGAAACAAAACAAAAATCAAATAAAAATAACAAAATTAAAAATACAAAAATATATTGTACATATGCCATGTACATAGTTGTACATAACTTTTTATTTCCCTATGTATATAAATAATAAAAATAAAATAAAAATATCCTTTTATTCCTCATTTGATTCTATAAATAAATAAAATATAAAATGAGAATAAAAATGTATAAAAATAACTAATTAAAAATCAAAATTAAAAAAAAACCTATATTGTACATATACCTATATATAGCCCTATTATGTAAATACCTTATTTTTATTTTGAAAAATTAATTAAAAATCACCAAAAAATAGAAAAAATTAAAATAAAAAATATTTTATGTTTTGAGTTTTTAATAAATCGGCCATCTCCTATTTTTAAATGATTTTATAAATCTTTTTGACTTGGCCAATTCTCATTGGTCCACGGGGATTGTTGACCGCCCGGTCAACTCCCCCTGTGGACCACCTCCCACGGGTTTTGGGATGCCCGACCCGATTTCCTCCTATTTTCGCATCCAAACCCGATCCCTTCACACCTGAACCCCGGGTCCAGCTTGACCGTGACAGATCCGGCACCCTCGCCGGGGTGCCCGCCTCGGGATCCGCGCTTCACGCTACCCTACCCGATCGAGTTTTGCCGGACCTTCCACCGTATAAAGCCTGAGCTCCGCCCCCGTTTTCACGCATCTTTGGCTCTCCACCCTTCATCCCGTGACCTCCACAGCATCCCCTGAGGTGACAGCTCTCGATTGCCCGTGTCGCAGCGAGGAGGGGGTGACCGGACCATCGATCCGGCGACGTAGCGCCGCCGTGCTCCGCCCAGTGCAGGAGCTCGAGCCTCAGGACTTGACGACCTTCGAGGCCACGACCAGGAGCTACCTCAGCTCCAGCACAGTCTTCCACACCGCCCAGGTAACCTTCTAGCTTTCCTATTTCGCCTAATTTCGAGTTTGCCCCAAATCGTAGCTTCGCTGTATTCCGTTGATTCCGACCATCTCGAGCATCATTTCGATCATTGGAACCCACGTTCACCATCGCCTTCCCCCCACGCACCTTCTCCGCCCCTTCGTTCAATCCGGCTCGCACAGGAGCTGGGGTTCGAGCTCCACCGTCCGTCGCTCGCCGGAGCTCGCTCACCCCGACGCACAACTCACTTCCACACCACCTAACCGGGTCGAGGCACTTTGCCCTCGACCCGCGGAGCTTCTGAGATACTTTGCAGGACCAGCGGAGACCATCTGAGGCCTCCCGACACTTTGGCCAGGAGCTTCCCTCCGTCGACCTCGCCGGAGCCCCTCCTGGGCTCGGCTGGGCCATCGGAGGCCACCAACAGCTGCGGAACTTCATCGCGAATCTTCTCCGATATCCAGAGGCAGCTGAGGAGGACCACCGCGCTCGCACGAGGCCGGCGAAGCTCGCCGGCCAACTGTTCTTCCAGGATCCTCGAGCACCGTCCGATCGCCCTCAGCTCCCCAGTTCGCATCACGCCCGTCCATTCCAGGAGGAGCAGTCACCGTCGATCATCTCGAGGGTCGATCTGGACCGTTAGCGCAGAGAGAGAGGCACCAACACCTGAGGCCGTTAGATCTTCCACGTGCCCTCCTCCGAGACGTCGATCAGGCCCACGTGCGGAAGGAGAGAGGCGCCCGTCGTCCAGGACCGTTAGATCAGCTACGTGGCGCACATCCAGCCCTCGACGTAATAAAGGGGTAATTTACCGTAGGCCCCCTCTTAGTTTATGTTTTCAGATTTAGTCCTGTAAATATTTTGTGCTTTTTATTTACGTTGGGTTATTTGCACAGTAGACCCTATGCTTTAGTTTATTTGCATTTATGCCCCTGTATGTGTGAGCCACGTGCTTCGTCACGTGTATGTTTGGTGTATTTGCAATATTAGTCCTGTAGTTCTGGTTGTTTGTTAATGAATGAAAACTTTTTGGTAATTGCATATATGCCCCTGTGAGCGTTTTATTTGCACATGTGCGTCTTTTAGTGGGTTATTTGCAACATAGCCCCTGGACTTTTTGGTACGAGTTACCAAAAGGTCCTCGGACTTGTTTTTCTTACCAAAAGGTCCCTGAGTGCCCCAGGCACGCGCCGCGCGCGTGACTTGCTGGGAAAATTGCACCTGGACCCCCAGAACTTCGGGTATTTGCACTTAAGTCCCTGTGCACAGTGTCCTCTTTTGATTTTTGAATAAAATATCAAATCACCTCCAAATTCGATGAAAATTTGACACATGGCTCCCGCCATGCTGTAGAATTTTTGAGAATTTTTGAGGATATTTTTGATTTTATTTGTTATTTTTAAAAATTCAAAAACCTCTATTTTAGCTACTGTCTAGAATTAAAAATCCCAAAAAAATATAAAAACCCCCTCAAAAATTCCACAAAAATTAGGTACTGTTTCTTTTGTGTTTCTTGATTTTCTAGCCAATTTTGGCTATTTTTCATTGCTTAAAAACCCTAAAAACTTAAAAACACCTAAAAAATCATAAAAATCATAATAATTAATCTAAAAACCCAAAAACAATAATCTTGGTGCTCAAATTTTCCTAGTTTTCTCTAGTATACAGGAAAATTACCTCCAGGTCCCTCTGAGATCCTTAGATATTTTATCTTTGGATTCTGGGCCTGGCTGGACAGTACCTTGTCTTTTTAGTACTGTTTGATTTTTAGGAAATAAAATACACCTCATAAAAATCCCAAAAATTCACCAAAAACACTAAAAAACATTAAAAACATAAAAACATTTTTGTTTGAATTTTTGCTTGATTTTTGACACATTAAATAATTGGTTGAAGCTTGCTTGATTTTGTGTTTCTTTTATTTTCTTCACTATTAAAAATCCAAAAAAAATATAAAAATCATTAAAAACCACTAAAAATACGTGTCTTTTATTTTACTTTATTTTTACTACTTCGTAGGCCTTTGGCCAACCCGTGCTCCTTGTGTTCGACCCTGGGTGCTATACCAGGTTAATCTCATAGCTAGACCGCTGATTTTGTGCTTGATTGATTTTACGTGTTTCGAGTGGTCTGATTTTTCTTGATTGATACGGCTTGATCGCTTGGGTCACAACGACCCTATTTCTGTACCTCATACCCTAGCCTTCAGGCCGGTCATCAATCACAAGCGATGTCAATTATTTAATTAGACAATTTTGACAACCTAAAAACATAAATAAAATTGACGATTAACTAATTAAATAAATACGTCCCTATAATTTGGGGTCACGCTGCATCAACTCTCCACCGCTTTAAAAATTCGGCTCCTGACGAATTGCGTGATGTAGGTGGATCGTTGGAGAAATCATCCTTGAATTGGGGCTTCAATTTCCCCCAATGCGATCATTTTCCGCGTTACGTTTGTAATTTTTTCCAATTGGGGGGCATCTCTGCAATTTTCGTACCCCTTCAAATTTCCTCATATTCCTATGGCCTTGGACCTTCCTGCAAATATGGATTTTGAGAATTTTTACTCTGCAATTTGTCCAATTGGTTTCCCAATCCCTTAATCTCAGGGATTCGGGTCTTGAAAACCCCGATAAGGCTGCTCTCTTCCGCAACCAAAGGCGGCGGGGAGGACGCGGTAGAGGAGCGGGGAAGGCGCGGGGTCGGCGATCACGCGACCACAGGGGCGGCGCGACTGCTGTGGACCGGCCTGGGCGGAGGGAGTGTCGCGCTCGTGGGTGCGCACGGGGATGCGGGTGGCGCGCGGGGCGGTCGATGTGCGACGGCGCGCTGCTGGGTTGCGCGACGGGATGGGTGCTGGGTTGCGCGACAGGATGGGCAGGTGCGCGGGGCATGGGTGGCAGTGCGCGCGTGGGGGGGAGCAGGGGCGCTGCGGGTGGGGGCGGCAGCAGCAGGGGTGGGGGCGGCGAGGTTGCGGTGGGAAAGGAAGGGAGGGGAGGTTGGTGATGCGTAGGGGTTTTGCAGGCTGGCGAGTAGCGGGGCGAGTGGGAAGAGGGGAGGGTGAGGGCTGCGGCGTCGTGTGAGGAGGGGGGGGGATTTTGGGCGGCGTGGAGAGGGGAAGTTCAAGAGGCAAATCGGGAGGGGGGGGGTCGGCACTGTGAAGGAGGAGGGAAGGTGGCGGCGGTGGGAGTAGAAGGCGGAGGCGCGGGTTTGGCGCAGGGGTGATGCTGGTTCGTTGGATGAGGAGGGGGGCCGTGGGGTGGGGTGGTTTGCTAACGGGTGGGGAGTTGGGAGTTGCGGGAGAGGCTGACGGAGGTGGGGGGTTTGGAGATGGGGCTAGGGCGAGGGGGGGTTGCGGGGAGGTTACCTGGGACGGTCGGGGTGGTGCCGGGATGGCTAGAGGGGGCGGAGAGATCGATTCCGATGGCGGAATCAGATCTGGAATCTCCTGGACAGCGAGCATTTCTTCCTCCACGGAGCGGGTTTCTTCGTCAAACTTCGCGGTAGCGGCTTCAACGGTTGTAGACTTTGATTGGGCGTCGCGGTAGGCCTCAAAGTAGGCCATTAGATCCCGAGACATGGATTGGAGGTTGTTCTGCAAATCACGTATCATGTCCCCCGTCTCTTTGAAGGTGGCGTCGATGGTGGAGATGGCTCGTCGTGTTTGTTCGGACGAACGATGATGTCGGTGCGAGCGCCGGGACGGATCGTTAGATCGTGAGGACGATCTAAATGCCATGCTCTGATACCAAATGATGCAAACGGCTCCGGCGTCGACGATAAAAATTAAAATAAATTGGCGGGCGAATATTGGTGGAGAAAAGGAGGGGTCGAGAAGAAGAACTCGTCGGTAACGAGGGGTTTTGGAGAAGAAGAAGCGCGGGAGATCACGTGGGGAAGGAGGAACGAGAGAGAGATAGAGAGAATAATTCTCAATTTTGATTCATAATTGACTGTCTAACAATACCGGATTACCATCTCTTTATATAGGAGAAATGGTTTACAAAAATAGTAAACTAATTTAAATTGACAACCGACTTGCCTAAATTGACTCTAACTAATTAATTGAGCCAATTTCAAATTAAAATCTACGAAATAAACGTTGAGATCACAAGCGATCTCAATTATTTAATTAGACAATTTCGACAACCTAAAAACGTAAATAAAATTGACGATTAACTAATTAAATAAATACGTCCCTATAATTTGGGGTCACGTTGCATCACCTAAGAAGGAGAATCCAGTACGGGTGGACGATTTCAGGCCTATTGCGATCTCTAACACAATTTATCTGGTGGTGGCAAAGGTCCTAGCAAACAGACTCAAGCTAGTTATGGATTCAATGGTGCTTTAGGGGCAGTCTGTTTTCATCCCGGGTCGACAGATGGCGGATGGAATGATTATGGCGTCTGAGATTTGCCTCGAGTGGAAGAGGGTGAAGAAGAAGGCCACCCTATGGAAGATTGACTATAAGAAGGCCTACGACTACATTGATTAGAGATTCCTGTGGACATCATTGCGGCAGAGGGGATTCCCGAAGACTTGGGTTCAATGGATGAAGAGATGTGTCAATGCCTCATGCTTCTCTTTTTTGGTGAACGGCAAGCCCGAAGGAGGCCTGGTACAGCCTCAACGTGGAGTGCGACAGGGTTGCCCATTGTCCTTCATGCTTTTTGTGCCGGTGGTTGATTGTTTGGCGGTTCTATTTAGTCGGGCGATGGAGTGCTACTGGTGTGAGGGGTTCCGGTTGGGGCCTATCTCTATTCCTTTACTACAATATGCAGATGATACGATTATGTTACTGGGAGGGACAGATGAGCAAAATAGAAATGCGACGCTTATTATAGACATTTTCGACAGTCTCTCCGGTCTTGAGATCAATAAGCGCAAATATGTGCTCGCTGGTTTTGGGATGTTTGCAGGCGATCGTAGTAGGCTAGTGGAACTCACGGGTTGCCCTATGGGGATCTCCCTATACCTTATCTTGGGTTGCCTTTGGTGGACGGTAAACTAAAAAAGTCCGACTGGGATTGCTTGATTGTCAGAATGGAGGAGAGACTGGCGGGATGGAAGGCGGTGAGTTATCTAGAGGTGGGAAGATGGCTTTGCTTAAGAATGTGCTCTTTGCCATTCTGATCTTCTTCTATTCGACGCGGTTGATGCCGATGGGGGTTAGGAAGAAGATGGAATCGCTGATGAAGACTTTTTCTGGTCGGATGGTAGGAAGCAAAGATCTGGCCTACACCTGGTTGGTTGGGATGAGATTACGAAGGTGCGTGCAGATGGTGGTCTTGGTGTGCGTGACGTGAAGATCATGAATAAGGCCTTGCTTGCCAAATGGGTGACACAAATTTGGTGTCCTTCTATCTCTTTGGCGGCCAATCTGATGAGAAACATATATGGGGTTAGTGGTGAGCTTGTTGCGACCAGAAAGAGATTCGAGTCACCGTTCTGGGTTGGTATTTGCATTGTTCTGCCGTCCATTTCTTCTCGACTGCAGCCAAAGGTTGAGAATGGCCTGATTCTCGGATTTTGGATTGATGATTGGACTGGAGAGGGGGCTTGGATAGGAGATTTTCTAGACTTCTGCCTCTGGCAGCCTCGAGGGAGGCCGTTCTCGCCCAGGTTGCGGATGGGGGGTGTTGGACGCCCCAGTTCGCCTCGACCCTCTCGGATCATCGCATGGAGGAGTTCTTGAGGATGCTAGCAGAGTTTCCACCGCCGGCGGAGCAATCAACGGAGGAGGATCATTTCGTGTGGGAAGGAGGAATGTTCTCTGTTAAGAAGGCATATGAGGCATTGAGGGTGCCGGTGGTGAAGCAGGAGTATGTTGGGGAATTCTGCCAGGATATGAAGATTATTTGGGCGGTCAGGATTCCTCTCAGGGTAAAGATTATCCCCCTCATGGTGAAGATCTTTCTCTGGTGTCTGCGGAGAAATCGCTTGTGCGATAAGGCAAGGATGGGAAGGCTTTTTGACTTAGAGGACACGGGGTGTGACAGATGTGACGGCTCGGTGGAGGATGCAGACCACCTCTTTTTTGGATGCAAGACTTTGGCGAGTGTGTGGAGGGCAGCTGGGGTCCCTTGGGTGGAGGTGGTGGACTTGGATGCTTTCTGGAGGTCGCTGCGTGCGGTGGGAATTGGGTCGATGGACGACTGCTCCAAGTCGTTCGCGGTGCTGTGGGCCATATGGGCTGGATGAAATGAGCTCGTCTTCAAGAACAAGCGGTTCTATTCCGATAATGAAGTCTCACATTGTAATGCGCTTTATAGCTTCTGGTCTTCGATGTAATGGTGACGTTTTAAATATAATATATTTCTGTTTGCGGTGACTCCTGTCTCGGGAGTGCACCCTCTTCCAACTTCAAAAAAAGAAGTTATATGCAATATCAGTTGAATATGGCGAGATAGAAAACCAATAACAACAATATCGATCGATACAGGAGAAAGTTGCTTTCAAAACTTCAAGTTTTGATCGATATTTATCAATATCCCAATATAACAATGATACAACCATCGATATTCACGAAAACAACATGCATAGTTGATGAGTCCGTTTGGCTAATGGTACGTAAGTTAGTTAGTTCTCAGTACGGTATCCAAGTTTGTTTTGGACCATATTTAGAATCGTTGTTTCTTTATATCGGTAAGGCTTACAAGCCGTATCGAAAGAAGTTCTTCCCTTACTGCGAGCTAGTGGGTGCCATTGTGGGAGAGTACATCGCCAGAGGGACGTACGCCTTCTCATCATAGGCCACACCATCAGGATCATTTGCAGCATTCTTTGAGGGGGACATGGGTACCCAACAGACATTCGAGTATGACCTCGAAAGCGGAGGTAGAAGCACTCGAGATGCCTGATTCGGTAGAGGTTGGGGGGTAGCGCAGTCGACCTTCCATCAGGAGACGCCACAGGGAATCAGGAGGGCAAACATCGGGTAGTAAGCGATCACGGAGTGATGGTGGCCCCCCAGCTTCACAGGTGGTAGGCGAGGATGTGGTTCGGCTAACAACCCAAATGCTAGAGCTACAAAGGGAGCAGATCCGTGATAGACCTCCAAGGATCCCCATGAAGGAGTGGAGGAGATTCTCGACGAGTTGGAGGAATTGCTTCCGAGCATCACTATGGAGGTTCAAATCAAGCTCGTGCACAACCTTCGTGATCCTTATGAATGGATCATCTTCAACTATGCCAAGCCCTCCCCCCTGAAATTAACTGCCTGGGTAAACATCCATCTTAGCAAGTTATAGGGACGCTCCACCTTACCGGTGAGAAGGGTTGTTGTTGTATGTTTATTACTAGGAATTTCTCCTCGTAGCGGACTTTCTATTGTCTGTGATATTATTGGCTGCTCTCAGACACATTGTAGGATTTTATTTGTCTTTGGTGGTGCTTTTACCTATCGTTGGCACTTATTACGTCTTTGATGTTGCACATATTTCTCTGTTGCTCCGTATATTGAGGAGCTCTCTCTGTAGGAAATGGATGGCATGGCAGCTATGGTTACGATGAAGTACAATTTAGTTATGTTGAACATGCTTTATCGACGAGTAGTCGTGGAGGACGGATACGACGGGGAAAACACGCATGGTGGATACATCCCCATGGTCCCGAAGCACACATCCATGCGTAAGGGACATATATGGATCCAATAGATGTTGCACGGTCACGTCGGATGGTCATATGAGGTTTTTAGGATGTACTGATACCATCCTACGTCTATGTGCCTGCCTCAAGGAGAGGATGTGCCTCCAATATTTGAGGCACTTGAAGTCCGAGGAATTGCTCTACATTCTGTTGTATTACCTATGTTATAATACAAAGAAACGTGTGCTTTCTGAGCATTTCTAACACTCATGTGATACTATTTCGAAGCATCTCAATGATATCCTTACACACATCATCTCCCTCATAGATCATTTCATCCACATGCCGGCGGAAGATTCACCCGTCCTGGATGTTATATGCCACAATAGCAACTTCTATCCTTATTTCAAGGTAAACCTTTACAAAATACATCTAATGCCTACGCAAAACCTTTTCACTACAGTAATACATTACAGAATGCCGTACTCATTGACAGGATGTGATCGGTGTGATTGATGGGACACTTATCCCTGCTAATGTCCCCAGCCAATGTTGCTCTGAGGTTCGGGAGCATGCACCAAACACTAGCACAGAATGTGGTGACACGTGTCGACTTCAGTTACAGATTTCTGTATGTAGGCGTCATATGGGAGGAGTCAACCGTTGACATGAAGGTGCTGAGGTGGGCCTTGGATGAGGGCGGTTTTCGTGTACCGATTGGTTGGAAGTTCCTTCTAGACCGCGGATACGCGAACACAGATACCTTCCTCACGCCTTATCGTGGAGTCATTTCGCACCTTCCCCAGTTTAGGGCTTGAAGGGGCCACGAGTATGCCATGCCCGAGGAGATGTACAATCACAGGCACTCGTAGCTCCGGTCATATGTTGAAAGGACATTCGGCATCATGAAGGCTCAATTCAAGGTGTAACTGAGCGACCGTTCTACAGTTACGAGAAACAGGTGATGGTCGTAATGGTATGCTGCATCAACTTTCTCTGTGATGTTCAGGGCGAGGATCATATATCGAGTGCATTTACACGTGACTTAGCACATGGTCGGGTTCCTACGGAATCTACAGTAGGTGACGACGACTTCAACAACAACTTCGGGACAAACGATATCGTGTTCTCTGAGGAAGACATCCGAGCTAGGGAGATGTTGCAGGATGGTTTGGCAACGACAATGTGGGAGAACACTTAACCATCATGTTGGCCTGTCTATGTACCTCAGTGATTTTGCATTCGTGTTATATGTTTTATTGCTTGGGGGAATACATCAGTGATGTATCCATATTGTATCGAGAAAAACTTTATGTCCAAGAAAGCCGGTTGTTTTCAATTCTATGTTTTAATTTAGGCACGATCGTGATTTCACATCTCGATGATGATACCACACTATTCAAATAACCAACCTGCGATGCGGTAACGTACCTCGCTGAGCAGCCACTTCGATGATATGGCTTAACCGGCAGAACTGTCAACGCTGGCAAGTATGCTGCAGATGTAATCTAAGGGAAAATTTTTCCAAAACTGTTGTTTTTTTCATGTTATACAATGCACACCTCTTTCTATTTATTTAATTAATGGTTTTCAAAATTTTTTTATCGGAACCCAATCTAGTTATGGCCATGCTTCGTTGTGATCGGCCTAAGATTCACGGACGCAGATGCTTCTGCCCGGATGATGCAGACCTACTCTTCGAGGGTTTGCGCCGACACGAGGATGTTGAGGATAGGTTGTGGTACAGTTGTCCAAAAGAGGTAACTTCTTCACATTTTTTTTAAATTCTCCTTATTCAACCATCGCACTAATCATATAATTCCATGCAGGTATCGTGTGGGTACAAAGTAAAGGCATCGATATTGACCCCAACGAACGACTCCAAACTGGCTGAGAGGAATTTCTTGGCAGATTTAATAAATGTTCTCAAATTTTCAGAAGAATTCTTCGTAGAGAGGCTGGAGGAAACCCAACGTCTGCTTCAGGAGAAGCAGAGAGAGGTCGCCCGGATGGCGGTCGGATCAACTTCAACACATGATATTGAAGAGGAACCAGTGTATAATAAGCATGTCATAATGTAATAAATAATTTACTGAACTTCAGATTACTTTATTTTAGATATTTTATTTTCATGTTGAAGTTCGTATCGACTTTTAATTGCATATGATATTTCACCAATTTGGAGTATATATTTAATCTCACCAAAGCAAATAACAACCAACAACTTTAACTAATTTTTAGATCTTATTCCTTAACATTCAATATCCAGCCGAACAGAGAATAGGCCTTATTTCAGCTTATTCTCCTTATTCCTATCTTCCAGCCGAACGGAGAATAGACACTTATTCTCCTTATTCCCCGTTTTATTTCTGTGTATTCCTCTACCGAACGCCCCCTTAGAGTAGGGTAGGTGAGAAGGATCTTTTTGAATTGGAATCGATGATAGAGTAGTACGTGTTGTCTTGATATTAGAATCAATGTTATAATACACAGTTAATGGATTTTGATTCCTCAAAGGGGGAAGTAGATGTTTTGCTTTGGTTATATCTCAACAAAGTCATTGTTGCATCCTAATTTTTTATTAGCAGAATTGGAACTGCAAGAATGAGTCGTGCATCAAAACTGCATTTGAGGAGCGGGGAGCAGAAGTCCCTGTTGGAACTGCAAGAATGAGTCGTACATCAAAACTGCATTTGAGGAGTGGGGGCAGAAGTCCTTTTCTGGCTTTCGTAAGTCCACATTGGTTTAGAAGAAGCTTTCATTCCATGTGCAGAGCTACAATTGTGTCTTATTTCATGTTTTCTTTTTTTTTTTTGTGCAAAATAACAATAGAGGTCAAAACCAACAAAAGAGGATGGGTGGGGGAGGGGTGTGGTGCGAAGAAAAACACACCTTTATGGGGAGAGACAGCTTCGAGGAGTTGAACTTACGGGAAGAAAATAATCCATTCTTGTGTTTTGCGGAACCAGATGAAATTGTTCTATCGTTGTGTGGTTCCATCGCAATCGGTTTTTGTTCTAATCCTCCTTTACGACGGGTTATCTTATTCGAAATTGATTCATGTTTTTCATCCTTTTTTATGTGCGAGATATGTCCTCCATCACCTGCCACCAACACAAATAGAACTGGGTCAAGGGAGCAATCGTGCCGAACCCCTAATTGTTGTGGGAAACCTTTGCTCCACATGACTACCACTCACAAGAATATATTCTGATATATCATCAATGATGCATCATTTTATGTAAGCATACAAGTAATGGAGAACAATCTCATTGCCAGAGATGCCCGCATGTAGCATCGGTCCATTTTCATATGCTTTGAAGAAGTCCATCTTACAAAGCAATTCTTTTGCCTTGTGACTTTCAATCAGTTACCATTTCAGTACCAATAAAGATTGCTTGAAGAGGAGAAATGATGTCCTTCATAACCAAACATGATCTTTGCAGGTTTGTCAGATACTTTATGAAACGATATAAACAACATCTTAAAGAGCAACCGAGCTTGACAAGACAAGGTTACAACCCAAGTATAGGCATCAAAGGTGGGCTTTAGATATTGGAACTTGATCCACTTTGACGATCATGTTGGGCTTTATCTGTCTCGTCCATTCCAATTTTGGAGTTGGTCTATGCAGCTCATGGAAGCCTCGACTGTACTACCCCCAAAAAGAAAGGCAATGCGAGAGGTTGGTTTCATATAGCAATGACTACTTATCGCTCTTGATGGGTGGAAGGGTAACGAGACTGTCTCTCAAGTCTGCTATATTGGGCTATTAGGTGATCAACCTCACAATGAACACTCACTATTTTATAAAAAGATCGGGTTCTACGATATTTATGTTTTTTTTGTAAGTTTTATTCTTAAACATGTGAATATAAAGTAATACAGGAGCTTGTCTTTCTGATACCACTTTCTTTTTTCAGGGCCTCCTGATGCCTAAGATTGTTGCTATCATTCTATCACACAACCCCTTTTTATAGTTAATTAACACCTTCTTTAAAGGCATTAATTTCAGGAAGCCAATGTCCAGCTACCATCTTCTGAAAGCTATCCTCCAGAAGCCATTATTGCTCAAATCGAAAGATGGACTGCATGTGCACCACCCAGAGCCCTAACAAAGTGGAGTATGGTTCAAACGAGATCTCAGGTGAGACCTCATCAATGCTTACTGGAAGAGAAACAACAACTCGTGCGTAACGAAAAAGTTTAGGTAAGAACAATATCTGTAATTCCATCAGGTATGCCAACAGTCCATGGCGTCAAACTCCTCATGACGGAGCCCTTGAACTAGTGTGGCAACAGTCCAATGGATTAAGAAGCTGTTCAAACTCAGACCTCCATAGGTGCTCCAACAAAAGTCTCAGCATGGATTTAAGGGCAAACAAACTTGAGAGGGAAGTCGATCAAAGAGGACTCCCATCTTTAATCCTCTCACCATAGACCACCTGTGAGGCTGCGAAGCAATGAATCCACCTATGGTAGATTGTAAGCGAACTAATGAACAACTTTGATCCTCAAGTAACGAGAAGGGAAAGCCAAATTACGCATAATACTTGAATGAAGTAAACTCTAGGGATCCCATGCTCGAATTCGGCAAGGTGTTTGACACAACTCGAGAAATCAAGTGGGTGTGATTTTGACTAAAGGAGTCTGCCTTGGGAGACATAATCTAAAAAGTCTCTTTGAGATTTGAAAAAGGCGAAATAATCGATATATATGGAAAAATGGGGTTGACCTCTTGAGGAGCTAACTTAGCTCCATCTGCCCTATTTTTCTCATTTTTTTAATTTTTTTTGAAAATTTCTTCCGTGAATATTCATCATTGTATCCCTATATTATGTCATTCAAATTTCGTGCGAAACAGAGATTCATGCGGCCTCCATCCAGGCATGGTCGATTTCAACAATTCTGTGATCGTTAAAAAATGATTGTCTAGATGGAGGCCATAGGAGTCTCTGTTTTGTACGAAATTTGAATGACTTAATATAGGGATATAATGATGAAAATTCATAGAAGCAATTTTCAAAAAAATAAAGGGTATGTTTGGTTGCTGGGTTGGGTTGGGTTGAGGTAACCCTGTGAACAGTAAATCGTGAGGATGGTTGGGAGGGTTGGAAGGAGGGGTACACCGGCGTACCCCAACCCAACCCTGCAACCAAACGAAGCCAAAAAGAATGAGAAATATAAAGCGGGGGGAGGCGGGGCTAAGTTAGCTCCCCCTAAGGGGGCTTCCCTTTCCATATATGTATGTATGCATGTATATATGTATGGAAAGCAGTCCTTTAGCAAAATTGCAATGTTGTCCACGTTAACCTCTATTAAATTCTCTAGATATACCTTAATTATGGTTACATATGTGAAAACTTGTAGGATCGGGATACTAGAAGGGGAAATGAATAGTAGTTATCGCAATTAATAGACAAATAAAAAAGGGATAATTACACCTATGACCTTGAGTAATTTCGCAATAACATTCATAACCCTACATAATCGCGAATTACGCGAGAAACCCTGAGTAATGCTTAACTCTTACATGACATACCCCTGTGTCATGTTCCGTTTGGAATGGGTGTTATGTTTGACGGATTCCGTTAAAAAAATACAAAAACATCTCTAATATCCATTCTTATTTACAAACCATGCCATCCTTCTCCCTCCCCCATCACCTGTGGGCTGAGTTTCTCCTCCGTCACGAGCTTCATCCCCCCTCACCCGCATCCCCGACCATCCCCGACTGCAGCAGGTCTGCCAGCCCTGCCACAACCATCCCCGACCGTGTGCTGCCCCCTCCTCGCCCGCAGGTCTGCAAGCCCCACCAACCCCATCCCCGGCCGCGTGCTGCGCCCCCTCCCCCCCTGTGCGCCGACCTCGTCCCCTGCCATCCTTGCGCCTGCAGCCTTCTCTACCCCGCCCCCCGTGTGCCGACCCCACGCCTGCAGCCTCCCCCTCCCTCGTACGTGTGGAACCCGCCCTCTGTCGACTCCGCGCCTGCAGCCTCCGCCCCGCCCGCGCGTCGACCCCGCTATCTGCAGCCTTCCCCTGCTGCCCCCATCCCTTGTGTGCGCTGTCCCCGCCTCCTGCCAACCCTCGCGTCGTTGGCTCCCTCCGCCGCGCGCTAACCCCGCCCCCTGCAAGGTCAAGACCCCCTTGTAAGGTCAAGACCCCCCTCCCTCCGCCGCGTGCCAACCACATCCCCATCCCCCCTTCTCGCGCGCGCCTCCACCACGCTGCCTGCGGGCTCTCTGTCCCAAGCCAGTAGGCCCCCGTCGACCCCCCCACCGCCCTTCCACCCGCCTGCAAGCCCCCCATCCCATGTTGCCCTTGTAGCCTGCATCCTCTCTATCCCCAGCACGATGCTAGATTTTTTATATTTTTGTTTCTTTTTTTAAATTAATCCCAACCATTGGATCGGAGGCTAGTTAGATTAACTCAACAACTGGTTGAGTTAATAAACAAAACTAACGGAAGGTTATGAGTGTAAAACGGAGCATTTATTAAGGGTTTCTCGCGCAATTTGCGATTATGCAGGGTTATGAATGTTATTGCGAAATTACTCAGGGTTATGGGTGTAATTATCCCAATAAAAACAAATAAATGGCAAGCACAAGTAATCTCATAAATCTAAATAGATAAGCATCCACTTACATGTTGATGTCAACATTAAAGTTGCATAAATCGATTGTCAGTACTCTGTAAGTCGGATCACTGGCTAAGAATTAATCGGTAGTTACGTGACTAATCGGATTCAGTTAGACTTTAGTCGATTTTGAATTTTTTTAATTATATGAATATATAAATCAATTTTTATGCTTACATTATTATATATCTATATAGATTTATTAAACTATCACAATGAAATAATAGAAGTAATTGATCGATGTTTGTTTGTTATCCCCATTGACAATGATTCTCTCGGTTGGGGTGCGGAAGAAGCTCGAGGCCATCATGAGATGGTTCTTCTGGTCGTCCTATGGACGGTCAAGCAAATTGCCTCCGGTGGACTTGGAAACAATGGCGTGTTCAAGGGAGGAGGGGGTTTGGGAGTACACAGTTTGTCGAAGATGAACAAGGCGCTGCTCAGCAAGTGGGAGACTCGGATCTGAGGGGACTGTGACAACATGGGTTGCGTTCTGTTCAGAAGATTGTATGGTGTAGTCTGCTCTGTCCGGGATCTTGGGCCTAGCCCATCCTATTTCTGGAGAGGCATATGTGGGGTTGCACATGAGATCTATCCTTTCATGAGACAGATAAAGGGTGATGGTAGATGTTTCAAATTCTGGACCGATGATTGGAGTGAGGGTGACGCTCTTGGCTCTCTGTTTCCGTGGTTGATGGTGTTGGCAGTTTACTGAACTGCTCCGTGAAAGATGCGTGGGACATCAACTCTTTTTTCCCCTCATTTCAGATCTGAGCTTTCAGATCAGGGAATAAGCAAGCTTTTGGGTGATGTTGTAGACTATTGAATACAATGAGGGGCCCACAATGGGCCGGGACGGTTGGACATGGTATGATGGTGTCTTCTTAGTGGAGAAGGCATATAGGGTCTTAAAGGGCCCAATGGTTTTGATCGGGGGATGCGCAACTGATTGTAGGAGAATCTGGATATGGAAAAGCCCAACGTGCATAAAGATCTTTATGTGGCTCTTTTGGAGGGTAGACTATTGACAAGTGACAGATTCACATGGTTTGTTGATATGACTGACCCTACCTGGTGTCAGTATTGCGAATTAGTTGATAGCGCGAACCACCCGTATTTTGGGTGCAGGAGTTTGGTGGAGGTATGTGAGCTATTTAGGGACGTCATGGCTCTCGCAAATGATGTTTCTGCTTTATGGGACTCCATTGGTGCTGGCTGGCGTGGTTCGAATTTGGTTCGTGCGAAATACTTGGCGATGGTATGGGCTATCTGGATAGCTAGAAATGGCATAATGTTCCGTCAGGAGCATTTCTATTGTGAGAATGCGGTATCTCATGCTAGGATGTTAGCTGAGAGTTGGTGTACGTTGGATTTGCAATTATTTCTCTTATGTAGCATTTATGTAATTAATTTCTGGTGATAAATGGTGATGTTTTTTGACATACAACTGTATAGTAGATGTCCTTTTTTCTGTACAAAATAAAATAAAATAAGTAATAGAATTTAAAAAACATTAAGCATATAGAATAAATTTGCTTTTAAAAAAGCAAAAAATATGGTATCTCCATGCAAAAATCAGGCGACTAGTCAGTCTACTAATCAGGCTCAATAGTCGACCGACCGGCTATTGACTAATTAGTCAATAGTCGGTCGGCTACTCCACCAACTTGAGTAGTTAGACTGACTAGTTGGAGTAGTCATCCAACTTTTACAACATTGGTCAACTTGGAAATAGGATTGAGTGACTACCATAATTTATGTCGTCAACTCAGGATTCTTAATCAATCGTGTTGATCAACTTTTTATTATACTGAATTATTTGCAACGGATAACTCATTCATTTGTACAAATACTTTGTGTCAAACTGTAAAGGCTCATATAACCTTGAATCACACATCAAATTTCCTTGCATATGTATTTTTGTTATTGATTACTGAGGCTTGGATCATGTCCAAGGTTTATGATATGCTTGGACAACGACGGCTATCCCCCTTGACGACCACGGGAGACGTTCAAAAGTAGCTATCCCTATTCACCAATTGAACTAGAGACGATCAAGTAAATGACCGTCTCTACCGATTGTATAGGTGACAGTCACACAACCATCCCCTCCGAAGGCATAAATGGGATGGTTAGGACTGTTTCCTCCCGCTTTCTATGAATGTATCCATCAGATGAATCGGAGGGGATCGTCGCGACCGTCTCCTCCATTTAGATAAATGGGTTGGTTTGTTTACCACTGTCGCACACCTTTTTTTGGCGCGAATTTGTGAAAATTCGAAGCTCAGAAGGGACGATCTTAAGTAGATCGTCCCTGATCATCTCAATAGGGGACGGTTGTACGACTGTCCTCGATGGTCTTATACTCGTCATTCCCGATTCCTCCACTAGTGCATGGCTCAAGATGCAAAAAAAATACTAATACGTAAATCACATGGTGGAAAATATTAAAAAATGGAGTCTATTGATTGGTTGGCAATTATAATACCTTACACGAAATTACAAATAAGTTTATATCTGACATATGTATGTAGCAACAATGCAAAAAAGAATAATAGTTCTTGTAATTGCTATCAAAGATGTTCTTCTGAACTCCGCACTTCGGAAGCAATGCGTCGATTTTCGAATGAAAATATGTGATATTTGTAGATTCAAATTTTGTCGTCATTCCTTTTACATTAATCTCATTCACTTCGTTACTAAGTGATTGGTATATCACATTGCTAAGCAATGTCTTCGACGTATTTTATGTCTCATATCTTCACCTCTTCATTCTTTAATTATAAGAATTATTCAGACATCTAGCAAACCTAAAATAAAAATTGAATTAGTAAATCACTCAATACATGTTGTAAGAACTAAAAAGGAAGTTGTAAAACTAAACCATTATGTTGTGAGAATTAGAGAGTAGTATGCAACAATGGGTTAGTAGTTACTCTTAGTGCCCGTTCGGTTCGAGAATAAGCAGGAATAAGGATGGGGAATAAGGAGAATAAATGTCTATTCTTTGTTCGGCTGGAGGATATGAATAAGGAGAATAAGGTGAAATAAAGGTAGGTAAGGTGGGATAAAGATAGGAATAAGAGTGAAATAAGATGGAATAATGGGGAATAGTCGTACCACTGAGAACCGTGTCGGGACACTACAAGAAATTTGATCTTAGCCGACATGTCAATATTATGAATGTTGGCTTTGATCAAAACAATGGCAACGTAAATATTAATGTCGGTAAATCAGAACTTGGATCGACGTTGATTTTTTTATGTCACTAAAAGATATTAATAACGACATTTATTTAATAAATGTTGGCTTAAGTCTGACACTTTTTTTTGATAAGTACAGTCTGACATTTTCTAAAGCCTGAAGACACGACTCTTCACCTTCCCTTTTACAAATATAAACATACACGTCATCTTCCTCTCGTGTCATCCTTCCCGACTTCCTTCTCCCTCACCACTCCACCCCTCACACTCCAAATCGGTTTCACGCAAATGGTAGTTGGAGGTTGTTGATGGCTTGGAGGGATGGTGATATAAAGGAAAGGGATCATGGCGGAAGAGTTGGCACAACTAACGCAAGGGAATGGAGAGGGATCGGTCGCGATGATGGGAGCTGCATGCGAAGGCGGTAGTGAGGTCGGATTAGCTGACACGGGTAAGTGGCACTCATTGTCAACCGAGGAGCTCGAAGCAGAGGACATCGATGGAGCTTTTGCCTACAAAGATAAGGTCTGGAGAATTTCGATGAGCAAGCTTGTGGGCGTTCGTCCTTGCCAAGAATATCATCGGTTTTTCCCATGGAGAGCTCGAGGGAAAAGTGTGGTCGAGCAGTATCTGAAAAAGGCAATGGAGCATCTTCCACCCAAGAACGGCGCTTCGCACAACAAATTTTCCCATAGCTCGGACATCTACAATATCCTATAGAATATATTATCGATCTTTTGTGTTTGTTCTTCGGGAATGGAAAGATCGTGTTGTAGTATTAAATATATTCTTAAAATTGTTCTGAGTATATATGTTCCACTTGATTTGTAACAATTAGTGCGTACATGTGGTGATTTGATTTTTTTCTTCATAAGCCGTTGCAGAGCTTATACGTGGGATTATATTTTCCTGAAAGGAGTGGGAGATTATATCACAAATACCTAGAAAATTGCCTAGAATAAATTAAAAGAACATAATTTGATGGTATTGACGACGTTCAAACGTTGTTCTTGTTTAACCTAAGTCGACTTTTAAACGTCGACTAAAAGCATAACGGCGCAATTAACTGGGCCGTTTGTAGTTCTAGGCCAACATTAAAAACGTCGGCCTTGGTGGAAGTTTACCACGACGTTTATTTTTTTATGTCGATATATCCAAAGACGACGAGGCTGAGACGGCATATCTTGATCGACATTAATAAACGTCGCATTATCCAATGGCGACGTTTAACAATGGCAAGCCCGACGTTTACAAACGTCGCTTAATATGCAGATTCCGGTAGTGGAAGGAGAATTGGCCCCTTATTCCAGGGCTTATTCTCCAACCAAACAGGGCCATTGATTATAAAAATAAAGAGTGATTGTAAGTATTTGATAGTAAATAAATGCAAACAAAATTTTAAATTTAATAGAAGTTTAGTGATATGGAAAGTACACGTCTGTATTAGATTATCTTATATGCATGTGGAAGAATACAATGATTACGAAAAAATTAAAAATCATTGTAAAAATTTAAATTCAATTAGTAATTAAAAACATGGTGGGAAATAATATTCACCTGCATAAAAGTAAGAATAACATAAAGAATATGCCTTTAAAAAATGCTATCAACCAAACTTAAAGATTACTTGATATACTTCAAGTTGTTTATAATGTTTGCAAGATTTTGAGAAATGTTAGTAACATAACATTAGTAAGTAAATGGGCACGGAAAGTGAATACGAAACTCTAAAAAGGTGTTGTAAGAAAATAACTTCGATTAGTAATTTAAAACACGGAGAAAGTAATATTCATGCGCATATAGGTATAAGATGAAGAATACGTAACTAAAAATTGTTTGGATTAGTAATTTTGAGTCGAATAGATGTAATTTTGATCACAAATTGTTAAAATCAACATAACATCTGTACCTTTTTTACTCTTTACTTGTGCATTAATTATGCAGAAATTAAAATAATCAATAAAGAAAAGATTTGTGATATATATTAGCTTAATAGTAGGTCATGATAAAACGAACAGAAGTAACGTCTATACTTTTCATTCGTATATTATTTATGCACACAGTTGTAATGATAAAGAAGAACATTGTAATATTTGGTATATTTCACAGTAAATTATAGAACAACATCAGTAATTTATGTATTATTTACTCATGCATTATTTAAAAATGCAATAAGATTTCTGAACCCAATAGAAAAAAATACAATTAGATTTCCGAATCCAATAAAATTTAAAAAATCCAATAGATGCATTTTCAAAAACCATCTATTCCCAATCTGATATAACAATAAAAACATCGATTAATCATGACATATCATCTATAAATGGTGTTGGAAGGTGCAAAAATCGTAACTAAAATTTTGTATTGATGTTCAATCGATGCATCTAAAGTAAGGACACATAAATTAATGAAAACAAATGAAACTGAAACTGAAGACACAAAAACTTACATAAAAACAATAACGATTAATGATTGTCTTTAACATTTTCGAAAAGTTGATATCGTGCATTGTTAATCAGGAACCTAAAAATCAAAATCTTGGACAGTGGAGTTAGTGCAGGTGACAAAAATAGAAAGGTATTGGACAGATAATTAGGAAGCCAATCATAAATAAAAAATAAAATTTATTAAAAAAGATAATGTCTACCATATATCCTGAATGTCTAAGTATATTAGGTGCTCAACAAAAGTATAACGAGCTTAAGTAGGACTTTATTTAAAAATAATAAGTATTAATTTAATCAAAATTAAATAACTAGGCATACATTTTAAATAATTAATATTTTTGAGATTAATAGTTACTCGAATTCGGTGTCGTTTTTGGAGAGAGAACCCAAGAAACCACCTCAAGTTACGAATTTGGATGGACCCATATCCAACCATTTTACATCTCTATACTTCTCATAAAGATATTATTTTAAATAACTCTCTAATGTAAACTTAAAAATATGTATATGGATACAAATATAGATGCATATACAATTATAGTTATTGACAAACATGAAACTATTATACCATATCCTCAAAATGTATATAGATGCTACACAGATGTGAATCAAATATTGATAATAACAAAAGTAGAACTTATTTATTTTGTAGAACTTATTCAATTATGGTTAAAGAAATTATACAATCTGCTTACACTTAAAAATGAATCTTCAATAATATTTGTATATGAAAATGGATATGCGAATGAGGATATATATCTGCGGACATCAAATTGAAATGCGTATACGTATATACTTTAAAGCATATATGGATACATATGCCAAATCTTTATAATGGATACAGTGGTAGATCAGATATGGGTACATCAATATTTATTTGCATCCTTGATTTTAAATTATTGTAGATACAACTATAAATAAGGACATCATTTTAAATTTTTGTATATGTATATGGATCGAAATATTAGATGCATGTTTATTTATGTGTGTTAGCCTCTATCATAATCAATGCAACCACATAATCCATATACATATATTACCATATCCATTTTTAAGCAGATATGGATATGTATTTTTATTTTATAACTATGAATACTGATAACAAAATCATTTTTTGGACAAAGATGTGGATATTTGTGCATAATTTCCATTTTTAGGATATTGTTATATATATTGAAAATCACAAATGAATTTTGCAGATTTTCTCGTATAGTACATGTAAATATGTAATATATTCAAGTATATGTTTATACACATAATAATATATCTCAATGCAACTTACACACATAAATTTAGTATATTAGATATCAATATCTATATTAAAAAAACACATAATCATGTTCATATCCCTATTTTGAAATTGAAAATAATATTTATATTCACATCTATATATAGTACCATTTTTTGTGCATATCTATATTCATATTCGTTTAGCATCTATATATATACATATATATATATATTGAGGATATGATACATTAGTTTCATATCTGTCAATAGATGTAGTTGTATCCGCATCTATATTTGTATCCGTATACATATTTTTATAATTTATATTAGAGAACTATTTAAAATAATAACTTTGTGAGAAGGGTATATATGTTAAATGGTTTAAATATGGGTGAAATTTACCCTCCCAAATCTTGAGGTGCCATTTTGAGTTCTCTCCTCAAATCGGCACCACAATGAGCATTCATATTTAAAATATTTATTATTTAAAATTCATATCTACTTATTTATTTTGGATTAAATTGGTAATTATTTAAAAAAGACCCGCTTAAGTAAGGATGGTCATCAGATCAGGTAGGATCGGGTCTACTATGGCCTGACTTGAGCCCGTTTACAGGGGCGGACCTACAGATCCGTCTTGGGCCCAACTCAATTTCCAAAAATGAGCCCAAGTCTGGGCCCAGCCCGCGAGTGCTTGGACCACGCCTGGATTGGGCCAACCCGATTTGGCACTTGAAATTAATGGGACACGAATGACCATTGCTGCAAACAAAAACCATACGTTTGAAATGGCACTCTATGCGAATCTTCGTATGAACTTCCCATTTTGCACAAAAAGCAAAATCTCATATAATGTCCCTTCACATTTCTCCGTAACTCTGTCCAATTCCCAAAAGGGACACTATCAGAGCATAAAAAAAAAGTATTTCATAGCTTTTGTTCCTTTTACTCCACTTGTAGTTAATGAGATGCCATCATTTAAAAAGCTTCGGATAAAAAAAAGTAACGAGACCAATCCAACATATGACACATTTCCTAATCTCATGCATTCAATACTGTTGTAATTTTCATCCATCTAGAAGCTTCGGAATGTGTTATTTATGCATGTAAATTGAGCATGTTCAAAGGTGCTCTCCTATTTTACATGATCACCTGCACTGTTTTGCAGTTCTTTTATTAACACTCATAACATAATTAGGAGAGCAGGGGCAAGTCATAAAGCAAACATAAAAATATCTATATCCAGACTTTTTTAAGCAAAACAAGACTCCTTCTCTCTTAGAATAGGCACCAGCAGGATTCATTTTGTCCGTAAAACAAGTTTGAAGGGGCTTGGGGTGAACCGGGTCTCCTTTCTTTATTTGAGTCGGGTCGGGCCTTTGTCGAGCTGATATGCGGGGTCTGGTCCTCGGGCGTTTTGTCTAATTTGAGATCGAGATCGGCCCAGTTACATAAATGTGTCAGAAATAAGGCCCAAGCCTACTTGTTGAATGCTGAAGCGTGTGTTTGGGCCGAGCTTCAGCGGGCGGTGCATCGGGTTGGGTCGGGTAGATCTATAGCTCAACCCTAAGCTCAGGGCCTAGTGGAACACACACACACACACATCTCTTTATAAGTGTGTATGTATGTGTGTATATAGGTAAAATACGATGCCCTGGGAGTAGCTAACTTGGCTAGTCCTAAAGTTTTTGATTTTTTGTGGTGTTTTTTTTTTAAATTTTTGGGAGGCTTGAAATTAGTTATTGTTGTGATCTTGTCATTCAAAATTCGTAAAAAAGTGATCCTAATATGCCTATCTCGAAGGGGTCAATTTCAACGATTCTAAGACTATCAAATTATGTCAGGCTTGATGAGTGGGATATGAATTTCATATAAAGTCAGAATTTGGATGATAACATCATGATAGTATGCGATTTAAAATCCTCCATGAGTTTTAAAAAATATCATAAAAAATGGAAAAAAGGAAAGAGTGAAAGTAGCTAAGTTAACTACTCCATGAGAGCGTATTTTTATACACAAGCATGGAAAAAGGGGGTACGTTCAAGAGTTGGCGTAAAATCATGTGTTCATCACCTCATATCCACCTTTGATTATGCCTTGAGATGACTGATTGCAAGTGGCTCTATCTTGTAGCCTATGTATTTTCAAAATTCAAGGAAAATAAATGGTTAAGAGGTGATGACATAGAAGTTATACGTAGATAAACTACTTACTCCCCCATATATATGTATTTATGGTAAAATGATGCTCCAAAGAGGGGCAAACTGGCTATCACACCGTTAGTTTTTTATTTTGAATGAGAACATATCATCATCTAATGGATATATCCCACAAAGTATTATTAAAAGATACCTTAAAAATATGAAAAATAAGGTTACGCAACTCATTTAACTCGTGTTATTATAAAGTTAACTCCCCTTAGGCTATCCCATTTAACACATGTATGTATGTATGTGAAAACGTAGGATTTTTATCGTGTGTGCCTTCTTAATTTCTGCAATATCAGTTATACCATCACTTTTTTTATATATCAGTTGTAACCTTATTTTTTTACCAAAGTCATGACTTTATCTTCTTGTAATATCATTTATATCCTAATTTTACCTTCCCGACATGACATAACTGGTAAATTTTTGTAAGAAGTTGGGGGGCACAGCTGCTCTAAAAAAAAGGAGGGAAATATCACGAAATATCCCGCTCCTCTTAGTATGTCAGAACGGCTCTCTCGCTCCCAACGGTAGCATTGACGAGACCTTGATCCGAGAGCGGTCAGGACCTCTCCCCCGTCTTCTCCGACGTCCCCCCTCCCGAGGACGGCTTCGACATCCGCTACACGGGCCGCGCGGTCATCGGTTCCAAGCTCTATCTCATCGGGGGTTGCCATCCGGACTGGATACGGGGTGACCGCACCCCCTACTACAGCGCCGTCCGCTGCCTTGACACACGCCGGAGCCCTTCCCAAGGATGGAAGACCATCTCTTCTCTGCCCATCGGCTTCATGATCGCCCTCACGGCCGTGTCTTCTCCCTGGATCTACGTCTTCGGTTGTACCCACTATGACAACCCCTTCCCACAGCCTTGGGGCTATGCTATCAACGTCGACAACCCGGAGGAGACCTTCCCCATCCTCGAAACGAGACCTACAGTACATGTACGTACTCCTGTGGGATCTTCTATTGCTACCATAGTAGTGGCTTTATTCTTGCCTACGACACGGTTCACCGCGTTTGCCTCCCAACGTACGATATACAACCTGAACAATGTGAGCTGTTCGAGGCTAATGGTTCTCGTCCATGCCTGTTCTCTGCTTCAAATGGCCAGATAGGCCTATTATTGTATCATTGTGTCTCCTTTGGCTTAATGTCGGTTATTTATGTCGAGTTCTCAATGTTGTACAGTGATAGTGTGGAGATGGTTGTCCATAGAACGTGAAAGTTTGGTCTCCGTGGTGATTATACAATGGACATCGTCCCATGGTATGTTTTGCGTTGGCATTCCTAATGTGTGGTTTTCTTATTTTACGTAAAGACGTGGCGTTTGTGTTTCTTGGCAGCTATCCTTGCAGGATGAAATCAATAAGTTGGATGACCAACATCAAGAGAAGAGCATGAAGATCGTTTCGCGAAAGAAAAAGAAAAAAAGGAAAAAAAAAAGCAAGAGCAACAATATCTACATCCCTAACAGTGGTGAGCCCTATTCCATCTCAATTGCTGTATGCGTTCATTTTTTTGAGAGAAATACAAGTTCTCTTGTTTTTGCATTTTTCTCTTCCTCATCTTCCCTGCTCAACATATGCTAGTAGAGAATGTTTCCTTCTTCTCTTTAAATGGGGTATCATATATATTGTATTTTATAACCTTGTTTCCCCAGTTGTGGCTCTCAAAATTCCTATTTTTTTATCTAAGTTACCATGTCTTTTGCATTTCTTATTTACTCCCATCAAGGTTTGAAATATTGATATTGATATCATATTGGTCGTTCCAAGTGGGATATATCGAGGATATATTGGGATATGCCAACAATATCGCTGGAAATCTTGGAAATGGTACAGAAACATATTTTTTGCTTATTAAGATCATCTTGGTTCTTTAAACTGATGGAGTCTTTTGCTCGTCAATGACAACCTAAGTAGGTTCCATGGTAGGCATCCCCGAGGATAACAAGAGCCCCTCCCACAATTCGTAATCTCTGGCTTGGGTTGGCTTAAAGGGATGAAAGGTGACTTAGATTGGTTGATATAAAGACCATAGAGCTCAACAAATATAGCAAGATCCTTGGAGATCCTCTAGCTTTATCACCCTCCATGAAAAATAGTATCATCTACATATTGATTCACATGGGCGAGATTTCTTCAAGCTTATAGCCATCACTAGCATCACTCTGAATTTTTGACCAATCATGATGACCGGGTCATTGGCTACAATAACAAAGAGAAGAGGAGGTAAGGGATACTCATGTTGAACTCCATGAGGTTGAAAGACCCCCAAGCCCCACCTATTAATCGTGATCAATTAAGTATTTTAAGAAACTAGAGGGCATGCACTAAAAGGAATTTATACCCAAACATTATCAGTTATTCATTAAATAAATTAGGAAAGCTTGGAATCGAGCAAGGAGAGTTTTGGCATGGACTAAGAAGATAATTCTGCTCCGAATGATACAAATGGGCCATAACCATGCATTGGTTTTGCTATCGGCCTAAATTGAGTAGCAGCATGGGAAGGCATGAAATTCTTCAAAGATGAAAATCAAGCTACATGGTGGAAGCCTTTCTCCAAAGTTCGCCAGCACAATCATATGCCATAAGAATCATAACCAAGTCTTCCATTTCCTCAAAATCATCTTCACAAAGAGGTTGCTGCCATGTCAGCCTTTGGTATAAACTTGGCCCTTTGAACTTTAGTCATTAGATAACCTTGATGAAGTAGCCGGAGGAAAAAATAGCTTTTGAGGGTGACTTTAAGGACTAAATAATTTTACAACCACATCGTAGATTTTGAAGATGAAAATTGTAGAACCAGAGGAGAGATCCTTATATGTTTGTTAAACAGAAAACTCACCCTCCCACCATGGACTTGGAGGGTCCCTCAGTAGGACTAAATACTCCATAAACTTTAGGAATTCCATCAGTGGTTACTCAAAAAAAGTCGACCGGAATGAAGGAAGCCATGCTCCATCATACTCAGACCAAGACTCGTAGACAAGCAAATCTCATCATTGACAAGTGTAAAGAGTGTGGGGACTTGCTAAGGGGACCGCCACCCATGCAATCATTTGTCCAAAATCTGAATGAGCAGCCATAACTCCAGAGGCATATGTGTGCACATGCCAATTAGGATAGAACAAATACACTTTTCAAAAGTAGTAGTGTAGCTAACCTTAATGCTAGAGAAACAAAATCTGGGAGTGGACCCTGTTAATAAACGCCTCTGTCCAGTTTACACAACAAGCGTGTCTCGTTCTCCAAAATCTTAGAGACCCACGTAGTAATGAGAGCCTTTTTCATCTCCCTTCAAACCTCGAAACCCCCAAGACTTTGTCCAGTCTGCACGACAAGTCCTTCAATTTCCTCCAAATCTTAGAGACCCACTTAGCAAGGGGCACCCTTTTCATCTCCTCAAGCATAAGAACCCCAAGCCCTTCCTTCTCGCCCATTTTTTTGAAGTCAAGGTGAGGGGGAAACACGCAAGGTGTCCGCCCCAGGATTATATTAAACAAAAATTAAACAAGATACAAAACTAAACCATTACAAAATCTAGGACTCCACAAGGGCCCTTGACTGCATACAGACATTTTCCACATAGAACCTTTGCTCGAAGAAAAGAAGGGCGTTCCTAGCCAACCAGATCGCCCACAGAATGGCCAACAGACGAAACAACTCTTCGGACGCTGCCTCACCTCCAGAAGGGAGCCCCATAAAGTAGCAAGGTTCCTCACACTTACCCACTCTAGTTCAGGATCGGTCCAGATAGGCGTCGTACACTGGCAGTTGAAAAAAGATGTTCTACTGATTCAATCCCGGATCCACAAAGAAGGCACCTGCTCGAAACCACCGCAAAGATTCTTGCACATCGATCTCTCGTCATAATTCTCTTCCTCCTTAGAAGCCAAAGGGAAAAACCAATCCTCTCAGGCAGGCCAAGCTCTCGGATAAAGTTGCAATCCCTAATCATGTCCTCAATACGAAGGGGGCGGTCTACATATCTCCCCGTAGGGGTCACATCTCCACACCAAATGATCACGATCTGCCGAGGGTCTCCTCGAATCGCATAGGGAGTCAAGCAAGAGGAGAAACTCCTCTAGGCGTTGGTCCGAAAAGTTAGCGCGGAAAAGTGGCATCCAGTTTCCGTCACACCAGTAGTCCGCCACACGCACCTCCCGATCAACAACCAAAGCAAAATGACGAGGAAAACAGCTTGTACACTGGCAGTTGAAAAAAGATGTTCTACTGATTCAATCCCGGATCCACAAAGAAGGCACTTGCTCGAAACCACCGCAAAGATTCTTGCACATCGATCTCTCGTCATAATTCTCTTCCTCCTTAGAAGCCAAAGGGAAAAACCAATCCTCTCAGGCAGGCCAAGCTCTCGGATAAAGTTGCAATCCCTAATCATGTCATCAATACGAAGGGGGCGGTCTACATATCGCCCCGTAGGGGTCACATCTCCACACCAAATGATCACGATCCGCCGAGGGTCTCCTCGAATCGCATAGGGAGTCAAGCAAGAGGAGAAACTCCTCTAGGCGTTGGTCCGAAAAGTTAGCGCGGAAAAGTGGCATCCAGTTTCCGTCACACCAGTAGTCCGCCACACGCACCTCCCGATCAGCAACCAAAGCAAATTGACGAGGAAAACAACTTGCGAGCGACCCGCTGCCCGACCAGCTGCCCGACCAGTCATCCGTCCAAAAGGCAAAGGATCCCCTTCCAGAAGGGAGAGGGAAAGACCCCAGGAAGAATATACAACAGCGACGAGCAAGAGACGGAATAGATCCGGCGAACGAGAGCACAACAGATATCGTCGCCGCTCCCCCACAGTCTGCTAACCCACTTCAACATCAAGGCTTCATTCATCGCATCCAGACGCCTAATACCAAGTCCGCCATATGCCTAAGGGAGAGAGACATCCTCCCAATCTACAAGGTGCATACCAATCGCCTCATGGCCGATGCGGCTCCACAAAAATCTCCTCATAAGTCACTCCAGCGCTTTCTAATCCTTGTGGGCATCAGGCGAGTAGACATGAAGAATACCGGAATAGTAGACAACACCGCCTTTAACAGAACCAGGCGACCCCCCTTAGACAGGATAGAAGATTTCCAACCTGAAAGCTTTTTCTCAAGTTTATCCACCACGTGTAACCAATCTGCCAGCTTGACTCTACCGGTAGCCAGTGGTAGACTCTACAGGTTCATCTCCCACAAGATTGGTGGCCTCTCCCTACCCCTTGGAATTCCTCTTGCTCACCCCTTTCTCCCATGCTCATCTTCCTTTCTTCCATACTCTACAACTCACCAACTTTAACTTTTGATGACTCAAACGTCGATGTCATAAATAAGTTAAAGTAGTCGAATGCCTCCCTTTATTCACGACCCTGACCAATTCTTTTCCAAATCATAATATTCTGGAAGGTTGATGATACATCAAATTCGGCTTTGCAGATATAGCAAATAGATAAAAGGCTAGTCAAGAAATCTAAAACTAGCAAGACATCAAAAAGGCTGAGAATAGGAGTAACAATGGCATCGCCCTTGTCCCACAACTATCGGTAATGACCATCAACACCAGAATTATCTTGCCTATAGAAATATGTTTAACACTGTTAAAATGGTGCTTGCCTCCACAAAGATGTCTAGAAGCACCAAAATCTACTAATCAATTATATTCAATCTAATGTAAAAGTGAGCATGTGTGCCCGAAATTACAGTGGAAACAAATGATGAGGCATACCTGGCTATGACGACCATCACAAGTGATGTAGATTGTTTTTAATAAGCACAAGATCTGACGTGTCCTCTACCACGATAGTTCGATCAGAGTAATAGGATCGTTCTGAGTAACGGAATTGAACTAACAAGGTGTGACCTCATTTATCCTCTAACAAACAATACAAAGGTATGTGATCACCTAATATAGTTGGCCTCATCCAACTAAATGATATAACCACAACATGGGTTTCTCATGATACTTGCTCATACTATCATTGGTATCACCTCGGGATCCAAATACTGATCACCTACTACGATAGGGCTACACACTTATAAAAGAAAAAAATATGCTTAAACTGACCTCGCTCATGAGTTTTTTTATATACCAAAGAGGGGGAAACATGCTATGGTGTCCACCCTAATATATTAATTAAAAAAAGGAAAAAGGTATTACAAAAGCCAAGACTCGAGGAGAGTCCTCGTATGAAAACATACATTCTCACAATAGAAACGCTGTGAAGAAAAAAGTAACCCATTTCTAGCGAGCCAAATAGCCCAAACCGCCAACAGTGGTTTGAGTAACTCCTCCTTGGACCTCCGGACTGCCCTAACAAGAGAGTCCCAAAAAGACTCCAAACTATGGAAGTTGTCCCAACTCAGCCCAAACTCATTCCATGTATATACAGTTTTTAGGCATCGCGTTCGATAGTCTTGGTGTGAAGCTCACAGAGGGGGAAGCTATTCGAAATACCTTCAAAGATTCTTGCGCAACGGTCCCTTGTCATGATATGACTTCTCCTTAGTAACCACAAAAAATCCAATTCTTTCCGATAGCTTAAGTTTCCAAATAAAGCTGCAATCCTGAACCAAAATGTCTATAGTTGATTGGAAAATATGGCACATAAAGAAGCTCCTTGAATCCAAACAACCCCAAATCAACGTATCTCATGGGAGAATCAACACCATCAAAAGCAATAGATGGAATAATTTCAAATGTAAATTTGTTGATTGGTTGGTTTTTAAAATCAATATATCTGATGGTAGCATGTGTGTGATGAGACTAACAGAGATGAATATAGTGTTGCTCACAAAGTGGACCTTGCACATTTAGGGAGATGATCCGGGCTTGTTGTGTGATTTCGTTCAAAAGAACTATGGATTATTGCTAGTATGTCGACATGATTCGGTTATGCACATTTCTTTCTACCTTCCAAAGGGTTATTTGTTGTGCTAGTCCCTAGATAATGTCATTCTTGTGACCCAATGCAGGGGATAGTAATGGCGGTTGTCTTTTAAATCGAGTGCTTAATTGTAAATCCTAAACCTAGTATTCTTGTCGACTCATTATCTAAGAGTCGACTCCTTCTGTAATCTTAACCCTATGACTCCACCTACATAATTAGCCCTAGGATTCTCTCTCTATCCATGTCGCCCACTGAGATGCCAACTTCACCTACTCTTGTCCTCCACCCTAAGGGTTCGTTTGGTTGCAGGGTTGGGCAGGGTTGGGTTGGACAGGGGTACCCCTGTGAATAGTAAACTGTGAGGAGGATTGAGCCATTTGGTTGGAGGGCTAACCCGGGTTGGGCCAACCCAACCTTGCCCAACCCTGCAACCAAACGAACCCTAAGGGCCTGTTTGGTAACTAGGTTGGGTTGGGTTGGAGTATCCCCTGTGAATAGTAGTTGTTTGGAGGGTTGGGAGGGTTGGAATGATAATTGTGATGTGATGTGACATTGATTATGTGTTATATTAACTGTTTAAATGATTATAATATATTTTTATGTTAATAATTTTATTTGAACATATTTAAAAAAACATTGACCCTACTTAATTGTGGGAAAAGGCTTTGTTGTTGTTGTTGTTGATATTTAAAAAACATTACCAAAGAAATTATAGGGTCAATACAAGTAATCCCAATCTAGGTTCGGAGGGCTGGAGCTAGGGGTATGCTGGTGTACCCCAGTGTACACCGACAACCAAACATGCCCTAAGGTCTCCACCAACGAAGGCCCATCCCAAACGCCAGCAACCCACGATCCTCCCTTTGCCCATTCACTTCTACCCGAACCCACAAGAGCTGCTTGAAGCCCTGTAACCCACCCCTACTGAAACCCACTATCGCCACCACTCCTACGCAAGTAACACAACCCACCAACGCCGCCATCGAGAACCAATTCAACCATGGTTTCCCAACCACTAATCACATGTAGCCCCCAATTCCCAACCATCATCCCCATCGCCTACCTAATAGCAGTTCTCTCTCTAGTCCGCTGCTTGTAACACCTGGTATACCCAAATTCCCCAATTCCTGACTGGCATGCCCAATACCCAGAACCCTTGATATCCAGTACCCACCTATTGTAACCATCTCTCGTCATCCGTTTGATAGGCTACCCCTCACTCCAAGCCACCATCGCGACACAATCGACCAATGCCAGTCTTTTCCACAAAGTGAAATTCTCACCACCACCATCCAACATCATCTCGATTTTGTGATCTCCACATGTTCTAATATGATCTAAGAAGGCTTTTGATTTTTGAATTTCTCTGTAGCAAGCCCGACACCTTTATATGAGAAGTCATAATTATAGGTGACATATCAGAGATATGATGGTGGGAACACCTGTCTATCATTGTTTGGCTTGATCCCCACGTTGGGCAAGACCAATTATCCCAATTGGTCACGAATGATCCTCATGATCGTACAATGATACAACAAAAAACAAATTCTATTGGAGTCGGACCCTGTTGACAAGATTGGCGGATACTCCACATGGGCGACATGATATCTACTACCTGGATCATGGTTAATGTCATCGATAAGATTGCAGACGGGTTGGTTAGTACACTACTGCTCGTAACATCGTCTTGATTTTGTGATCTCCACATGTTCTAATATGATCTAAGAAGGCTTTTGATTTTTGAATTTCTCTGCAGCAAGCCCGGCACCTTTATATGAGAAGTCATAATTATAGGTGACATATCTGGGATATGATGGCGGGAGCACCTGTCTATCATTGTTTGGCTTGATACCCACGTTGGGCAAGACCAATTATCCCAATTGGTCACGAATGGTCCTCATGATCGTACAAGGATAGAACAAAGAACAAATTCTATTGGAGTCGGACCCTGTTGACAAGATTGGCGGATACTCCACATGGGCGACATGATATCCACTACCAGGGTCATGGTTAATGTCATCGATAATATTGCAGATGGGTTGGTTAGTACACTACTGCTCGTAACATGTGGTACTCCATTGAGGCCACATATGGACAAGAACGAAAAGACATTTCGACATGATGAGCTGGAAGCAAGCATGTCATTCCCTAACCGGCTAGGATGCACGTACCCATCCACAGAAGCAACACCACCAGCATATGGCAATTTGATTTTCTAACCAAGCACAATTGGGGCTACGCTGCGGCCCAAGACCAGATGATCTTTGCTGCTATCCTCCCAACTACTAATGAGGCCTATAGGTACCCTAAGCATCCAGGTTGCTCCTCCACCGGGACATGCCACTGATGTTCAAGAACATGTTACTGCACTTGTTGCCCCCCATCCAGACAAGAAGGTCATTGATCTTTTAGGAGTTAGGGTCAGGGTCGCTTCGGTCCAGGATGAGGACAAGGCACAATCCATTGCACACATTGCCACAAATTCAATCACACAGAGGCCACTTATCGTGTTGTAAAAGTCGACTGACTAGCCTGACTAGTTGGTATGCCTAGTCTAGTTCAGTGGGGAGGCTGACCATGTACTGACTGATTCTGACTAGGCCCACTAGTCGGCTGCTTTTTGCTTGGAGATACCTTTTTTGCTTTTTTTTAAAGCAAACTTATTCTAACATGCTTAATGTTTTATTTAAATTCAATTTCTTCTTTTATATCATTGTGATAGTATAAAAAGGTACAAATCTATGTATATATATATATGAATATATGTATAAAAATGATTTATATTTAAAAAAAATAATAAAATCAAAGCCTATTAAAGCCGGAAAAAATTTGATTAGTCGCCTGACTGTCAATTAATCCTTAGTCAGTGACCCAATCGATCGAGTATCGACTATCGACTTTTGCAACCTTGCCGCCTACTATAGCAAACATCTTTACTATGCACAAAATTGCTCGGGTTGTTAATATGAGGGTAATGGCCCCCTGTAAAAGTCCCTAGAAGAGACTTTGAAGATTTGATGCAGCACTTGAACAAGCTCCACCCTGGAGAGATGAGGCAACCACACCAAAGTGATCTTTCAAAGACTATGATTGTCGACCGTTTAGGTATCTTTGTCACCTCTGCAAAAAAGTTTGCAAAATCAGAGTAGTTGATTGGCACATGTGCCTCCACCCATCTTTGTGAGGAACAAACCCTACTTCATCAGATGTTCAAGTCCCCTAGTCAAACTGTACACAATGTTGTAAAAGTCACCCGACTAGCCCGACTAGTAGGTCCGACTAGTCTAGTCAGTGGGGTGACCGACTGAGTACTGACTAATTCTGACTAGGTCCACTAGTCAAGAAATTTTTACATGAAGATACCATATTTTTTACTTTTTTAAAAGCAAACTTATTCTAATATGCTTAATGTTTTATTTAAATTCAATTATTCATTACGATAGTAAAAAGATATATAAATCTATGTAAATAATAATATATGTATAAAAATGATTTATATACTTAAAAAATCAAAGCCGATTAAAGCCCGACTAAATCCGATTAATCACCCGACTGTCGATTAATCCTTAGTCGGTGACCCGACCGACCGAGTACCGACTATCGACTTTTACAACCTTGACTGTACATCTTGCAAATGGCAAATTTTCCTCCATTAATGGAAGAGGGGATAAAAATGATTTATATACTTAAAAAATCAAAACCGATTAAAGCCCGACTAAATTCGATTAATCACCCGACTGTCGATTAATCCTTAGTCGGTGACCCGACCGATCGAGTACCGACTACCGACTTTTACAACCTTGACTGTACATGTTGCAAATGGCAAATTTTCCTCCATTAATGGAAGAGGGGATATACTCCTCACTCCTAACATCATGTTCTATAATGTTTTTTTTGTTCATGAGTTTCCATTAGCCTTCTTTCCATCAATCAAATTTGCAATGAGATTAGCTATCGAGCTATATTTGATTATATTTCTTGTATTTTCAGGGCATGTCGACTGTGAGGACGATTGGTGTAGATGTGAAGAAGGAGGTGTCTACCATCTTATCTAGTCATATGCGATTACTGTTCATTATAGGACTTCCTTCTTCGTGTCTTCTCCTGCTCTCCCACACCAACGTTTGGGTCCTCCCGCTTTTTCTTCAGAAGCTACACCAACATCTACCTAGCTTCCTTCCACTATTAACCTAGAGTGTGAGATCCGACAACTGGGAAAGCACCACAAGAGTTCCTTTCCCTCGTCCAATAAAATCCGTTCCAATAGTCTTTTTGAGCTTGTTCATCTTAACGGGTGGGAAGATAGTCAGTATCGTGATTGTCTACGTACACATATTATTCGATTCTTATATACGATTTTTCTTGTATAATATGAGCCTTCTCATTGAAAAATAAGTCTGCTTTTTTTCATATTATTGTTCATATTATGAAATAAAGACTCAATTTGATATCACTATCTAAGTTCTCCGATTTGATAATGAAAGGGAATTCTTTCTAATGATTGGTAATCCTTTCTATCATCATACGTGATCTTATATCAAATCACATGTACCATACATCCCAACAAAATGGAGTAACTGAGCGCAAACATTGACATATCATTGCCATTGTGTGTACCATGCTCATAGCTTATCATGTTCCGTCTACATGTTGAGGTGATGTCCTCGTAACCACATTTATTGTCAACGGTATGCCATCTACTTCTACTTATGAGAAAGTACCTATTGAGATCCTTTTTCCAGGGAAAGCTATGTTTCATGTTGCTCTCAAGATTTTGGGTGTGTCGCATTTGTTCATCTTCTTGGTCCTAGTAACGACAAGCTTGTTGTACGAGCGAAAGAATGTGTTTTCCTGAAGTACGATAGGAATCAGAAGAGCTATAGATGCTATGACCCCAGGTCTAGAAAGAACTACATAAGTTTAGATGTTATGTTCTTTAGGTCCCTTCCCAACTACTCCAAGTTATGACGCACATGTTCGTCCACCACCTGCTTATATCACCCCCTTCTTGTTCATATTACATAGGTTGATACTTCCAGGATGACAACTCCACAAAGACACACCCCTTTTGAGCTGACATTATCTCCTCATGAATGTCTGTCGACTGAGTCTTTACAGGCTAATGGTTGCTATATACATGGATTCAAACTCAGGTACCACCAACAACCTAGTAGATGATACAATTGATCTTTTGAAAGCTCTATGGAAAGGTACCAGAAAATGTACCAAGCATCTTATATATGTTGTTGTGCCCTTCTCTAGCTTTGTCTTCATACAGATAATTCGTCTAGGCAATCGTCTATACACTTATCCCTCGTACTCATAACAAGGCACTTCATGATTCTAGATAGCGCTTAGCCTACACCAATCTATTGAAACACACGGATGCACGTTAATCAACATGAGGACAATAGGATAGTGAGAACTAAATGGGCATTCACGGTTAGTACAATCCATATGGGTCGATTGCTCACTACAAGGCTAGACTAGTGGCAAATAAGTTCACACAGACCTATGGTGTTGACTTCTTTAACACATTCTCTCCAGTTGCCCATTTTTCCACAATACAGATTCTCATAGCAATAACAGTGCGGCTTCATTAGTCCTTGCATCAGCTTGACTTGAAGAATGCATTCGTATATGCAACCTATGCAACAACCTCCAAGCTTTTTGAAGCTCAAGGAGAGTGTCAGAAAATTTCTTATGCAAATGACATGTAACATCCGAATCCAAATAACCCGAACATGACCCGATTAAGATCCAATTGAACCGATAAACCTATCAATCAATATTAAATGATCTGAATCGATCAATAGATCGTAAATCAAAAGTCGTTTTGGATCAATCGATAAAAAATCGATTGCATTGTAAAGCATGTCACCAGAAAAGTCATCTATTGTATCCACATCCCAGTTCAGTAATTTGTCACTGCCAAATTAGTAATGGAACATTGAGTTTGTTATATTGCGAATGCCGTGCAAATGGGTACCCGGATACGAGGGCGTTACAGGACATATAAGGCCTCAAGCAGAACACCCCCACCAGATTCCACAAGTTATCAGAAGTACTAGAAAATATGATCCTTATAAGATCTTCGACATGCCATTCTTTATTCATGAGAAGTATTGAGATGTTAGTTATCTTTTCTATTATTTATTAATTTCTATTTTCTTTGTCTTCTTGTAAATTTCCCAATAGGTCTCTCTTCAATATAGAAGAGCCCTAGGGCCTCTCAATAAAGCATCTCATTCTTTTCATCTCCACATGGTATCAAAGTGATGTCCTAGACCGGAGTTTTGATCTAATTATCTGTCGTCACTGCTAGCCCCCTAGCTCCTAGGGCATCCCACGTGCACCGTTACCCCCTAGGTGCTGCTGGAGGGTGCCGCCAACCCTCTAGGTTGTCACCGCACTACCATCAAGCCCCTTGGGGCGTTGCTACATCACTGCTAGCCCCCAAGGGCGTTGTTGTAGGGTGTCGCAGACCCTCTAAGCCGCCGAAGCACCACCATCAACCCCCTTGGGGCACTGTTGCATCACCTCTAGCAGCATAGGGCATTGCTGCATCACCACTGGCCATATAGGGCGTTGTTGCATCATCACTATGGCAATAGGATAGTGAGATCTAAATGGGCATTCATGGTTAGTACAATCCATATGGGTCGATTGCTCACTATAAGGCTAGACTAGTGGCAAATAAGTTCATACAGACCTATGGTCTTTAACACATTCTCTCCAGTTGCCCATCTTTCCACAATACGGATTCTCATAGCAATAGCAGTGCAGCTTCATTAGTCCTTGCATCAGCTTGACTTGACGAATGCATTCGTATATGCAACCTATGCAGCAACCTCCAAGCTTTGAAGCTCAAGGAGAGTGTCATAAGATTTCTTATGCAAAGGACATGTAACGTCCGAATCCAAATAACCCGAACATGACCCGATTAAGGTCCAATTGAACCGATAAACCTATCAATCAATATTAAATGATCTGAATCGATCAATAGATCATAAATCAAAAGTCGTTTCGGATCATTTGATCAAAAATCGATTGCATTGTAAAGCGTGCCACCAGAAAAGTCATCTATTGTGTCCACATCTCAGTTCAGTAATTTATCACTGCCAAATTAGTAATGGAACATTGAGTTTGTTATATTGCGAATGTCGTGCAAATGGATACCCGGATCCGAGGGCATCACAGGACATATATGGCATCAAGCAGAACACCCCCACCAGATTCCACAAGTTATCAGAAGTACTAGAAAATATGATCCTTATAAGATCTTCTTTATTCATGAGAAGTATTGAGATATTAGTTATATTTTCTATTATTTATGTAATTTCTATTTTCTTTGTCTTCTTGTAAATTTCTCAATAGGTCTCTCTTCAATATAGAAGAGCCCTAAGGTCTCTCAATAAAGCATCTCATTCTTTTCATCTCCACATGGTATCAAAGCGACGTCCTAGACCGGAGTTTTGACCTAATTATCCACCGTCACCGCTAGCCCCCTAGCCCCTAGGGCATCCCACGTGCACCGTCACCCCCTAGGGTGCTGCTGGAGGGTGCCGCCAGCCCTCTAGGTCGTCACCACACCACCATCAAGCCCTTTGGGGCGTTGCTACATCACTGCTAGCCCCCAAGGGCGTTGTTGTAGGGTGTCGCAGACCCTCTAAGCCGCCATAGCACCACCATCAACAACCTTGGGGCACTGTTGCATCACCTCTAGCAGCATAGGGCGTTGCTGCATCACCGCTGGTCATATAGGGCGTTGCATCGTCACTATGGCCTGATCCGGGCCTCCAGGGGTCCCTTCTCACCTTTGAGGGGTCATCACAGCCGTCTACGCTGTCACTGGAATCATCTAAGGAACCCTACACCCTCCTATACGTTGATCAGAGGCATGATTTGACCCAAAACCAGTGTTTCAAATTTCGCAAAATTTCAGCAAACGTTTGTCAAAATTTCGGTTTCGACACTCCACCGAAATCGAATCGAAATCTCGATATGAACCCTTCATTCACAAATCTAGGCCGAAATTAGCGAAATTTCGTCAAAACTTCCAAATTATTTCATTTTTTCGCCATCTTGAAACAAAACCAAGATTTAAAACTTTGCCCAAAACCGGTCGGAGTTTGATCGGAAAAATGTGATTTCAAACCTACAAATAATGTTTTCCGGCCCTAGCGCGCAACAAGGATTGTCAAGGATGATTGGATGAGTCTACACGTATAACCAATCCTTAATATGTTTGTGTAGACACATTTCTATTGGTCTACAAACCCTAGTTTTTCCCTCGACCCAACAATATGTTAGAAAACAAGGTTGATGTTCCTCCTACAGGTGCTTATAGAGGTCCTCCAACGCCGATTGTCAAGATAGACAGGAGAAACTACGACCTTTGGGCCATGCAGTTCATGAGCCTCGTAAAGTCAATGGGTAAGAAACATATTATTACCTAAGATGAGCCGACTGAGAAACTGGGACCAATGCCTCGTGTGAGGCAGATGATGCGTAAGCGCAGGTCTGGTTATCTAGCATGTTAACGACGGAGATCGCCAATGATGTGCTAAATAAGCCCTCTGCCAAGGCGATGTGGATGATTTAGCTTTTTTTTATGCCCAAACAAAGAATGCCAAAAATCTTCAGCTTCAGTTTGACATTTACAGGGCTTGCACACGTTCTACTCCTCACTTTGCGGCATGTTCAAAAAGCTTCACAGCTTCATGTCTATTATGACATCCACAGAACAACAAATGGCATACATGAACTCTGTGATGGTTGGAGTCTTCTTGGTTGCTCTAGTCCCAGAGTATGATGCTGCATGTGCATAGTTACTCACTGAAGCGACCATACCTCATATGGTGGAGGTCTACAACCATCTCAACAGGCTTTTTATTCCTCCTACTGCAACACTGCATCCCTCTTCAACGATAACCACTTCTCGCGGTAAAGGAGGGTTCACTTAGTTCAGAGGACAAGATCCTTGTGGTAGAGGCAGTGGACATTAGTGTGGTCCTTGCCAGAGCCTCTTCGAGCTCCTCAGGTAATGCTTACGCTTTTACTGGAAGTAGTGATGTGGATATGACAGAGTGGATCATGGACTTTAGCATATCGCTCCAACTGTGTGGAGACAGAGTCCAATTTAGATCCTACAGGACTATACCTCCTAGCAGATGGGTTGTTATTGCCAATGGGGTCCACTTATCCATTACAGGACATGGGCTTAGGGGGAGGTGTATCTGACACCATTCATGTCCCTTCAGTATTTTTTATATGCTCCTTATTTTAAATGAACTTACATTTAATTAGTCAAATTACTTAGGATATGTATTGTTGTGCCATTTTTGACCCTTCGTCTCTTGTGTTTCAGGACATACTCATGGGCAGAGCGGTTGGATGTGTCCGTGAGCAACGAAGGCTCTACAAATTGGTCCAGCTTCCTCATGCTGGTGCCTCTACTATTCCTACTGGACCAGTTTCACCGTACTTGTAGTACCTTCATTTTGGCCACCTTCCTCTGTAGAAGTTGTGTCATGTCCTCCCACAAATCTCCACACGATCTTCCTTCCAGTGCGAGGCTTGCTACCTTGGGAAGCACTACCGATCCTCCTTTCCATCTCATCAGAGTCAGAGCAGTTCTCAGTTGTTTAAGCTCCTTCATTAGATATCTGAGATCCAAGGCATGTTCCTGATCGCCACGGACATAGGTTTTATATAGTTGTTGTAGATGATTTTTCTAGCCTTTTGGGTTTTCCTTTTGAAAAATAAGTCTGAGGCAGGGTCTGTCATCAAGTCTTTTAGTAATGAGATAAAGAATATCTTTTCTGCTAATGTCCAATACATACATCCTGATAATGATTTAGAATTTTGCACACTTCGGCTTTCTGAGTATCTTAGGTCTCTTGGCATTGTACAGCAGACCTCGTGTGCACATACATCTCAGCTGAACGGTGTTGCCGAACGCAAACACCATCATTTACTCGATGTGAGCAGAACCTTGTTGATTCCGAGTCGTGCTCCTCATGCTTATTGAGGCCATGCGGTTCTCACTGCCTACTACTTAGTGAACTGCACGTCTTCCTTTATTTTGGGAGAAAAGATCACTTTCTCGATTGTATTTCTCGAGAAGGATCTCTTCTCCCTTACAACACGTGTGTTTGGAACGGTAACATTTGTTCATGATTTTTCGCCTGGTCGTGACAAGCTCTCCCCCGAAGCTGTCAAGTATGTTTTTGTTGGCTACGCTCGTACCTAAAAGGGGTACCGTTGCTTTGATCCACTTCAATGAAAATACTTTATCAATGTTGGTGTTACTTTCATTGAGTATGTCATTTACTTTCTCTCCTACAGGTGACAGACTGACCCCTTCCGACTCTGATGAGATCTACATGCCTCCACCACCTATAGTCTCACCACCACCTCCCACTCCGTCGCCACCGTCGTCGCCATCTCCACCACCATCTCCTACTATTGCTCATATGTCTGCCCCAAGACCACCACCTACCTTGACTCAGTTTTTACTAGATGTATATACTCGTAGGTCTCTCTGTTTCTCCTACTCACATGTCTTCCCAATCATCTAGCATATCTAAGGTATGTAATGAACACATTGTATCTACAGATGGCACTACTAAGTTGTCTGTGCAGCAGGATTCCCTACAGGATGAGCTGGTAAACTCTCAGGGGGGAAACTTATAGGTTAAGGACATGACAGATGATCTTAGTGTGTCGATTGTTCTGCAAAAACATAGATGTATGTGTGCAGGAATCACAAGACTATTTATGGCCTTAAGTAGAGTCCAAGAGCATGGTTCCAGAAGCTCTCAGACTTGATAGAGCAGCAGGGGTTTGTACGATCGGCTGCCGATCATTCTTTATTTGTTTACAAGACTCAGATAGGTATCGTTGTCATTCTTGTTTATGTTGATAACATCATTGTTATAGGGAATGATGAGTAGGTTATTTAGGTTGCTAAGTATTTCCTAGGTCAGCAGTTTGTGATCAAGGACCTTGGTAGTTTACGATACTTCCATGGATTGGAGTTTGCCAAGAACCAACGAGGTCTTGAGATGACCCAGAGGAAGTATGTTGCAGATCTTCTTTCAGATACAATCATGGCAGGTTGCAGACTTGCCACTACTCGTGTGAACTTGATCATGAAGCTCATTGACGATGATACTGAGGAGGTACATGCAGCTTGTGGACAAGCTTTTATATGTGACCATCACCAAGCCAGATATATCATTTGCTGTGAGCAAAGTGAGTCAGTTTATGGAGCAACACAAACATGCTCATATGGATGTGATCATATGATTCTGAGGTATCTGAAGGCCTCATCTAGCACTGGTCTTTTATTCAGTAGAGGTACATCCCTTTTAGTTACAGCATGTGCAGATGCAGATTATGCTGGGTGTCCCAAGGACATGAAGTCTACTTCGCTTCGCAGTGTTCATAGGAAGTTCCCCGGTGTCATGGAGAGCAAGAAGCAGAATGTGGTTGTCAGATCTAGTGTTGAATCAGAATACATGGCCAAGGGAAAAGAGTCAAATAAAAAGGGGTAATTCACAGAAATAATGTGAGTCAAATCTGTTCTTGTTGACCTAAATATCGATGTGCCTCTTTTATGCATCTCCAATGCGATAACGAGGCTGGTCTTTTCATGACCCAGAGGAAGTATGTTGCAGATCTTCTTTCAGATACAATCATGGCAGGTTGCAGACTTGCCACTACTCGTGTGAACTTGATCATGAAGCTCATTGACGATGATACTGAGGAGGTACATGCAGCTTGTGGATAAGCTTTTATATGTGACCATCACCAAGCCAGATATATCATTTGCTGTGAGCAAAGTGAGTCAGTTTATGGAGCAACACAAACATGCTCATATGGATGTGATCATATGATTCTGAGGTATCTGAAGGCCTCATCTAGCACTGGTCTTTTATTCAGTAGAGGTACATCCCTTTTAGTTACAGCATGTGCAGATGCAGATTATGCTGGGTGTCCCAAGGACATGAAGTCTACTTCGCTTCGCAGTGTTCATAGGAAGTTCCCCGGTGTCATGGAGAGCAAGAAGCGGAATGTGTTTGTCAGATCTAGTGTTGAATTAGAATACATGGCCATGGCGCAAGTTAACACAGAAATAATGTGAGTCAAATCTGTTCTTGTTGACCTAAATATCAATGTGCCTCTTTTATGCACCTCCAATGCGATAGCGAGGCTGGTCTTTTCATTGCAAACAACCCTACATTCCATGAGAGGACTAAGCACATAGAGGTGGATTGTCGCTACACTCGTGACATGATATAGAAGGGTCTCATTACCGTTACTTTTGTCAGCTTTAGAGACTAAACAACAGATGTACTTACCAAGGCCTTAGCCAGAGGGTCATACCATTGATGCTGCTCCAAGTTGAGCCTGATTAATTTCTACGCTCCAGCTTAAGGGGGAGTGTTGAGATATTAATTGTCTTTTATATGGTGTCCCAAGGACATGAAGTCTACTTCGCTTCGCAGTGTTCATAGGAAGTTCCCCGGTGTCATAGAGAGAAAGAAGCAGAATGTGGTTGTCAGATCTAGTGTTGAATCAGAATACATGGCCATGGCGCAAGTTAACACAGAAATAATGTGAGTCACATCTGTTCTTGTTGACCTAAATATCGATGTGCCTCTTTTATGCACCTCCAATGCGATAACGAGGCTGCTCTTTTCATTGCAAACAACCCTACATTCCATGAGAGGACCAAGCACATAGAGGTGGATTGTCGCTACACTCATGACATGATATAGAAGGGTCTCATTACCGTTACTTTTGTCAGCTTTAGAGACTAAACAACAGATGTACTTACCAAGGCCTTAGCCAGAGGGTCATACCATTGATGCTGCTCCAAGTTGAGCCTGATTAATTTCTACGCTCCAGCTTGAGGGGGAGTGTTGAGATATTAATTGTCTTTTATATTGTGTATGTATTTTCTATTTTCTATGCCTTCTTGTAATCTTCCCAACGGGTTTCTATCATGTATAAGAGAACTCTAGGACCTCTCAATAAAGCTGCTCATTCTTTTCATCTCCACAAGAAGGGATGGAAAAGGAATCATTGCAATGCTTGTTTATGTGGATGACATCATCCTCATAGGAGATGACCTTGATGGCATTTTAAATGTGAAGAAGCAACTTGCGAAATAATTTGTGATGAAAGACTTGGAAATACTACTATACTTCACGGGGATTGAAATAGCTAGATTCAAGCAATGATTAATTATGTCCTAATGAAAGTATGCTACTAATCTACTTCGAAAAATAGGGATGAGTGGGCAGGTTATTGTATCCTACCATCACTCATCCATATATATCTCTAATTATCGGAAAACTGAGTCGGTTCATGGACTTTCCTACTTCAGCTCACTTCAATACATACATGATGATACTAAGGTATGCTAAGTCCTCTATTGGGAAATGTTTACTATTAACCAAAGGCAACGACTTTGATTTCATGGCCTATTAAGATGCAAACTATGGACGATGTATTACAAAAAGAAAATCCACTACAGGTTTTTGACTTGGTAGGAAATTGTAGCATCCGGTTTCCAATCAAACCCGAAGTCGTCCGATTTTGGGTCTAATGAACCCAAAAACGTTATCGATCAATACTAAACAACCTAAAACGATCAATTAGTAGTGAATCAAAAGTCGTTCGAACGAAATCGACCAAAAATCGGTCCCTTCGTAATGCGCGCCGTGAAAAGCCGCGACGCAAATTCGGAAACCGCGGAATAAACCGAGACCGTCATTAGATCTGATTCGACGACACGAGACCAACGAAATCGTCCGTTCGTCAATCGGAGGTCGTTTGATAATTTTAAGTCGCAAAAATTTAACCTTAAACCAAAATCATATCCGAAAATTTCGGGTATTCAAAACCCGATCGGAAGTATACCAATGTTGTACTCAAAACGATCGTCGTTCCGAGACGATCAAAACAAGATGTTTCGCGTCGAAAACGGAGGCTCGAGGTGCGTAAACGGACAATATTAACATTCAAAAACAAAATATAATAAATAAATATTAATTTATTCTGTTGTAACAGTACTATACTATACGTACAGACGTCTGATATGATATATATAAATAAAATTTAAATTGTCTCAAAGTAAGTAATATATTACAATTATAATATATATAATAGAAAAATTTTACTCAATTTCCAGCTCAACAAAGAGCTGTTGGCAGTTGGCATTCTTTGCCTATCCACTTGGCATCCAACGAAACCCTCTTATTACTATATAAACACCAAGAGGTCTCTTTTCCTCTCGTCTTTCTCCCAACAATCCCAAGTCCTTCTCAGCCGAGGGAGCTCTCCCCCCTTTCCTGTTTACCCTCTTATTTGCCCAGCTTCTGTTTCTTCTCAACCAATAAATTCCAGCCTTCATTTTGCTGGAAAATTTCCCTGGAGAACCTCAATTACAGCCCCTTACTGCTGCTTCTTCAAACCTAATAGAAGCCCCTTGTCCAGGCAGCTGAAGACCGTGGTGATGCTCCAAATCATTAGCTACGTCATGCATGTGGATCCTTATTTGAAGATCTATTAGGTACCTTCCTCCCTCATCTCTTTGCTGCCATGCATGTGCAATCAAAGCCATATTCTTGCTGCCCTCTTTGCATGTAATAGTGTTTGCTTGTCTATCAAGGACTCAGATCCATTTAAAATATATTTATACACATTAAGCAAATGCACAAACTCCATTTCACTGCATATTGAGATCCTTCACTACTCCATTCCCTTCAAGTTCTGTAACATTATTTCAGTTTATACTGACGAGTTCACTGTAATTCAAATTCAATGGAAACCTATTTTTCCAAGACTTCTAAATTTTACTGATAGCATGTTAAGTAATGATTCAAGAGTTTCTCAATTTCCATCTGAAACTAAATGGCCTCACAATAAAGTTCCATCCTTTCACCCCATGAGATACATCTTGAAACCTCTTTTCCAGAACAAAGTGGGAAACATCACCCTCGATTTTCTTGCTTCTCCTCCTACATCTTCTGTCTTATTATAAATGCTCATTTCCTTTTTAGCAGCTTACATAGATTCGTCTCTGCATATATGAATTCATATGCTAATTTAGAATATATATCACAGAATATATGTATATCCCTATGCAAACCCTATTGCACAACATATCTCGTTTATTAAATTGATTATTGATATGTTTCTGAAACGTATTGTTGGATAAATTGTTAGCTATCTTAAGGTAGTTACTCCAAGTTTAGATATCATTTTCATTGAGTCACCCGTATCTTTTCAAGGAAAGTTGGAAAATTTTTGTAGTTGAAAAAAAAAAAGAGAATGAAAAGATAACAAACATAAGAAACATGAAATTTTGTATTATTCCTAAATATAAAACTTAAATTGATGAGTACCGATTCATTTATTAAACTTCTGTTACAGAAGAAATTGAGTTCCTTACTGTTTTAATTTTTTTGAGATGTTATTACTGTAAAAATAAAATAAAATATTTGATCTATGAAATTGGTCATGAATATTGTTTTTAGCATCTGTAAAGATCGGTTTCTACTTGGTTATTTAACCATAGCATTATACTTTTAACTGTTGGGGTTTTGGGATGAATTTGATCTTACCTTGATCTAGTTTAAAAAAAAAAAATCAAGCCATTAATCTCACTCATTTAAGAAGGTGTTCTGAAAATAATTGTAAGAATTAATACCTCCTCTTTAGACCCATTGAATGATTTTCAGAGATCATTATGATTTATACTCTTCATAAATTAGTTCATTAATACAATCTACCGATTGTACTTCATTAATATGATATGATACTTTGATCTGTTAAGTTGATCAAAATAGGTAAGAAAGATTGAGTAATCGAGTAAGAGAATACAATGAGGAGCATAATAAAGTATGTTGACCAAAAGAACTAGATATGTAGAATCAACCATAGAAAAGAAAATAATAATAATAATATCAAGAAAGGAGAGAGGATGATGAATGAATTATTACGTTCAGAATGCCGGTCATGGTGACCTTTACACCTGACCGTGCGAGGGCGCGGTGACCCTCAACTGGGCGGAAGAAAGGAAGCCCAGTTTGGGCAGCGGCCGCCAAGTGCGCGGGTCTAGGATCCCAGTCCCTTTTCGGTTTTACGCGAGCTCGCAGTGTTTTTACGCCCTCGTTGGGATCCAGACTTTAGACCAGTTCCGCTGACCCTGTTTTAGGATGCCCAGGCGGGGGATCCTGGTTTTTCAGCTTTACGTACGAGCTCGGTTGCCCGTACTAGTCGGGCTGTGTTTTCTCTAGAGCGACTTTTCTAGGGAGTCTCTCTCACCCGTCTCAGTGGCGTAGTTGGAGAATAGACCTATCCCTCTATTGGACCGCACTTCCAATTAGAGGGCGAGACGGAAGAGCCATTTGCAGGCTTCTTCACCGCTTGAGTTACTTCGCCAACAGACTTGGCGATTATATATCTAGATCATTCATATCTATATCTAAATTACCTGGAGTTATATCTGAATCCTTGAAGTTAAGAATTGGAGAAGTTACGATCAAAAGACTATTCTCTCTCTACCCAAGAATTTAATTAAATTAATAGATCTTTCTAATCTTAACTTTTCCATTTCACTTACCAACGGGATTTCTGAAGAAAATGATATATGTGCTTACACTCATACACTCACGAATACGCAACTAGTTATACATATGTCACATGTGGGAAATGCCAGGTTATGGGACAACATTTGAGATGCTTACAAGTAACCTGAAAAACCGTTTTCATTTGCAAGTAGAATTAAATCTTAATTTGAGTTGCTCTCGCCTTTCTGCTTGTTTCTTTTGTAAATAATAAATGCCTGTTATTTTATATAAGTTTTTGGGAGGTACCAGCAACCGCTGACGCCTTTTCTTTCCTAATATGTGTGGCAGGCAAACAGCCTGCAGCTCAGTAGCTACACATGCTTCCTGGAGACCGAGTTTATACCCGTCGGTATGAATTACTTTGTCTCAGTTTTTGTCCAGATAATGATGTAAATGTTATCTCTTTTGTAACACATTTTGGGATATATGTTGTAATATGGAATATGCTTGTACATGTTGTAAATGGATATGAATATTAATGAAAAGAGTTTTGGTGCCATATTGTCTCTTTTCCTTGTGGTAATGTATTGAGAATGAATGTCATAGTCGCGAAAAAAAATTTTCCCTGTATTTTTACAACTTGTGCGATATAATTGTGAATGATATCTTGCGAATTGCGCGTAAACGGGTACCCGGATCCTGAGGGGTCGACAGTTTGGTATCAGAGCAGTGGTACCCCGATACGCACATTCGCGGTATTAAAATTCCGATCGCATTAAGATCTCGAATAGCGACAGTCTTCTGACTTATCGTGAGTTCGAGAAGGGAATTATGACATTCATATTCAATAACCACAGAGGTCACCAATTTCATTAATTTTCATCTTATATCCCAAGAAGAGAAAAGCATTTATGATACATATCTGTCTAAGGCATCCTTATGACTAATTATGGTTCTCATGCAGAGCCATGGCATCTCGACCAGGTCAGGACACTTCTGATCAGCTGGCACGCATACTGAGCGCACTCACAGACTTACAGAAGCAGCAGGCTGCTATGAGAGGCCAGCAGGAGCAGATATTGGCCCAGCAGACCGAGATTGCTGACAGGCAGACGGACATAGAGATGAGATTTGAGGATCTGTCAGATTTCACGTACCATCCATCTCAGGATGGGATACGACAGGACCAGCACCAGTCCGTTGAGGTGGAGCAGCCTCATCCTGATGATCCACTAGAGGACATTCCAGAGCATGGAGCTGAGGAGGATGCAGACTTAGACAGGGAACAGGACCCTGTTGACCTTGCCGACGAGGATGCACACGAGTTTGCAGCCATTCACAGGCACCAGTCAGTCTTCACTTCTTATCAGCGGGCCAACATACCCTTGTTCGAGGGCACAGGTCCACCAGATGACGCTGAGCAGTGGCTGATGAGAGTAATGAAAGTGCTCAGGGCGATTAATGCGCCACGAAACACGTGGCTATCTTTCATAGAGTATTCACTGATAGACTTCGCCGAGCGATGGTGGGAGGCCGTAGTGTCCGAGTTAGGCCGAGAGCCTACTTGGAACGATTTTGTGACGAGGTTCAGAGCCCACTTCTTTTCTGCGAAGTGGAGGGAGTCCCAGCGCCGACTGTTTGCAGAGCTTCGTCAGGGACAGATGACCGCCAGAGATTATTTCATCCGATACACAGAGCTGTCACGACACACACGAGCAGCTGGCGCATTTCCAGAGGAGAATCTGGAGAAGTTCATTGGCGGCATGCGAGAGGAGGTGCAGGAGAAGCTGGCTGGACTGCATATCACTTCTATCTCCGAGGCTACCGATGCTGCGGAGAAGTTCGAGGACATCAGAGGGAGACGTTACGGGAGCTCGTCTGGAGCACCGCCTAGACCGCGGCGATATTTTGGGCCGATACGTCGACCATTTCAGCAGCAGAGGTCAGCCAGACGGTTCCGACCTACAGGTTCGACATTCTCTGGCAGTGCTCGCTCTTCTCCATCGACTACTCTAGGAGGAGCACTTGCCGGACGAGGTACAGAGTCCGCTCGACCATCTGGGTCGCAGCGAGCAGATAGACCACCTGCAGGACCAGCTCGGAGCACGGACACAGCTACTCCCTCTACTCGACCAGTCCGGTGCTACCGATGTCACGAGTGGGGACATTACCGTGCACAGTGCCCACAGGCTTCTGGCGAGCCTCAGCCACAGCCTTCTCAGCCACAGCCTCAGACACAGCGTTCGGGGAGTTTCCGTGGCAGGAACTCCAACTTCAGGCGACCACAGCAGCAGAGACAGACGCAGAGTGTGGCAGGATCTAGTGCTGCATCAGCCAGGCAGGGGCAGTTACACGCAGTCACTGAGGAGCAGGCACGTTCAGCCGCTACTGTAGTGAAAGGTATGGTCTCAGTCTTGGGCCGACCTTTCCATGTTTTATTTGATTCCGGCGCGACACACTCTTTCCTTGCTTCGAGGTTGCTTGTTTCTTTAGATAGAGTTGCAGAGACGCTATCGTCTCCATATCACATCCGAGGGCCAGGTGGCCAGTTATTTGTCATATCTCTGATAGTCAGGCACTTGCCCGTACTGATTGGCGGTTACGAGATGATCGCAGACTGTCTACTCCTACAGCTAGATGAGTTCGACTTGATTTTAGGCATGGATTGGCTATCCACTCATCATGCACTTGTTGATTGCTTTAGGAAGACGGTTGTCTTCAGGATTCCAGATCTACCCGAGTTCACGTTTGAGGGTACTACACATGACTCCACCATGGAGTACATTTCAGTATTGCGAGCCCAGCGACTTGTTGATCAGGGTTGCGATTCTTACCTTGCTTTTGTTCGAGAGGTGTCTGATCAGGAGCCCATGATACAGGACATCCGAGTAGTCTCAGAATACCCTGACGTATTTCCTGATGAGCTACCAGGGCTACCTCCTGAGAGGGAGATTGAGTTCGAGATCACATTATTGCCAGATACACAGCCGATCTCGATGGCACCATATCGCATGGCACCAGCCGAGTTGAGGGAACTGAAGGTGCAGTTGCAGGAGTTGCTTGACATGGGATTCGTAAGGCCGAGCACGTCACCTTGGGGTGCTCCGGTTCTATTTGTCAAGAAGAAGGATGGATCCATGAGACTATGCATCGATTACAGGCAGCTGAACAAGAGAACGGTGAAAAACCGTTATCCCTTGCCGCGCATTGATGATTTGTTCGACCAACTCCAGGGATCTTCGGTTTTCTCGAAGATCGATCTTCGCTCAGGCTACCATCAGCTGAGGATTCGCGAGTCGGACATTCCAAAAACAACCTTCAGGACTCGCTATGGACACTACGAGTTTGTGGTGATGCCGTTTGGGCTCACCAATGCACCTGCGGCTTTCATGGATATGATGAACCGTATCTTCCGTCCATACTTGGACAAGTTTGTAGTGGTGTTCATCGATGATGTGCTCATCTATTCACGGAATGAAGAGGATCATGCTAATAATCTGCGGATCGTCTTAGACACATTACGAGAGCACAAGCTATATGCCAAGTTGAGCAAGTGTGAGTTCTGGTTATCCCAGGTCTCATTTCTCGGGCATATCATTTCTGGAGCAGGCATTGCGGTTGATCCCGCGAAGATAGATGCAGTTATGTCTTGGGAGCAGCCCAAGACAGTCACTCAGATTCGGAGCTTCCTCGGATTAGCGGGCTATTACAGACGCTTTGTCAGCGGATTTTCACGCATCGTCCGTCCATTGACACGATTGACGCAGAAGGGAGTTCCATTCATTTGGGACGATTCATGTGAGCAGGCCTTCCAGACACTGAAGGAGAGGTTGACCACAGCACCTATTCTTGCTCTTCCTTCAGGCACTCAGGACTATGCAGTCTACACGGATGCATCTGGAGAAGGTCTCGGAGCAGTGTTGATGCAGAGAGGACAGGTGATTGCTTACGCATCACGACAGTTGAGACCGCACGAGCGGAACTACCCCACACATGACTTGGAGTTGGCGGCAGTTGTCTTCGCCTTGAAGATCTGGCGCCACTATCTATATGGGGTGAACTTCGAGATTTTCACAGACCACAAGAGTCTGAAGTACATCTTTGATCAGAAGGAGCTGAACATGAGGCAGCGTAGATGGCTCGAATTGCTGAAGGACTATGATTGCACGATCTCTTACCATCCCGGTAAGGGAAACGTGGTGGCTGATGCACTTAGCAGGAGAGCACATGCTGATGGTACGGCGAACTGGCTATACACGTGGGATACGCTTGCAGCTTTGACCGATTGGCATCCTCAGGAGAGCACATCCATTTCTACCGCCGTGCCTCCACGATACAACAGTCTGTGGGATCGTATTGTAGAAGGCCAGAAGACTGATCCTTGGATTCATGATAGATACATGCGCGCCGTCAAGGACGAATTTGACGACTTTGTTGTGATAGAGTCTATTTTATGGAAGGCAGGACGGGTCGTTGTACCCAATGATGAGCAGCTTCGCAGAGACATTTTGGACGAGGCACACAGTTCACGGTTATCTATCCATCCAGGCAGTACGAAGATGTACCGTGATCTGCGTCGACATTTCTGGTGGGATGGGATGAAGCGTGATGTGGCGCTACATGTTAGCAGATGCATGACCTGTCAGATGGTCAAGGCTGAGCACAGGAGACCGCCAGGATTACTGCAGTCTCTCCCCATTCCCGAGTGGAAGTGGGAGAGCATTTCTATGGATTTTGTCACAGGTCTGCCGAAGACACCAGGTGGCCATGACTCCATATGGGTCGTTGTTGATAGGTTGACCAAGTCAGCCCATTTCATACCTGTCAACACGACTTATACTCCTTCTAGGTTGGCCAAGCTCTATGTGCAGAACATTATCAGGCTACATGGTATACCACGAGAGGTGGTGTCTGACAGGGATTCGAGATTTACATCTCACTATTGGCATCAGTTCATGTCAGCACTACAGACAGAGCTGAAGATGAGTTCTGCTTATCATCCGCAGACAGACGGGCAAAGTGAGCGCACCATTCAGACGCTTGAGGATTTACTTCGCGCATGCACTTTGGAGTGGAAAGGGTCCTGGAAGGACCATTTGCCTTTGGTGGAATTCACGTACAACAACAGCTATCACTCCAGTATTGGCATGGCACCATTCGAGGCCCTATACGGGCGGAGATGCCTCACACCTCTCAGTTGGCGTGAGGTAGGTGATCATGCTTTATATTCCGTGGATCTCTTGGAGGAGACTGCGAGAGCTGTTGATCTTGTGAGGCGGAGGCTTCTGACGGCACAGAGCCGCCAGAAGAGCTATGCGGATCGTCGGAGGAGAGACTTAGAGTTCTAGGTAACCTAATTATTTCTTCTTCATCTATGACATATATATGTTCAAATTAATCTCATATTAATGACACTCCTATCGATTATAGGTTGGAGATTGGGTATTTTTACGAGTATCTCCCATGAAGGGAGTACAGAGATTCGGTGTTCGTGGCAAGTTGGCGCCACGATATATTGGACCTTTTGAGATTCTGGCTAGAGTGGGGAAAGTGGCATACCGAGTAGCCCTTCCTCCACATCTTTCAGCTATTCATGATGTTTTCCACATATCCAATCTGAAGAAATATGTCCACGACCCTCGACACATTATCAGTTACGAGAATCTCGATATAGAACCGGATCTGACTTATGAGGAGAAGCCAGTACAGATACTTGACCGTGCTGTGAAGAAGCTTCGCAGCAAAGAGATTTCATTGGTCAAGGTTTTGTGGCACCGACACGGCGTCAAGGAAGCGACATGGGAGACTGAAGCCGATATGCGGGCACGATACCCGCAGCTATTTTGATGTAATCGTCAAAACAAGCTTTTGTAATTAGACACATTATAAATATATGGCTTGTTTTCCCTTTGAGGTTTTTATGGGTTCAAAACCCTTTGAGGTTTTTATGGACATATGAAATTCAAACAAGTCACCTAATAGCCTTAACTCGAGTCTCGAGGACGAGACTCCCTTTGAGGTTTTTATATTTGTAGCATCCGGTTTCCAATCAGACCCGAAGTCGTCCGATTTTGGGTCTAATGAACCCAAAAACGTTATCGATCAATACTAAACAACCTAAAACGATCAATTAGTAGTGAATCAAAAGTCGTTCGAACGAAATCGACCAAAAATCGGTCCCTTCGTAATGCGCGCCGTGAAAAGCCGCGACGCAAATTCGGAAACCGCGGAATAAACCGAGACCGTCATTAGATCTGATTCGACGACACGAGACCAACGAAATCGTCCGTTCGTCAATCGGAGGTCGTTTGATAATTTTAAGTCGCAAAAATTTAACCTTAAACCAAAATCATATCCGAAAATTTCGGGTATTCAAAACCCGATCGGAAGTATACCAATGTTGTACTCAAAACGATCGTCGTTCCGAGACGATCAAAACAAGATGTTTCGCGTCGAAAACGGAGGCTCGAGGTGCGTAAACGGACAATATTAACATTCAAAAACAAAATATAATAAATAAATATTAATTTATTCTGTTGTAACAGTACTATACTATACGTACAGACGTCTGATATGATATATATAAATAAAATTTAAATTGTCTCAAAGTAAGTAATATATTACAATTATAATATATATAATAGAAAAATTTTACTCAATTTCCAGCTCAACAAAGAGCTGTTGGCAGTTGGCATTCTTTGCCTATCCACTTGGCATCCAACGAAACCCTCTTATTACTATATAAACACCAAGAGGTCTCTTTTCCTCTCGTCTTTCTCCCAACAATCCCAAGTCCTTCTCAGCCGAGGGAGCTCTCCCCCCTTTCCTGTTTACCCTCTTATTTGCCCAGCTTCTGTTTCTTCTCAACCAATAAATTCCAGCCTTCATTTTGCTGGAAAATTTCCCTGGAGAACCTCAATTACAGCCCCTTACTGCTGCTTCTTCAAACCTAATAGAAGCCCCTTGTCCAGGCAGCTGAAGACCGTGGTGATGCTCCAAATCATTAGCTACGTCATGCATGTGGATCCTTATTTGAAGATCTATTAGGTACCTTCCTCCCTCATCTCTTTGCTGCCATGCATGTGCAATCAAAGCCATATTCTTGCTGCCCTCTTTGCATGTAATAGTGTTTGCTTGTCTATCAAGGACTCAGATCCATTTAAAATATATTTATACACATTAAGCAAATGCACAAACTCCATTTCACTGCATATTGAGATCCTTCACTACTCCATTCCCTTCAAGTTCTGTAACATTATTTCAGTTTATACTGACGAGTTCACTGTAATTCAAATTCAATGGAAACCTATTTTTCCAAGACTTCTAAATTTTACTGATAGCATGTTAAGTAATGATTCAAGAGTTTCTCAATTTCCATCTGAAACTAAATGGCCTCACAATAAAGTTCCATCCTTTCACCCCATGAGATACATCTTGAAACCTCTTTTCCAGAACAAAGTGGGAAACATCACCCTCGATTTTCTTGCTTCTCCTCCTACATCTTCTGTCTTATTATAAATGCTCATTTCCTTTTTAGCAGCTTACATAGATTCGTCTCTGCATATATGAATTCATATGCTAATTTAGAATATATATCACAGAATATATGTATATCCCTATGCAAACCCTATTGCACAACATATCTCGTTTATTAAATTGATTATTGATATGTTTCTGAAACGTATTGTTGGATAAATTGTTAGCTATCTTAAGGTAGTTACTCCAAGTTTAGATATCATTTTCATTGAGTCACCCGTATCTTTTCAAGGAAAGTTGGAAAATTTTTGTAGTTGAAAAAAAAAAGAGAATGAAAAGATAACAAACATAAGAAACATGAAATTTTGTATTATTCCTAAATATAAAACTTAAATTGATGAGTACCGATTCATTTATTAAACTTTTGTTACAGAAGAAATTGAGTTCCTTACTGTTTTAATTTTTTTGAGATGTTATTACTGTAAAAATAAAATAAAATATTTGATCTATGAAATTGGTCATGAATATTGTTTTTAGCATCTGTAAAGATCGGTTTCTACTTGGTTATTTAACCATAGCATTATACTTTTAACTGTTGGGGTTTTGGGATGAATTTGATCTTACCTTGATCTAGTTTAAAAAAAAAAAAAATCAAGCCATTAATCTCACTCATTTAAGAAGGTGTTCTGAAAATAATTGTAAGAATTAATACCTCCTCTTTAGACCCATTGAATGATTTTCAGAGATCATTATGATTTATACTCTTCATACATTAGTTCATTAATACAATCTACCGATTGTACTTCATTAATATGATATGATACTTTGATCTGTTAAGTTGATCAAAATAGGTAAGAAAGATTGAGTAATCGAGTAAGAGAATACAATGAGGAGCATAATAAAGTATGTTGACCAAAAGAACTGGATATGTAGAATCAACCATAGAAAAGAAAATAATAATAATAATATCAAGAAAGGAGAGAGGATGATGAATGAATTATTACGTTCAGAATGCCGGTCATGGTGACCTTTACACCTGACCGTGCGAGGGCGCGGTGACCCTCAACTGGGCGGAAGAAAGGAAGCCCAGTTTGGGCAGCGGCCGCCAAGTGCGCGGGTCTAGGATCCCAGTCCCTTTTCGGTTTTACGCGAGCTCGCAATGTTTTTACGCCTTCGTTGGGATCCAGACTTTAGACCAGTTCCGCTGACCCTGTTTTAGGATGCCCAGGCGGGTGATCCTGGTTTTTCAGCTTTACGTACGAGCTCGGTTGCCCGTACTAGTCGGGCTGTGTTTTCTCTAGAGCGACTTTTCTAGGGAGTCTCTCTCACCCGTCTCAGTGGCGTAGTTGGAGAATAGACCTATCCCTCTATTGGACCGCACTTCCAATTAGAGGGCGAGACGGAAGAGCCATTTGCAGGCTTCTTCACCGCTTGAGTTACTTCGCCAACAGACTTGGCGATTATATATCTAGATCATTCATATCTATATCTAAATTACCTGGAGTTATATCTGAATCCTTGAAGTTAAGAATTGGAGAAGTTACGATCAAAAGACTATTCTCTCTCTACCCAAGAATTTAATTAAATTAATAGATCTTTCTAATCTTAACTTTTCCATTTCACTTACCAACGGGATTTCTGAAGAAAATGATATATGTGCTTACACTCATACACTCACGAATACGCAACTAGTTATACATATGTCACATGTGGGAAATGCCAGGTTATGGGACAACATTTGAGATGCTTACAAGTAACCTGAAAAACCGTTTTCATTTGCAAGTAGAATTAAATCTTAATTTGAGTTGCTCTCGCCTTTCTGCTTGTTTCTTTTGTAAATAATAAATGCCTGTTATTTTATATAAGTTTTTGGGAGGTACCAGCAACCGCTGACGCCTTTTCTTTCCTAATATGTGTGGCAGGCAAACAGCCTGCAGCTCAGTAGCTACACATGCTTCCTGGAGACCGAGTTTATACCCGTCGGTATGAATTACTTTGTCTCAGTTTTTGTCCAGATAATGATGTAAATGTTATCTCTTTTGTAACACATTTTGGGATATATGTTGTAATATGGAATATGCTTGTACATGTTGTAAATGGATATGAATATTAATGAAAAGAGTTTTGGTGCCATATTGTCTCTTTTCCTTGTGGTAATGTATTGAGAATGAATGTCATAGTCGCGAAAAAAAATTTTCCCTGTATTTTTACAACTTGTGCGATATAATTGTGAATGATATCTTGCGAATTGCGCGTAAACGGGTACCCGGATCCTGAGGGGTCGACAGAAATTTAGTTACTTGGTGAAGAAAGAAATAAGCAGTAGCTTCTCGCTCAAGCATTGAGAGTGAATATGGGGTTATAGTTCATGCCGCAACTGAAAAAGTGTGCATTTGGTCCGTACTCACAAATCCTCACATCACTCCCAACAATAGCTCAGATGCAACAATTGTGCCACAATGCATATACACAACAACCTCATGTTCCATGAACGTATCAAACATGTGGAAGTTGATTGCCACTGCTCTTGAGATTAGATACTGAGAGGGTTGTATCATACTCACAATGTACAATCTACAAATCAAACTGCAGATATGTTCACCAAGCCTCTCGCATGTGCACAATTTGAGATGTTGCAACAATTTGATCATGATTGAGATACATACTCCGACTTGAAGGGGAGTGTTGAGTGCTTAACCCTAAGAATATTCTTGTCGACTCATTATCACAGAGTCGACTACTATAATCCTAACCGTAGGACCCCACCTATATCATGAGCCCTAAGGTTCTCTCTCCATTCAAACAATTCATTTTTGAACGGAAGTCAACTGTTTACGACAAGATAATCAATGTAAGGATGTAGTGTATACATGCATGGACCCATTTGTTTCATTCTGAAAAGGTGGAAAGAATTTTGGTAGCTCTTGAGGGATTGTCCACATGACATGATTGCCAGACTTTGGAGGATGGGAGATTTTTTATCCATTCAAACAATTCATTTCTGAACGGAAGTCAACTGTTTACGACAAGATAATTGGACCGAGGATGGGCCTCTTTATGAAGATTTTCCTTCATCTCTTTATTCTGGCTACTAATCAATGTAAGGATGTAGTGTATACATGCATAAACCCATTTGTTTCATTCTGAACAGGTGGAAAGAATTTTGGTAGCTCTTGAGGGATTGTCCACATGACATGATTGACGGACTTTGGAGGATGGGAGATTTTTTTATCAAGAAAGCATTCAAGTTGCTTTATATATATGGGGTCTTTGACCCCGGATTTAATTCTTCGGATGCAAGAGGATTTGATGAAGAAAGTTACTTTACAAGACGATGTTTTTCCCGGGCTTTCGAGATGAAATCGTGAGCTGACTGAGTTGCATGACTAGTACTAAGGATATCAACCGCATGCTTTCACTTGCGGCGATTTTAGGGAGCTTTCGAGGTAACCCATATCAACGAGTAGATTTCAATAGCTCGTTGGCCTTCTAGGAATCCATCGATACCAACTAGAGTGATTTGGACAACAATAAAATCCAGGGCATTGGTTGTTCAGTGAGTCTTTTGTAAGACAAAAATGGTATAGTGTTCCATCATGAGAGGTTTTATGTAGAAAAATATGCACGAGCATGCCAAGATTCTCCTATAGTCATTGAACTTGTAGCCTCTTTATGCGTTTTATTTGCCAGGGCTTTTGAGAAGATGACCCTCAAGATTGTCTTGTATTGGCTCATTCTGAATCTCAGCTTTTAGTTCTAATGAATTTCGTAGCAGTGCAATATGTGATATAGAAAGTTTTTTACCATGCAATTCATCGGTGATTGCCCATTCTTCTTTCAAAAATTTCAAAAAAGAATTAATATCACAAAAATAATAAATTTACTTAGTTATGAAGATGAAGCATTTATTGCTCTGATCTGAGGTCTAAGTAACTCCTCCAAACAAATCCAAAGGTGGGCGATGTTGAAACTCTTGAGGTTGGTTATACTGGAACCAAGGATAATTCTGACATTGATTGTGATAAAACTGTCAGGGTTATTGATGCTAAAACTAGAGGTAAAGCTTTGGTTGAAGGGCTAGTGGAAAAGACCTCTAGAGCTGAAGGGTTAATTGAGAATCGGTTTATGGCAATGTTAAAAGCAAGAGTGGAAGGTGAGGTGGTGATGAATCTTCTATGGGGAAGCATATGTTGGTTGTAGCATTGTGCTGTTGACGTGGGTAGATGTCGATGGAATTTTGGTAGATGATGGTGATGGAGGTATGATGCACTTATGAATGGATGGTTTGCTGGTGGGACTAGAACCTTGGAAGCTATAGAAATTTTGATACCATACTGAGAATAAGAGTGATAATATATTAATAATAAACCCTACCCTCTATACTTAAGAAGAGACTACGGCCATGAGAGTACACATGAATGAAAGATATGAAATCAACATTTTAGGCAGTATCATTCTTTCATCCAATTTATCCAGAGTTTTTTTTAATAAAAAAAAGCTTCGTCCTATTAAAAGTGGAATTGGACTTTAACAGTGTTTAGAACTAGTATCTTGGCTTTGAGTCAATTATTGGCATTAAAATGCATTAAGGTATTCATGTGTTAAAGTTGACTTCATATTTTAATTCCATATGTGAATTCAATACTAGTTCTTTTACTGATTTAGAGTCAATTTTGAAAACTTTGAACTAACATTCAGGCTAATTTTGGTTTGATATTTCTTAATTGCTAAGGAATTTCTTTTCATAAAGCTTAACATCATTGTGGTTATGGTAATGATTAACATTCTATTAAGGTAAGGTATACATTGAGATGTTGATTGGATTTTTAGCAAAGCTTTACTTTACTATGGCAAATTCTGAAGTAGGATAAATTTGAACATTAGATTTAAAAGAAATAACATCTGATCAATGTTATCTTTTATATATTAAGCACACAAATAGACTGTAATATTCATTTATGTTAAATTTAGAATTAGTATTCAAGTAAATCCACTGGCATAAAGAACCGCTCTCCTTGTTTAATTATCTAATATCTTGGTGTGAGAACATGTATCTATATTAATATCAAGTCTTGTATTTGATTATATCAAATTACTATAATAATTTTTTATCATGTCTAGAAAGGAATATGTATTCTCTGTCAACTTGTTTTGAGAGCTAAAATTTCCTGTGATTATATCTTCTTATTTAGTGATCAAGTGTGCTAGTATGTTCAATTCAAAAACACTAACATGAAGAAAACTCTATCCAGATTATATTTCATAGTATCATTGTTAGCTTATTATTATATATCATACAAAGCATGAGTTACAGGAAAGAAATTTGAAAGAGTTATACTCCAAAAGCAATTGCAAATAAACCTATTGAAGCTGCTAAAAGCGTGTGTCATTGCTAAGCTAAGTTGCCGCTATCCTACATTACATCTAGTAGTACCAAGAAGTAATATTTTCAAAAACTAACATAACCATATAAATTATAAAATAAGGACATCAAAATAGAGCTGAACATATACCTGATAATGGCATTTGAAAGAAAATTAGTTACTCACTACCTATATTATGCACTGCAATATTATATGTCATTGGTATCTCGGAAGATTGATCCCCAACTTCCTTTCGCCTATTGAATTGGTTACTAATCGATTTTCCACCATCGCCTTACACGTAAAAAGAAAAATTGTTAGTAAAAAATTCCAAATATCACAAGGGATTCATTATGGATATATATTATCATTTGAAAAAAATAAAGTGTTTTATTTTAATCATGTTTTGAGTACCAAGATATAATATTCTCAAATAATAGTGTAATTAGATAATTTGGATAAATAAACTAATTAAACTGCTAACATTAAATTTAAAATAAATGACATCTGTGTATAACATTATCTTTTAGATATTCAGCACACAAGTAGGTTTTAATATTCATTTAGGTTCAACTTGAAATTGGAACTCAAGTAAATGCAATAGCATGAGGAATCTGTTTCCTTGTTTTATTCTACAATATCTTGATTAGAGCATATGGATATAAATTAATATCAAGCTTTGTATTTGATTTTATTAATTTACTGACCAATAATTTCTTATCTGGTCTAAAGAGGATATATATTTGAAAGGTTAATTTTCCTTTAGTTCTATCATCTTATTTACTGATCAAGTGTGATAGGATGTTTAATTCAAAAAAAATAACATAGAAACATTTTATTCAGAATATATTCTCTAATATCATTGTTAACTTGTTATTATTATATATTGTAAAAAGCACGAGTTAAAGGAAAGAAGTTTAAAAGAGTTATACTCCAAAAACAATTGCAAACAAACCTATTAATAACTGCTGAAAGCATTTATCATTGGTAAACTAAGTTTCCGCTAGCCTACATTACATGTAACAGTACCAAGAAGTAATATTTTCATAAACAAATAACTTATAAAATAAGGAAAATAAAGCTGAACATATACCGAATAATGATATTTGAAAGAAAAGTAATTACTCAATACTTATATTATGCATTGCAATATTATGTGTCACTGACGTCTCGGGAGATTGCTCTCCAACTTCATTTCCCTTGTTGAATTGGTCAGCAATCAATTTTCCACCATCGCCTTCGAAATAAAAAGAAAAATTATTAGTAAAGAAATACAAATATCACAAGATATTCATTATAAATATATATTACCACTGAAAAAAAACAACAGTCTTTTTAACCGAGATTTTTATCATGTTTTTAGTATCAAGATATTACATTTAATAGTATAATCAGATAATTTATAAAATAAGGACATAAAATAAAGGTGAATATATGTATAGTAATGGCATTTGAAAGAAAAGCAATTGCTCACTATCAATGTTAAGTATTGCAATGTTGTATATTATTTGTGTGTTGTAAGATTGATCTCCAATATCCTTACCCCTTTTGAGTTGGTTAGCAACCAGTTTGCCACCATCACCTTCCACGTAATCTAAAAGAAGAATTGTTAGTATTGGATTTCAAACTTTAGAAAATATTCTTTTTAAATGTATAATAGCAGTGAAAAATTAACAATGTTGTTTAGCCTCTTCCGCAACTTCTTAAGGAGCTTTTTATCATCCTTTGTATTTGTTTTCTCTAGTTCAACAATGGCTTCATTACACCGAGTCTCGTAAATTTTAATTATATCGGATTCAAAATTTGCCTCAATATAACAAAAAATAAAATGAAAAAAATAAGACTTAGAAAATATTATAAGAGCATCTTCAACATACATATTTATAATGAACTAACAACACCCTTAATAATGTAGAATCATAATATAAATATAACTATCATATATACCAAGTACATTAATTATAAGCTAACAAACTTACCTCAATAACACAAGGATCCGAATTCTTTGACGGTTGTCACCAATAAAATTTATTATATCTTCAAAGCTCATGCCTCTAGCACCTAATCTAATTTCATCAAAAAAACTAATAAAAATTACTCAAAATAAGAATAATAAAAGTGTAAAATGAATACATTTTCTATCACATGTATTAATTTTACAAGTCATTTCCAAAACTCCATCCACTGATAAAGGATAAAAGATAAGGTAAAACTAAAATGATTTGATATCCAAATATTATTAATTAATGATAAATTCTTTACATTGATGGAATAAAAAACATCGTTAGCATTAAAAATATTATTAGAAATATTTATAATATTTGCAATGAGTTCATAAAAAAATAGAAAAATCTTACCATCACCTAAAATTGAGTTAAATCAACTACCTGTCAAGTATGATACTTACTTCTACCATGATATCAAAGCTCTCTTTAGGTACCATCATTCTCTCATAGTTATTTAAAAGCATCCAGAATTAAGGAACAACGATGTCAAACTTTTCTACATGAAGTTGAGAATTCGGACCAGATGAGTTTGTTAGTTGGCAGTTTGTATCTCAACTGTTTATGAGATATAAACTTCACCCATGAAAGATAAGATTTGATTTGAGGTGTTAGCTAATAAGGATGATTTTTGAGGAGACTTGATCTATAAGAGTTCATATGAAATCAGTTCGTTTATCGAATTTTATCCTTAAGATTTTATTATAGATTAATGGTATAGTTGATTTATCTACCGCTATCTAATAAACACTGAAATGAGATAAATCTATAGAGATCCTTATATTTTTTGGCTATCTATGGCCAGATGTTACTGTCCAACCGTTAAGAACAACACCTCAGACAACACCCAAGCTTATAGATCTTTCCCAAAAAAGATGATTACAAGATATATAGTAGCGTATAAGCTTGATATTCATGTAACATACCATCTATAAATTCCTCTTTTCGCAATAACATCTAGCCATAGATAGTCAAAAAATGTAAGGATCTCTCTAGATTTATCTCATTTCAGTGTTTATGAGATAGCGGTGGATAAATCAACTATACCGTTGATCTATAATAAAATCTTAAGGATAAAATTTGATAAACGAACTGATTTCATATGAACTCTTATATATCAAGTCTGCTAAAAAATCATCCTTATTAGCTATAACACCTCAAATCAAATCTTATCTTTCACCGGTGAAGGTTATATCCCATAAACAATTGAGATACAAACTGCCAACTAACAAACTCATCTGATGTGAATTCTCAATTTCATTTAGAAAAGTTTGACATCGTTGTTCCTTAATTCTGGATGCTTTTAAATAATTATAAGATAATGATGGTACCTAGAGAGAGCTTTGATATTATGGTAGCTGTAAGTATCATACTTGACAGGTAGTTGATTTAACTCAATTTTAGGCGATGGTAAGATTTTTCTATTTTTTTATGAACTGATTGCAAATATTATAAATATTTCTAATAATATTTTTAATAGTAACGATGTTTTTTATTCCATCAGTGTAAAGAATTTATCATTAATTAATAACATTTGGATATCAAATCATTTTTGTTTTACCTTATCTTTTGTCCTTTATCAGTGGATGGGGTTTTGGAAATAACTTGTAAAATTAATACATGTGATAGAAAAGGTATGCATTTTACACTTTTATTATTCTTATTTTGAGTAATTTTTATTAGTTTTTTTTGATGAAATTAGATCAGGTGCTAGAGGAATGAGTTTTGAAGATATAATAAATTTTATTGGTGACAACCGTTAAAGAATTCGGATCCTTGTGTTATTGAGGTAAGTTTGTTAGCTTATAATTAATATACTTGTTATATATAATAGCTATATTTGTATTATGATTCTACATTATTGAGGGTGTTGTTAGTTCATTATAAATATGTATATTGAAGATGCTCTTATAATATTTTCTAAGTCTTATTTTTTCATTTTATTTTTTGTTATATTGAGGAAAATTTTGAATCCGATATAATGAAAATTTACGAGATTCGATGTAATGAAGTCATTGTTGAAGTAGAGAAAACAAATACAAAGGATGATAAAAAGTTCCTTAAGAAGTTGCGGAAGAGGTTAAACAACATTGTTAATTTTCTCACTGGTATTATACATTTATAAAGAATATTTTCTAAATTTTGAACTCCAATACTAACAATTCTTTTTTTAGATTACGTGGAAGGTGATGGTGGCAAATTGGTTACTAACCAACTCAAAAGGGGTAAGGATATTGGAGATTAATCTTCGAAGACACAAATAATATACAACATTGCAATACTTAACATTGATAGTGAGTAATTACTTTTCTTTCAAATGCCATTACTATGCATATGTTCACCTTTATTGTTATGTCCTTATTTTATAAATTATCTGATTAAACTATTAAATGTAATATCTAGATACTAAAAACATATAAAAATCTCGGCTAAAAAAACTGTTGTTTTTTTTCAGTAGTAATATATATTCATAATGAATATCTTGTGATATTTGTATTTCTTTACTAACAATTTTTCTTTTTATTTCGAAGGCGATGGTGGAAAATTGATTGCTAACTAATTCAATAAGGAAAATGAAGTTGGAGACCAATCTTCTGAGACGTCAGTGGCACATAATATTGTAATGCATAACATAAGTATTGAGTAATTACTTTTTTTTTTCAAATATCATTATCTGGTATATGTTCAGCTTTATTTTCCTTATTTTATAAGTTATTTGTTTTTTAAAATATTATTTCTTAGTACTGCTAAATGTAAGTAAGCTAGCGGAAACTTAATTTAACAATGATACATGCTTTTAGCAATTACTAATAGGTTTGTTTGCAATTTCTTTTGGAATATAACTCTTTCAAACTTCTTTCCTTCAACTTTTGTTTTTTACAGTATATAATAATAACAAGTTAACAGTGATATTATGGAATATATTCTGAATAGAATTTTCTACATTTATTTTTTTTATAAATTAAACATCCTAATACACTTGATCTGTAAATAAGATGATAAAATTATAGGAAAATTTACATTTCAAATACATATCGTCTCTAGACTAGATAAGAAATTATTGGTCAGTAATTTAATAGAATAAAATACAAAGCTTGATATTAATTTATATCCATGTGCTCACACCACGATATTAGAGAATAAAATAAGGAAACCGATTCCTTATGTCATTGGATTTACTTGACTTCCAATTTTAAATTAAGCCTAAATGAATATTATAGCGTACTTGTGTACTGAATATCTAAAAGATAACCTTGCACAGACGTTACTTATTTTAAATATAATGTTATCAGTTTAATTAGTTTATTTATCTAAATTATCTGATTATACTATTGTTTGAGAATATTATATCTTGGTACTCAAAATATTATTAAAATAAATACTTTGTTTTTTTTTCGAATGGTATTATATATTCATAATTAATCCCTTGTGATATTTGGATTTCTTTACTAACAATTTTCTTTTTATGTGGATGACGATGGTGGAAAATCGATTAGTAATTAATTCAACAAGGAAAAGGAAGTTGGAGATCAATCTTCCGAGATACTAATGATACATATTATTGCAGTGCATAATTAGGTATTGAGTAACTATTTTTTTTTCAAATGCCATTATTAGGTATATGTTTAGCTTTATTTTGATGTCCTTATTTTATAAGTTATATGGTAATGTTAGTTTTTGAAAATATTACTTCTTAGTACTGCTAGATGTAATGTAGGCTAGCGATAACTTAGCTTAGTAATGACACACGCTTTTAGCAGCTTCAATATGTTTATTTGCAATTGCTTTTTGAGTATAATTCTTTTAAACTTCTTTCCTGTAACTCATTCTTTGTACGATATATAATATAAGCTAACAATGATATTATGAAATATAATCTGGATATATTTTTTTCTATGTTAATATTTTTGAATTGAGGAGTAAGAGGAATAAGAAGCCTACTGAGACGGTTGTAGGCCTCCACTATATGAGGTATGGTCGCTCCAGTGAGTAGCTATGCACATGCAGCATCATACTCTGGGACTAGAGCAACAAAGAAGGCTCCAACCATCGTAGAGTTTCATGTATGCCATTTGTTGTTCTGTGGATGTCATAATAAGCATGAAGCTGTGAAGCTTTTCGAACATGCCGCGAAGTGAGGAGTAGAACGTGTGCAACATGCAACCATTCTGCTTGGCCCTGTAAATGTCAAACTGAAGCTGAAGATTTTTGGCTTCATTCTTTGTTTGGGGCATAAATATATGCTAAATGATCTACATCGCCTTGGCAGAGGGCTGATTTAGCACATCATTGGCAATCTCCGTCGTCAACATGCTAGATAACCAGACCTCCGCTTATTCATCATCTGCCTCACACGAGGCATTGGCCCTAGTTTTCTCAGTCGGCTCATCTTGGGTAATAATATATTTATTACCCATTGACTTTATGTGGCTCATGAACTGCATGGCACAAAGATCGTAGTTTCTCTTGTCCATCTTGACAATCGGCGTTGAAGGGCCTCTATAAACACCTGTAGAAGGAACATCAACCTTGTTTTCTGACATGTTGGGTCGAGGGAAAACTAGGGTTTGTAGACCAATAGAAATGTGTCTACACAAACATATTAAGGATTGGTTATATGTGTAGACTAATACAATCATCCTTGACAATCCTTGTTGCGCGCTAGGGCCGGAAAACATGATTTGTAGATTTGAAATCATGTTTTCCGATCAAACTCCGAACGGTTTTCGGTAAAGGTTTAAATCTTGATTTTGTTTCGAGATGACGAAGATATGAAACAATTTGGAATTTTTGACGAAATTTCGTCAATTTTGGCCTAGATTTGTGAATGAAGGGTTCATATCGAGATTTCGATTCGATTTCGGTGGAGTGTCGAAATTGAAATTTCGACAAGCGTTTGTTGAAATTTTGTGAAATTTGAAACACTGGTTTTGGGTCAAATCATGCCTCTGATCAGCGCATAGGAGGGTCTAGGGTTCCTTAGATGTTTCGGGTGACAACGTAGACGGCTGTGATGACCCCGCAAAGGTGAGAAGGGACCCCTGGAGTCCCGGATTAGGCCATAGTGACGATGCAACAATGCCTTATATAGCCTGCGGTGATGCAACAACGCCCTATGCTGCTAGAGGTGATGCAACAGTGTCCCAAGGGGGTTGATGGTGGTGCTTCGGCGGCTTAGAGGGTCTGCGACACCCTGCAACAACGCCCTTAGGGGCTAGTAGTGATGTTTATTTGCAATTGCTTTTTGAGTATAATTCTTTTAAACTTCTTTCCTGTAACTCATTCTTTGTACGATATATAATATAAGCTAACAATGATATTATGAAATATAATCTGGATATATTTTTTTCTATGTTAATATTTTTGAATTGAGGAGTAAGAGGAATAAGAAGCCTACTGAGACGGTTGTAGGCCTCCACTATATGAGGTATGGTCGCTCCAGTGAGTAACTATGCACATGCAACATCATACTCTGGGACTAGAGCAACAAAGAAGGCTCCAACCATCGTAGAGTTTCATGTATGCCATTTGTTGTTCTGTGGATGTCATAATAGGCATGAAGCTGTGAAGCTTTTCGAACATGCCGCGAAGTGAGGAGTAGAACGTGTGCAACATGCAACCATTCTGCTTGGCCCTGTAAATGTCAAACTGAAGCTGAAGATTTTTGGCTTCATTCTTTGTTTGGGGCATAAATATATGTTAAATGATCCACATCGCCTTGGCAGAGGGCTGATTTAGCACATCATTGGCAATCTCCGTCGTCAACATGCTAGATAACCAGACCTCCGCTTATTCATCATCTGCCTCACACGAGGCATTGGCCCTAGTTTTCTCAGTCGGCTCATCTTGGGTAATAATATATTTATTACCCATTGACTTTATGTGGCTCATGAACTGCATGGCACAAAGATCGTAGTTTCTCTTGTCCATCTTGACAATCGGCGTTGAAGGGCCTCTATAAACACCTGTAGAAGGAACATCAACCTTGTTTTCTGACATGTTGTTGGGTCGAGGGAAAACTAGGGTTTGTAGACCAATAGAAATGTGTCTACACAAACATATTAAGGATTGGTTATATGTGTAGACTAATACAATCATCCTTGACAATCCTTGTTGCGCGCTAGGGCCGGAAAACATGATTTGTAGGTTTGAAATCATGTTTTCCGATCAAACTCCGAACGGTTTTGGGTAAAGGTTTAAATCTTGATTTTGTTTCGAGATGACGAAGAAATGAAACAATTTGGAATTTTTGACGAAATTTCGTCAATTTTGGCCTAGATTTGTGAATGAAGGGTTCATATCGAGATTTCGATTCGATTTCGATGGAGTGTCGAAATTGAAATTTCGACAAGCGTTCGTTGAAATTTTGTGAAATTTGAAACACTGGTTTTGGGTCAAATCATGCCTCTGATCAGCGCATAGGAGGGTCTAAGGTTCCTTAGATGTTTCGGGTGACAACGTAGACGGCTGTGATGACCCCGCAAAGGTGAGAAGGGACCCCTGGAGTCCCGGATTAGGCCATAGTGACGATGCAACAATGCCTTATATAGCCTGCGGTGACGCAACAACGCCCTATGCTGCTAGAGGTGATGCAACAGTGTCCCAAGGGGGTTGATGGTGGTGCTTCGGCGGCTTAGAGGGTCTGCGACACCCTGCAACAACGCCCTTAGGGGCTAGTAGTGATGTAGTAACGCCCCAAGGGGCTTGATGGTGGTGCGGTGACGACCTAGATGGCTGGCGGCACCCTCCAGCGGCACCCTAGGGGGTGACGGTGCACGTAGGATGCCCTAGGGGCTAGGGGGCTAGCGATGATGGTGGATAATTAGGTCAAAACTTCGGTCCAGGAATGAGATGCTTTATTGAGAGGCCCTGTGGTTCTTCTATATTGAAGAGAGACCTATTGGGAAATTTACAAGAAGATAAAGAAAATAGAAATTACATAAATAATAGAAAAGATAACTAATGTCTCAATACTTCTCATGAATAAAGAATGGCATGTCGAAGATCTTATAAGGATCATATTTTCTAGTACTTCTGATAACTTGTGGAATCTGGGGGGGTTGTTTTGCTTGAGGCCATATATGTCCTGTGACGCCTTCGGATCTGGGTAGCCATTTGCATGACATTCACTATATAACATTCAATAATGATTGCATTAGATAATGCAATTTGAGGGGAAATGTTTCGCATTTCATAATGACATTCACAATATATGGAAACAACCACAAGACCAACAAGAAGTGCCATCAATTTGCATTTCATTAATTTCGATATATTCAACGTATAACAAAAGAGAATATTACATCATGTATATGTATTCCCAAAAAGTGACAGAAGAAAAGAGAAGCATTTATACATCATGAACTCTACGGAAACAATAAAATGTATCGTCTGGTATAACAGTGGATGCTCGGGATCATCAATCAACTACTGAGACGCATGTGATTTGCCTGCGAAGCATGCAAAGAACAAAAGACTTCAACGGTTGTTTCGTACATTCCAATATATATACATTAACAAGTAATTTAGTGTGCCCAAAAGAAAGCAAGTAGAAAGGCATTGATGATTAAAATTTTACATCTACTTGCGTGGTAAATGATTTTCAAACTACTCTGTATGTACGCCCATGATCACCCATCACCCTAAAATCTTTCATATATATATATATTTATATATATATATTAGTTAATGATCCCAATATATAGGTTATTGCTTTTTTATCACTTTAAAGATAAAGTTGATGGATCTTAGTATTGATAATGATGAATCTTTGATATGGTCTTCAATTCTGTATCTTTTCTCAAGTCTAGTAGATAGTCTGTGATATTGGTCTGAGGTTGACCTCACGCTATGACTCCAAGGCGTGAAAAGTACCTTAGGTTGAGGTACATCCGTAGGTATGCAGTGAAGTATAATACATCCTAACTAAGTTGCCAATACGTCTACTAGCTTATTTTATCACTCATAGTAGTAATTCTGAGATCCGATGAATTGTCGGTGATTGAGGATTTATGATAACCAAACTCAACTGGGATTGATCTCAGCACTAATCCAACTCAATTGTAATTCATTTCAATGCTCAATTATAACTCCTTTAGATTCAACTGTACTGATTCGGACGTAGCCATCGCCAAGTCTATTTGGCGGAAAAGAAATAAAAACTCAAGCGGCGAGGTAGTCTCCTAAGAGATCCTTCCGTCTTGCTCTCTAAATGGAAGTGCGGTCCATTAGAGGGATATGTCTACTCCAAAACTACGCTACTGAGATGGGTGAGAGAGACTCTTGAGAAAAGCCATTCTAGAAATCGGCCCGCCCGGAGCTCGTACGAAAAACTAAAATCAGGGGACCCCCGGCCTAGTCCTAAAACAGAGGGTCTGTGGAACTGATCAAAAGTCGGGATCCCAACAAGACGTAAAATACTGTGGGCTCGCATAAAAATTGTTCAAAGAACTGGGATCCTAGACCCGTGTACTAGGCGGTTGCTGCCCGAACTAGGCTTCCTATCTCCCGCCCAGTTGAAGGTCACCGCACCCTCTCACAATCAGGTGTAATGGTCACCATGACCAGCACAATTAACTGATATGATTGGCTCCTCCACGGTGAGTATGTGTTTCTTGCCGTTGCATTGCATTAAACTCATGAACTGCATAGCCCACCATTCATAGTTTGTCCCATCCATCTTGACTGTAGGTGCTGGGTCTTTGAAGGCACCCATAGATGGAATGTCACTCTTGTTGTCGGACATGATGACAACTATCTTTAAGACTGTGTTATCGACAAGAACTTGCATCTACACTGATATACAATAAGATGGTTGTGGGTGTAGACTCATATCACGACCTCTTCCATTCCTTGGAGACGCCTTCGGGTAACTAGGGTATTTTAGATAATCACGTTACACACCCAAGAACAATACTACAGTGGTCACAACGTAGGATGACACGATGGACTGAGACGACGCAACGGACTGCATGTTGTGGAAGGGCCGGCTAGACGACTGGGCAGCGGTGCCGCACACTGCTGGAAGGCGGCTGGATGGCACGGAAGGGACGCCAGGGCGGCATTACCTCTAGCGCAAGCGGAGCGGGAGGCGCGCTAGGGAGTCTGGGCGGGGCGGGAGGCGCGCTGGGCTGCTGTACGGTTGGGCGGCGGTGCCGCACCCCGCGGCTGGGAGACACGACGTAGGGGGCGGCGGCTGGGCTGGTGCGTGCTAGGGTTTTGGTGGAGGCGGGCTTTAGGACACAGGCTCTGGTCTAGGACCGTCGCTCTGATATCATGTGAAAAGTTGTGATTGGAGAAATAACAAATCTAGGTAAAGAACAAGAGATACAAGAATCTCAACAACCATCAATTTCACTTATTTATCTACTCAATCCTTTCTCAATCTCATTTATAGTTGACTTATAGATCTAGGTTTTTGTCACACCTTATTTTTAGTAATATATATAAATCGAAGATCATATTCAGGGATCAATTGATTGAGTATTACTATTTATGATGATCTTAGGAGATGATTTGTTGACTTCATAAGAGAAGTATTAATATTCTAATATTGGTATTTCAAATCTTTTCAATAAGGTCATGATATTAGAAGTTGTTCAAAGTTCAGATTGATGCAAGATTTCCCAACTCTTCTCATCTTTAAATCATGAGAATTAGAGCTACTCATTAGATCTGGATTAAATTCAATTCTATGTTCCAATTCACGTAAAATCTTTAATTCTTTTCATCATGTAAGGCATGAATCTCATAACCTACTGATTGGTCTAAATCAAGATCAATTCCACATAATTTCGTAATTCTTCCATCCTTTAAATATATAAATCTTGTACCTAAATCTTACTCTGAATCACGATCAAATCCTTCCAAAAATCTTAATCTTTCGATTTTCCAAAATAAGATTTTATAGCCTAATTGATAAACTATAATTTGAATCAATCTTATGCAAAAACACCTCACTTTTCATCATTTTACCTATTCTCCCGAATAATCGACTCGTTTACCGCTCACGAAATCTTCCATATGGACATCGAGGACTGAGTCCTTAGCACTCGCAAGATCCACCCACAACATCTTATCTTTTAAATCCTAAAATCTGTAGCATACACTGCTCTGAATTGAGTACTAAATCTATGCAATTCTCCCCTAATTTTGATCTTTTAAAAATCCAAGATCATGAGCTAAAAAGTTGAATAAAAATTCAGATTTGTATAAAAACATGGATGGCAGCAAGAGGAGGGATAATTGTACCTTTTTTCTCCAAAATGGAGACCATATTGTATGCAAGAGTTACATGAATTTGGAGCAGCAAAGGAACTTTTCTAATCTAACTCTGCATTATCGAATGGAGAATAATTTATAAGTTATACAATCTTTGTTATTCTCACAGACCTTGAATCAAACAATAAATGGAACTTTAACCACCGTATAATACATGGTCCCAGACATAATGATGCAACACTTATATTTTTTTTGATAGCAAACTCAATGTTCCATTACTAATTTGGCAGTGATAAATTACTGAACTGAGATGTGGACACAATAGATGACTTTTCTGGTGGCACGCTTTACAATGCAATCTTGTTGTTGCTTGGACCAAGAAGATGAACAAAGGCGACACCCAAAATCTTGAGAGCAACATGGAACATTGCTTTCCCTGTGTTGAGAAGAGGAACAAAATGAGATATCCATTCCATAGAGCTAGGGTCTCTTATATAGAGAGAAAACCTTAGAGAGTACAAGAGTTACAGAACCTGAAGGGTCACTGGGAGTTACGGAACTTGAAGGGTCATAGAGGGTTATGGAACCCGAAGGGTCACGAGAGGTTACGGAACCCGAAGGATTACAAACATAAATGTAAATCTAATAACTCTAACACTCCCCCTCAAGCTGGAGCTGATGTGAACCCCTCAGGATCCGGGTACCCGTTTACGCGCATTTCACAATATATCATTCACAATTAACCACACAAGTCGTACAAATACAGGGAAATTTTTTTTTTCGCGCAATTATGACATTCATTCTCAACACATAACCACAAAGTAAAAGAGACAATGGCACCAACATTTTCTTTTCATTAATATTCATATCAAGTTACAACATGTACAAGGATCTTCCATTACAACATATATCCCAAAGTGTGATACAAAAGAGATAACATTTATATCATTATCTGAACAAAAACTGAGACAAAGTAATTCATACCGTCGGGTATAAACTCTATCTCCTGGAACCATGTATAGCTACTGAGCGGCTACTGAACTGCAGGCTGTTTGCCTGCCACACACACAATAGGAAAGAAGAGGCGTCACTAACGTGGATACAAACCCGCAGTTTAAAATAAATAACAAGTAATTTAATGTACAAAAGAGAGCAAGTAGAAAGGTAGAACAAGCACATTTTTTTTTTCATCTACTTGCATAAGTAAAAAGAGGTTTGTTTGTAATACATTCTAATGATTTCCCCAGAAACCGGCATTTCCCATATGTAACATATTTATATATAGCAGTTGCGTAATCATGAGTGTATGAGTGGGAATGCATATATTATTTTTCTTCAGAGATCATGTTTGAGAGTGAAAAATGGAAAAGTTGAGATGGTAGAGATCTATTTATTTAATTTCTTGGGTAGAGAGAATGGTCTTTTGATCATAATTTCTCCAATTCTTAACTTCAATGTTTCAGATATAGCTCCAGATGTTGTAGATGTAGATATTGATGATCTAGATATAGAATCGCCAAGTCTGTTTGGCGAAGTAACTCAAGCGGTGAAGAAGCCTGCAAATGGCTCTTCCGTCTCGCCCTCTAATTGGAAGCGCGGTCCAATAGAGGGATAGGTCTATTCTCCAACTACGCCACTGAGACGAGTGAGAGAGACTCCCTAGAAAAGTCGCTCTAGAAAACTGCCCGACTAGTACGGGCGGACGAGCTCGTACGGAAAAATTGAAAACCAAGGATCCCCCGCCTGGGTATCCTATTAGACAGGGTCAGCGGAACTGGTCTAAAGTCAGGATCCCAACGAGCGTAAAAACATTGCGAGCTCGCGTAAAAACCGTGAAGAAGACTGGGACCCTAGACCCGCGCATTTAGCGGCCGCTGCCCTAACTGGGCTTCCTTTCCTCCGCCCAGGTGAGGGTCACCGCGCCCTCGCACGGTCAGAAGTAAGGATCACCCTGACCGGCACAATTAATTTTCATCTCGATTCACCAATTCAATATCATATGGATGTATACAAATTCACCTTCCTTTCTCAATCTCTTATAGAGTTAACTTACAGATATAGACATCAATCTCTACCTTTCCATTGAATATGGTGATAACCATTTATGGAAAAATAAGTTTGAAGATAATTGTCATTATAGTCAGATGTACTTCTTTAAGAGAGAAATTCTTGAGTACTAATGTAGAAGCTATACTCAATGATGTTAGTTATGGGCTTCGATTTGTAATAGTATGAGCATATCAAAGTTCTTATTAAGACATATATATAGTGTCACTTGAAAATATATTTAGGTTTGATATAGTTTCATAACAAGGTTACTTATGTTTACTATAATCAGGGATACAAATAATCTAGAAAGGTGGTAATAAGTTTATCTATGGAAACCTTGATCCAATATTCTAGTGTTTGCACATTTTCATCATGAAGTCTCGCACGATATGATGGACGTGAAGATTTGATTTATTCTTCATGCATGAATATATATAAATATATAAATATACACACACATTTGGTGGGCAAGATTTTGTAAAGAGTGGAAAATTACAGAGATACCATTTTCATGTAATCAAAATCAACACAATTCGTCAAATCTAAATGATCTTGTATACACATTCTAATTATTGCTGACTTTTCATATAAAGTTGGAGCTACTCTTGGTAGCTCCATAACGTAGCCAATAGTATATGCAAGGGACATTTCATGAGGTTGATGACGGCTTCTCTCTCTCTCTCTTTTTTTTGTTTCAGGCACAATGGTTGCTTGACTCCTAAGTTCACCTAAGGTCAAACACGAAGATACATGGATATAGAACTCCCTATATAGTATGCCCGATATATGACCTTGTTATATGTCTTCTACATCTCTATGTCTGTCCCATTGACTCAGTCTTTTAGTGATTTATTGATGATGTTACAAAGAAAGAAGTAAAGATTTATCATCATCTACCTAAATTTTATAAAAAATATACAACCAGTGTCTGCTATTCAAAAATGAGACCTGGACTAAGAATTTTCCTCATACCAGGAGTGCAACAAATATATTTCATATATATTATATAGTAACAGGATTCAATTTTTCTTAGTAATTAATGAGCCTTATAAACACTACATCTTTAATAAATATTTTTTTTTGTCTCAGTGCTGGCTGCAATGCTATATTTTGGACATCTTAATTGACTACTTAGATTATGTTATATAATTGGTATCTTTATAACCTTATTTTGTATAGTGAAATTGGAAGTAATAATTAATAAGAACATGGCACAGTAGTATGACACAGCCAACCAGTAACAACTCAGAATTAATGAATTAAGATTTCAAAATCTTATTGATCATGCATGGCATAAAATGTGAATTTGCATGTAATATATAAGGTGGTCACTCTGATCACTTGGCTATAATCATAAGGATTTAAAACTAAAGTATTTAGAGACGTGAATGGCAACAAGGAAAGATTCAGATTGAACAAATAATCAAGTAAAATGTGCATGCATTGGCAGCAAAACATGGGATTTAGGGATTGTACCTCTTTTGATTTCAAGAATGGAGAAGGGTTGTGGCTGATCTTGCATGCAGTTGATCAACTGCTGGAATTTTGATCAGCAATTCCTCAAAGTAGGAGTAGAAATAGCTATTTTTGGAGCAGTTGGTTTGAGAACAGCAACAAAGTCTTGAGCTACTGTACTTGTTGCTCCAATGGAGAGAAATGTGACCTCCAGCAGTGGCTCCAGGAGGTTTTCAGCTGCTAGATATGGCTGGATCTTCAAGGAGGAAGGAGCAGCAGCTTCAGCTTCTTGTTGAAACCAAAAGAAAAGAGCTGGAGTGTCTCTCTCGGTAGTGGAGTGTGGGGGTTTTTTGGGAAAAGAAATGGCTGTAGCTTGGAGTTATAAATAAGGGAGGAGGGGATTCATATGTTTGACATGTGGTGGAAAAGAAAAGCCATGTGGGCTGATAAATAGAAATTGCCAACGGCTGGAATTGGAGGTTAACTGTAGCTGTCTGCTACTAAAAAAAATAATTTTACTTTTACTTTATTTTATTTTTTTTAATCTCTTAATTTCATATACTTAAAAGTCTACCGTACACGCACCTCGAGCTTCCGTTTTCGACGCGAAGTATCTCGATTTGATCGTCTTTCAACGACGATCAAAATGAGTATAATATTGATATACTTCCGATCGAGTTTTGAATACCCGAAGTTTTCGGATACGTTTTTGTTTAAGACTAAATTTTGCGATTTAAAAATATCATATGACCTCCGATTGATGAACGGTCGATTCCGTTGGTCTCGTATCGTCGAATCGGATCTCATGATGGTCTCGGTTTATTTCGCGGTTTCCGAATTTGTGTCGCGGCTTTTCACGGCACGCATTACGAAGGGACCGATTTTTGGTCGATTTCGTCCGAACGACTTTTGATTCACTACTAATTGGTCGTTTTAGGTTGTTTAGTATTGACCGTCAATGTTATTGGGTTCATTAGACCCAAAATCGGACGAGTTCGGGTTTACGCAAATTCCCGGATGTTACAATTATAAAAACCTCAAAGGGAGTCTCGTCCTCGAGACTCGAGTTAAGGCTATTCGGTGACTTGTTTAAATTTCATATGTCCATAAAAACCTCAAAGGGTTTTGAACACATAAAAACCTCAAAAAGAAAACAAGTCATATATTGAACGTATATCTAATTACAAAAGCTTGTTTTAATTATTACCTCAGAAAAGCTGTGGGTATCGTGCCCGCATGTCGGCTTCGGTTTCCCATGTCGCCTCTTTGACTCGGTGACGATGCCACAAAACCTTGACCAATGAAACCTCTTTGCTGCGAAGCTTCTTCACAGCATGGTCAAGTATCTGAACTGGCTTTTCCTCGTATGTCAAATCTGGCTCCACGTCTAGATTCTCGTAACTGATGACGTGTCGAGGGTCGTGGACATACTTCCTTAGATTGGATATGTGGAAAACATCATGAATAGCTGATAGATGTGGAGGAAGAGCTACTCGGTAAGCAACCTTCCCCACTCTAGCCAGAATCTCAAACGGTCCAACATATCGCGGCGCCAACTTGCCACGAACCCCGAATCTCTGCACTCCCTTCATGGGAGATACTCGCAAAAATACCCAATCTCCGACCTATAATTTATAGGAATGTCATTAGTATGAGATTAATTTGGACATATATATATGTCATAGATGAAGATGTAATAATTAGATTACCTGGAACTCTAAGTCTCTCCTCCGGCGGTCTGCATAACTCTTCTGGCGGCTCTGTGCCGTCAGAAGCTTCCGTCTCACAAGATCAACAGCTCTCGCAAACTCCTCCAAGAGATCCACGGAATATAAAGCATGATCACCTACCTCACGCCAACTGAGAGGTGTGAGGCATCTCCGCCCGTATAGGGCCTCGAATGGTGCCATGCCAATACTGGAGTGATAACTGTTGTTGTACGTGAATTCCACTAAAGGCAAATGGTCCTTCCAGGACCCTTTCCACTCCAAAGTGCATGCACGAAGCAAATCCTCTAGTGTCTGAATGGTGCGCTCACTCTGACCGTCAGTCTGTGGATGATATGCAGAACTCATCTTCAGCTCTGTCTGTAGTGCTGACATTAACTGATGCCAATAATGAGATGTAAATCTCGAATCCCTGTCAGACACCACCTCTCGTGGTATACCATGCAGTCTGATGATGTTCTGCACATAGAGCTTGGCCAATCTGGATGGAGTGTAAGTCGTGTTGACAGGTATAAAATGGGCTGACTTGGTCAACCTATCAACAACGACCCATATAGAATCATAGCCACCTGGTGTCTTCGGCAGACCTGTGACGAAATCCATAGAAATGCTCTCCCACTTCCACTCGGGAATGGGGAGAGACTGCAGTAATCCTGGTGGTCTCCTGTGCTCAGCCTTGACCATCTGACAGGTCATGCATCTGCTAACATGTAGCGCCACATTGCTCTTCATTCCATCCCACCAGAAATGTCGACGCAGATCACGGTACATCTTTGTACTGCCTGGATGGATAGATAACCGTGAACTGTGTGCCTCATCGAGAATGTCTCTACGAAGCTGCTCATCATTGGGTACAACGACCCGTCCTGCCTTCCATAAAATAGACTCCATCACAATAAAGTCGTCAAATTCGTCCTTGACGGCGTGCATGTATCTATCATGAATCCAAGGATCGGTCTTCTGGCCCTCAACAATACGATCCCAAAGACTGCTGTATCGTGGAGGCACAGCGGTAGAAATGGATGCGCTCTCCTGAGGATGCCAATCGGTCAAAGCTGCAAGCGTATCCCACGTGTATAGCCAGTTCGCCGTACCATCAGCATGCGCTCTCCTGCTAAGTGCATCAGCCACCACGTTTCCCTTACCGGGATGGTAAGTGATCGTGCAATCATAATCCTTCAGCAGCTCAAGCCACCTGCGTTGTCTCATGTTCAACTCCTTCTGATCAAAGATATACTTTAGGCTCTTGTGATCCGTGAAAATCTCGAAGTTCACCCCATATAGATAGTGGCGCCAGATCTTCAAGGCGAAGACAACTGCCGCCAACTCCAAGTCTTGTGTGGGGTAGTTCCGCTCGTGCGGTCTCAACTGCCGTGATGCGTAAGCAATCACCTGTCCTCTCTGCATCAACACTGCTCCTAGACCTTCTCCAGATGCATCTGTGTAAACTGCATAGTCCTGTGTGCCTGAAGGAAGAGCAAGAATAGGCGCTGTAGTCAACCTCTCCTTCAGTGTCTGGAAGGCCTGCTCACATGAATTGTCCCAAATAAATGGAACTCCCTTCTGCGTCAGTCGTGTCAGGGGACGAACAATGCGTGAAAATCCGTTGACAAAGCGTCTGTAATAACCTGCTAGCCCAAGGAAGCTCCGAATCTGCGTGACAGTCTTGGGCTGCTCCCAAGACATAACTGCATCTATCTTCGCAGGATCAACTGCAATGCCTGCTCCAGAAATGATATGCCCGAGAAATGAGACCTGGGATAACCAGAACTCACACTTGCTCAACTTGGCATATAGCTTGTGCTCCCGCAAGGTGTCCAAAACAATCCGTAGATCATTCGCATGATCCCATTCATTCTGTGAATATATGAGCACATCATCGATGAACACCACTACAAACTTGTCCAAGTATGGACGGAAGATACGGTTCATCATATCCATGAAAGCCGCAGGTGCATTGGTGAGCCCAAACGGCATCACCACAAACTCGTAGTGTCCATAGCGAGTCCTGAAGGCTGTCTTCGGAATATCCGACTCGCGAATCCTCAGCTGATGGTAGCCTGAGCGAAGATCGATCTTCGAGAAAACGGAAGATCCCTGGAGCTGGTCAAACAAATCATCGATACGTGGCAAAGGATAACGGTTCTTCACCGTTCTCTTGTTCAGCTGCCGGTAATCGATGCACAGTCTCATGGATCCATCCTTCTTCTTGACAAATAGAACCGGAGCACCCCAAGGTGAAGTGCTCGGCCTCACGAATCCCAAGTCAAGCAACTCCTGCAACTGCACCTTCAGCTCCCTCAACTCGGCTGGTGCCATACGATATGGTGCCATAGAGATCGGCTGTGTATCTGGCAGCAATGTGATCTCGAACTCGATCTCTCTCTCTGGAGGAAGCCCTGGTAGCTCATCAGGAAATACGTCTGGATATTCAGATACTACTCGGATATCCTGTATCATCGGCTCCTGATCAGACACCTCCCGAACAAAAGCAAGATATGAATCGCAATCCTGGTCAACAAGTCGCTGGGCTCGCAACACTGAAATGTACTCCATGGTGGAGTCATGTATAGTACCCTCAAAGGTGAACTCGGGTACATCAGGAATCCTGAAGACAACCATCTTCCTAAAGCAATCAACTAGTGCATGATGAGTAGATAGCCAATCCATGCCCAAAATCAAATCGAACTCATCAAGCTGTAGGAGTAGACAATCCGCGATCATCTCATGACCGCCAATCAGTATGGGCAAGTGCCTGACTATCAGAGATATGACAAATAACTGGCCACCTGGTCCTCGGATGTGATATGGAGACGATAGCGTCTCTGCAACTCTATCTAAAGAAACAAGTAACCTCGAAGCAAGAAATGAATGCGTCGCGCCAGAATCAAATAGAACATGGAAAGGTCGGCCCAAGACTGAGACCATACCTTTCACCACAGTAGCCGCTGAACGTGCCTGCTCCTCAGTAACGGTATGCAACTGTCCCTGCCTGGCTGATGCAGCACTAGAACCTGCCACACTCTGCGTCTGTCTCTGCTGCTGCCGCCTAAAGTTGGAGTTCCTGCCACGGAAACTCCCTTAACGCTGTGTTTGAGGCTGTGACTGTGAAGGCTGTGGCTGAGGCTCGCCAGAAGCCTGTGGGCACTGTGCTCGGTAATGTCCCCACTCATGACATCGATAGCATCTGACTGGCCTGGTAGGTGGAGTAGCTGTGCCTGTGCTCCGAGCTGGTCCGGCTGGTGGTCGGTCTACTCGCTGCGACCCAGATGGTGGAGCGGACTCTGTGCCACGTCTGGCGAGTGCTCCTCCTAGAGTAGTCGATGGAGAAGAGTGAACACTGCCTGTGAATGTCGAACCTGTAGGTCGGAACCGTCTGTTTGACCTCTGCTGCTGAAACGGTCGACGTATCGGTCCAAAATATCGCCGCGGTCTAGGTGCTGCTCCAGACGAGCTCCCGAAACGTCTCTCCCTGATGTCCTCGAACTTCTCCGCAGCATCGGTAGCCTCGGAGATAGATGTGATATGCAGTCCAGCCAGCTTCTCCTGTACTTCCTCTCGCATGCCACCAATGAACTTTTCCAGATTCTCCTCTGGAAATGCGCCAGCTGCTCGTGTATGTCGTGATAACTCTGTATATCTGATGAAATAATCTCTGGCGGTCATCTGTCCCTGACGAAGCTCGGCAAACAGTCGGCGCTGGGACTCCTTCCACTTCGCAGAAAAGAAGTGGGCTCTGAACCTAGTCTCGAAATCGTTCCAAGTAGGCTCTCGGCCTAACTCGGACGCTACGGCCTCCCACCATCGCTCGGCGAAGTCTGTCAGTGAATACTCTATGAAAGATAGCCACATGTTTCGTGGCGCATGAATTGCCCTGAGCACCTTCATCACTCTCTTCAGCCACTGCTCAGCATCATCTGGTGAACCTGTGCCCTCGAACAAGGGTATGTTGGCCCGCTGGTAAGAAGTGAAGACCGACTGGTGCCTGTGAATGGCTGAATACTCGTGTGCATCCTCACTAGCGAAGTCAACAGGGTCCTGCTCCCTGTCTAAGTCTGCATCCTCCTGAGCTCCATGCTCTGGTATGTCTTCTAGTGCATCATCGGGGTGAGGCTGCTCCACCTCAACGGACTGGTGCGGATCTTGCCGTATCCCATCCTGTGATGGACGGTACGTGATATCTGATAGATCCTCAAACCGCATCTCAATATCCGTCTGCCTGTCAGCAATCTCGGTCTGCTGGGCCAATATCTGCTCCTGCTGGCCTCTCATAGCAGCCTGCTGCTGCTGAAGATCAGTAAGTGTGCTCAGTATGCGTGCCAGCTGATCAGAAGTCTCCTGGCCTGGTCGAGATGCCATGGCTCTGCATGAGAACCATAATTAGTCATAAAAATGTCATAGACAGATACTTATCATAAATGCTTTTCTCTTTTGGGGATATAATATGAAAATTAATGAACTTGGTGACATTTGTGGTTATTGAATAAGAATGTCATATTTCCCTTCTCGGACTTACGACAAGTCGGAAGACTGTCGCTATCCGAGAACTTAATGCGATCGGAATTGTAATACCGCGAATGTGCGTATCGGGGTACCACTGCTCTGATACCAAACTTTGAACCCCTCAGGATCCGGGTACCCGTTTACGCGCATTTCGCAATATATCATTCACAATTAACCACACAAGTCGTACAAATACAGGGAAAATTTTTTTTTTCGCGCAATTATGACATTCATTCTCAACACATAACCACAAAGTAAAAGAGACAATGGCACCAACATTTTCTTTTCATTAATATTCATATCAAGTTACAACATGTACAAGGATCTTCCATTACAACATATATCCCAAAGTGTGATACAAAAGAGATAACATTTATATCATTATCTGAACAAAAACTGAGACAAAGTAATTCATACCGTCGGGTATAAACTCTATCTCCTGGAACCATGTATAGCTACTGAGCGGCTACTGAACTGCAGGCTGTTTGCCTGCCACACACACAATAGGAAAGAAGAGGCGTCACTAACGTGAATACAAACCCGCAGTTTAAAATAAATAACAAGTAATTTAATGTACAAAAGAGAGCAAGTAGAAAGGTAGAACAAGCACATTTTTTTTTTCATCTACTTGCATAAGTAAAAAGAGGTTTGTTTGTAATACGTTCTAATGATTTCCCCAAAAACCGGCATTTCCCATATGTAACATATTTATATATAGCAGTTGCGTAATCATGAGTGTATGAGTGGGAATGCATATATTATTTTTCTTCAGAGATCATGTTTGAGAGTGAAAAATGGAAAAGTTGAGATGGTAGAGATCTATTTATTTAATTTCTTGGGTAGAGAGAATGGTCTTTTGATCATAATTTCTCCAATTCTTAACTTCAATGTTTCAGATATAGCTCCAGATGTTGTAGATGTAGATATTGATGATCTAGATATAGAATCGCCAAGTCTGTTTGGCGAAGTAACTCAAGCGGTGAAGAAGCCTGCAAATGGCTCTTCCGTCTCGCCCTCTAATTGGAAGCGCGGTCCAATAGAGGGATAGGTCTATTCTCCAACTACGCCACTGAGACGGGTGAGAGAGACTCCCTAGAAAAGTCGCTCTAGAAAACTGCCCGACTAGTACGGGCGGACGAGCTCGTACGGAAAAACTGAAAACCAAGGATCCCCCGCCTGGGTATCCTATTAGACAGGGTCAGCGGAACTGGTCTAAAGTCAGGATCCCAACGAGGCGTAAAAACATTGCGAGCTCGCGTAAAAACCGTGAAGAAGACTGGGACCCTAGACCCGCGCATTTAGCGGCCGCTGCCCTAACTGGGCTTCCTTTCCTCCGCCCAGGTGAGGGTCACCGCGCCCTCGCACGGTCAGAAGTAAGGATCACCCTGACCGGCACAATTAATTTTCATCTCGATTCACCAATTCAATATCATATGGATGTATACAAATTCACCTTCCTTTCTCAATCTCTTATAGAGTTAACTTACAGATATAGACATCAATCTCTACCTTTCCATTGAATATGGTGATAACCATTTATGGAAAAATAATTTTGAAGATAATTGTCATTATAGTCAGATGTACTTCTTTAAGAGAGAAATTCTTGAGTACTAATGTAGAAGCTATACTCAATGATGTTAGTTATGGGCTTCGATTTGTAATAGTATGAGCATATCAAAGTTCTTATTAAGACATATATATAGTGTCACTTGAAAATATATTTAGGTTTGATATAGTTTCATAACAAGGTTACTTATGTTTACTATAATCAGGGATACAAATAATCTAGAAAGGTGGTAATAAGTTTATCTATGGAAACCTTGATCCAATATTCTAGTGTTTGCACATTTTCATCATGAAGTCTCGCACGATATGATGGACGTGAAGATTTGATTATTCTTCATGCATGAATATATATAAATATATAAATATGCACACACATTTGGTGGGCAAGATTTTGTAAAGAGTGGAAAATTACAGAGATACCATTTTCTTGTAATCAAAATCAACACAATTCGTCAAATCTAAATGATCTTGTATACACATTCTAATTATTGCTGACTTTTCATATAAAGTTGGAGCTACTCTTGGTAGCTCCATAACGTAGCCAATAGTATATGCAAGGGACATTTCATGAGGTTGATGACGGCTTCTCTCTCTCTCTCTTTTTTTTGTTTCAGGCACAATGGTTGGTTGACTCCTAAGTTCACCTAAGGTCAAACACGAAGATATATGGATATAGAACGCCCTATATAGTATGCCCGATATATGACCTTGTTATATGTCTTCTACATCTCTATGTCTGTCCCATTGACTCAGTCTTTTAGTGATTTATTGATGATGTTACAAAGAAAGAAGTAAAGATTTATCATCATCTACCTAAATTTTATAAAAAATATACAACCAGTGTCTGCTATTCAAAAATGAGACCTGGACTAAGAATTTTCCTCATACCAGGAGTGCAACAAATATATTTCATATATATTATATAGTAACAGGATTCAATTTTTCTTAGTAATTAATGAGCCTTATAAACACTACATCTTTAATAAATATTTTTTTTTTGTCTCAGTGCTGGCTGCAATGCTATATTTTGGACATCTTAATTGACTACTTAGATTATGTTATATAATTGGTATCTTTATAACCTTATTTTGTATAGTGAAATTGGAAGTAATAATTAATAAGAACATGGCACAGTAGTATGACACAGCCAACTAGTAACAACTCAGAATTAATGAATTAAGATTTCAAAATCTTATTGATCATGCATGGCATAAAATGTGAATTTGCATGTAATATATAAGATGGTCACTCTGATCACTTGGCTATAATAATACGGATTTAAAACTAAAGTATTTAGAGACGTGAATGGCAACAAGGAAAGATTCAGATTGAACAAATAATCAAGTAAAATGTGCATGCATTGGCAGCAAAAGATGGGATTTAGGGATTGTACCTCTTTTGATTTCAAGAATGGAGAAGGGTTGTGGCTGATCTTGCATGCAGTTGATCAACTGCTGGAATTTTGATCAGCAATTCCTCAAAGTAGGAGTAGAAATAACTATTTTTGGAGCAGTTGGTTTGAGAACAGCAACAAAGTCTTGAGCTACTGGACTTGTTGCTCCAATGGAGAGAAATGTGACCTCCAGCAGTGGCTCCAGGAGGTTTTCAGCTGCTGGATATGGCTGGATCTTCAAGGAGGAAGGAGCAACCGCTTCAGCTTCTTGTTGAAACCAAAAGAAAAGAGCTGGAGTCTCTCTCTCGGTAGTGGAGTGTGGGGGTTTTTTGGGAAAAGAAATGGCTGGAGCTTGGAGTTATAAATAAGGGAGGAGGGGATTCATATGTTTGACATGTGGTGGAAAAGAAAAGCCATGTGGGCTGATAAATAGAAATTGCCAACGGCTGGAATTGGAGGTTAACTGTAGCTGTCTGCTACTAAAAAAAATAATTTTACTTTTACTTTATTTTATTTTTTTTAATCTCTTTATTTCATATACTTAAAAGTCTACCGTACACGCACCTCGAGCTTCCGTTTTCGACGCGAAGTATCTCGATTTGATCGTCTTTCAACGACGATCAAAATGAGTATAATATTGATATACTTCCGATCGAGTTTTGAATACCCGAAGTTTTCGGATACGTTTTTGTTTAAGACTAAATTTTGCGATTTAAAAATATCATATGACCTCCGATTGACGAACGGTCGATTCCGTTGGTCTCGTATCGTCGAATCGGATCTCATGATGGTCTCGGTTTATTTCGCGGTTTCCGAATTTGTGTCGCGGCTTTTCACGGCACGCATTACGAAGGGACCGATTTTTGGTCGATTTCGTCCGAACGACTTTTGATTCACTACTAATTGGTCGTTTTAGGTTGTTTAGTATTGACCGTCAATGTTATTGGGTTCATTAGACCCAAAATCGGACGAGTTCGGGTTTACGCAAATTCCCGGATGTTACAGCTGAGAAAGCTGTAGCTTGTAACAAAAAGAAAAAGTATACACCACATCTTCACACCATGCATCATAAGAACATATGTCCATTGCTGGTAGAAGACCTCGCTCGAGGACGGGTTTGCGACTTTCAGGTCACCGGAACGTATCACTGCCATGCCTGTAGAGTCACTGCAATATCAGGTCACCGGAACGTATCTCTGTCGTGCCTGCAGGTCACCGGAACATATCTCTGTCGTGCCTGGAGAATAATCGCTGTAGAAGAAGTCCAGCGCGGAGTAGTAGTCGGGTCGTAAAAGAAGAAGTATACACCCTGACGAAGAAGTCAATATTCGGTGAAGATGAGTGATCTGAGTAGTAGTTTGGAGCGGAGGTTTGTCAGTCATGGTAGGAAAATAGATGTTAGAAGAATCATCTCTGACTCCCCCTTTCTCCCATACTTGATAGAATAAAGAGTATGGAACATGAATTTGGGAGAAACAAAAAGTTAGGAGAAATAAGTTGTGATGAAGCATGGGTTGTTGGAGGGAGGAGGCTCCAGGCAGTGCTGACGACGCCGGAGGAGAGGCAGGAGCTGTTGGAGCCTCGGGCGACGCTTTAGGTGTCGCTGGAGGTGGCAGTTGCTGCTGCTGTGAGCTCGGATTGACTTGCGTGAGACCATGGAATCCACAAGATGTAGGAGGTCCATCCCTCTCTCCTTGTTGGCGGAGAGAGGGCTGGTGGTGGCGGCGGATTTAGGGTATTAGGCTTTGGTCTAGGACCATTGCTCTGATACCATGTGGAGAAGAGAGAAAATAAGATGATATCCATTCCATAGAGCTAGGGTCTCTTATATAGAGAGAAAACCCTAGAGAGTACAAGGGTTACAGAACCTGAAGGGTCACTGGGAGTTACGGAACTTGAAGGGTCATAGAGGGTTACGGAACCCGAAGGGTCACGGGAGGTTACAGAACCCGAAGGATTACAAACATAAATGTAAATCTAATAACTCTAACACCCTGGAAAAAAAGATCTCAATAGGTACTTTCTCATAAGTAGAAGTAGATGGCATACCGTTGACAATAAATGTGGTTGTGAGGACATCACCTCGACATGTAGACGGAACATGATAAGCTATGAGCATGGTACACACAATGGCAATGATATGTCAATGTTTGCGCTCAGTTACTCCATTTTGTTGGGATGTATGAGCACATGTGATTTGATATAAGATCCCATATGATGATAGAAAGGATTACCTGTCATTAGAAAGAACTCCCTTTCATTATCAAATCGGAGGACTTAGATAGTGATATCAAATTGAGTCTTTATTTCATAATATGAACAATAATATGAAAACAATAGACTTATTTTTCAACGAGAAGGCTCATATTATACAAGAAAAATCGTATATAAGAATCGAATAATATATGTTCATAGACGATCACGATACTGACTATCTTCCCACCCGTTAAGATGAACACGCTCAAAAAGACTATTGGAATGGATTTTGTTGGACGAGGGAAAGGAACTCTTATGGTGCTTTCCCAATTGTCGGATCTCACACTCTAGGTTAATAGTGGAAGGAAGCTAGGTAGATGTTGGTGTAGCTTATGGAGAGCGGGAGGACCCAAACGTTGGTGCGAGAGAGCAGGAGAAGACACAAAGAAGGAAGTCCTTTAATGAACAGTAATCGCATATGAATCGACAAGATGGTAGACACCTCCTTCTTCACGACCTGCACCAATCGTCCTCACAGTCGACATGCCCTGAAAATACAAGACATATAATCAAATATAGCTCGATAGTTAAGCTCATTGCAAATCTGATTGATAGAAAGAAGGCTAAAAAGAACATTATTAAACATGATGTTAGGAGTGCGGTGTATAACCCCTCTTCCATTAATGGAGGAAAATTTGCCATTTGCATCCTGTACAGTTTGACCATGGGGACTTGAACATCTAATAAAGTAGGGTATGTTCCTCACAAAGATGGGTGGATGCACCTGTGTCCATCAACTACTCTGATTTTGCAAACTTTTTTGTAGAGGTAACAAAGATACCTAAACAGTCAACAATCATAGTCTTTGAAAGATCATTTTGGTGTGGTTGCCTCATCTCTCCCGGGTGGAGCTTGTTCAAGTGCTGCATCAAATCTTCAGAGTCCCTTCTAGGGACTTTTACAGGGGGGCCATCAACCTTAGTATTAACAACCCGAGCAATAGGTGCATAGTAACAATGTTTGCTATAGTAGGCGGCAAGGTTGCAAAAGTCGGTAGTCAGTACTCGGTCGATCGGGTCACTGACTAAGGATTAATTGGCAGTCGGGCGACTAATCAGATTTTTTCCGGCTTTAATAGGCTTTGATTTTATTAATTTTTTAAATATAAATCATTTTTATACATGTATTCATATATGTATATATTTACATAGATTTGTACCTTTTTATACTATCACAATGATATAAAAGAAGTAATTGAATTTAAATAAAACATCAAGCATGTCAGAATAAGTTTGCTTTTAAAAAAAGCAAAAAAGGTATCTCCAAACGTAAAGCGACCAACTAGTGGGCCTAGTCGGAATCAGTCAGTACTTGGTCAGCCTCCCCACTGAACTAAACTAGGCATACCAATTAGTCGGGCTAGTTGGTCGACTTTTACAACACGATAAGTGGCCTCTGTGTGATTGAATTTGTGGCAGTGCGTGCACTGGATTGTGCATTGTCCTCATCCTGGACCGAAGCGACCTTGACCCTAACTCGTAAAAGATCAATGACCTCCTTCTCTGGATGGGGCAACAAGTGCAGTAACCTGTTCTTGAACATCAGTGGCATGTCCAGGTGGAGGAGCGACCTGGAGGCTTAGGGTACCTATAGGCCTCATTAGTAGTTGGGAGGATAGCAACAAAGATCATCTGGTCTTGGGCCGCATCGTAGCCCCAATTGTGCTTGGTTAGAAAATCAAATTGCCATATGCTGGTGGTGTTGCTTTTGTGGATGGGTACATGCATCCTAGCCGGCTAAGGAATGACCTGCTTGCTTCCAGCTCATCATGTCGAAATGTCTACTAGATTCTGTTAGATTTGCGTTCTTGTCCATATGTGGCCTCAATGGAGTATCACATGTTATGAGCAGTAGTATACTAACCAACCTGTCTGTAATCTTATCGATGACATTAACCATGATCCAGGTAGTGGCTATCATGTCGCCCATGTGGAGTATCTGCCAATCTTGTAAACAGGTCCGACTCCAATAGAATTTGTTCTTTGTTGTATCCTTGTACGATCATGAGGATCATTCGTGACCAATTGGGATAATTAGTCTTGCCCAACGTGGGGATCAAGCCAAACAATGATAGACAGGTGCTCCCACCATCATATCCCTGATATGTCACCTATAATTATGACTTCTCATATAAAGGTGCTCGGCTTGCTGTAGAGAATTTCAAAAATCAAAAGCCTTCTTAGATCATATTAGAACATGTGGAGATCACAAAATCGATACGATGTTGGATGGTGGTGGTAAGAATTTCATTTCGTGGAAAAGATTGGGCATTGGTCGATTGTGCTTCGATGGTGGCTTGGAGTGAGGGGTAGCCTATCAATGAACGGATTACAGGTGGGTACTGGATATCAGGGGTTCTGGGTATTGGGCATGCCAGTCGGGAATTGGGGAATTTGGGTATATCAGGTGTTACAAGCAGCGGACTAGATAGAGAATTGCTATTAGGTAGGCGATGGGGATGATGGTTGGGAATTGGGGGCTACATGTGATTAGTGGTTGGGAAACCATGGTTGAATGGGTTCTCGATGGCGGCGTTGGTGGGTTGCGTAGGAGTGGTGGCGATAGTGGGTTTCAGTAGGGGTGGGTTACCGGGCTTCAGGCAGCTGTTGTGGGTTCTGGTAGAAGTAAATGGGCAAAGGGAGGATCGTGGGTTGCTAGCGTTTGGGATGGGCCTTCGTTGGTGGAGACCTTAGGGCTTGTTTGGTTGTTGGTGTACACTGGGGTACACCAGCATACCCCTGGCTCCAACCCTCCCAACCTGGGTTGGGATTACTTGGATTGACCTTACAATTTCTTTGGTAATGTTTTTTTAAATATGTTCAAATAAAATTATTAAGAAAAAATATATTATAATAATTTAAACAGTTAATATAACACATAATCAATGTCACATCACATCACAATTATCATTCCAACCCTCCCAACCCTCCAAACAACTACTATTCACAGGGGATACTCCATCCCAACCCAACCCAGTTACCAAATAGGCCCTTAGGGTGGAGGACAAGAGTAGGTGAGGTTGGCGTCTCTGTGGGCGACATGGATAGAGAGAGAATCCTAGGGCTAATTATGTAGGTGGAGTCATAGGGTTAGGATTATAGGAGTCAACTCTTAGATAATGAGTCGACAAGAATACCAGGTCTAGGATTTACAATTAAGCACTCGACTTAAACGACAACCACCACGCTATTCCCTACATTGGGTCACAAGAATGACATTATCTAGGTACTAGCACAACAAATAACCTTGTGGAAGGTAAAGAAATGTGCATAACCGAATCACATCAGCATACTAGCAATAATCTATAGGTCTTTTGAACCAAATCACACAACAAGCTCGGATCATCTCCCTAAATGTGCAAGGTCCACTTTGTGAGCAACACTATATTCATCTCCGTTAGTCTCATCACACACGCTGCTATCAGATATATTGATTTTAAAACCAACCAATCAACAAATTTACATTTGAAAATTTTCCATCTATTGCTTTTGATGGTGTTGATTCTCCCATGAGATACGTTGATTGATTGCCAGCCTCATAGGAGCTCACTGATTTTGTCTCATCCTTTGGGGTTGTTTGGATTCAGGGAGCTTCTTTATGTGCCATCTTTGCCAATCAACTATAGACGTTTTGGTTCGGGATTGCAGCTTTATTTGGAAACTTAAGCTACCGGAAAGAATTGGATTTTTTTTGTGGTTACAAAGGAGAAGTCATATCATGACAAGGGGCCATTGTGCAAGAATCTTTGAAGGTATTTCGAATAGTTTCCCCCTCTGTGAGCTTCACGTCGAAACTATCGAACACCTTTTCTTCCGATGCCTGAAAACTGTATATATATGGAATGAGTTTGGGCTGAGTTGGGACATCTTCCATAGTTTGGAGTCTTTTTGGGACTCTCTTGTTAGAGCAGTCCGGAGGTCCAAGGAGGAGTTACTCAAACCACTGTTGTCGGTTTGGGCTATTTGGCTCGCTAGAAATGGGTTACTTTTTTCGTCATAGCGTTTCTATTGTGAGAATTTCTGTTTTCATGGAAGGACTCTCCTCGAATCTTGGCTTTTGTAATACCTTTTTTCGTTTTTTAATTAATATATTGGGGCTGACACCATAACGTGTTTCCCCCTCTTTGGTATATAAAAAAACTCATGTGCTAGGTCAGTTCAAGCATATTTTTCCTTTTATAAGTGTTTAGCCCTATCGTAGTAGGTGATCAGTGTTTGGATCCCGAGGTGATACCATTGATAGTTTAAGCAAGTATCATGAGAAACACATGTTGTGGTTATATAATTTAGTTGGATGATGCCAACTATATTAGGTGATCACATACCTTTGTATTGTTTGTTAGAGGATAAGTGAGGTCACACCTTGCTAGTTCAATTTCGTTACTCAGAACGATCCTATTACTCCGATCGAACTATCGTGGTAGAGGACACATCAGATCTTGTGTTTATTAAAAACAATCGACAAATTGGATTGGAGAGGTTGACCCCACATAGAGTCTACATCACTTGTGATGGCCGTCATAGCTAGGTCTGCCTCATCATTTGTTTCCACTGTAATTTCGGGCACACATGCTCACTTTTTCATTACATTGAATATAATTGGTTAGTAGATTTTGGTGCTTCTAGACATCTTTGTGGAGGCAAGAACCATTTTAACAGTGTTAACCATATTTCTATAGGCAAGATAATTCTGGTGTTGATGGTCATTACCGACAGTTGTGGGACAAGGGCGATGCCATTGTTACTCCTATTCTCAACCTTTTTGATGTCTTGCTAGTTTTAGATTTCTTGACTAGCCTTTTATCTATTTGCTATACCTGCAAGGCTATGGATTGCAAAGCCGAATTTGATGTATCATCAACCTTCCAGGATATTATGATTTGGAAAAGAATTGGTCAGGGTCATGAATAAGGGGAGGCATTTGACTACTTTGTCTTATTTATGGCATCGACGTTTGAGTCATCAAAAGTTAAAGTTGGTGTGTTGGAGAGTATGGAAGAAAGGAAGATGAGCGTGGGAGAATGGGGTGAGTGAGAGGAATTCCAAGGGGCAGGGAGAGGCAACAATCTTGTGGGAGATGAACCTCGTGACATGGACATGGAGGACGTTGAGTCATTGGATGATGGCGAGTGGAAGAAGCCCAAGTTGAAACTCCATGGCCACGCTTCCTCGAGAGCGATCCACAACATATCTTGGTGTTTTAAATATGTCAAGGAGGATCACCTGGCCTTGGATCAAAGAAGGGAGGGTCACCTAGCCAAGACTTGTTCTTCTCCGGCCCCTTTGTTTTGATTGCAGTCAATTGGGTCATCTTCAATGTTCGTGTTGTGTGTGTGATAACTGGCATTGCAGAAGATGCGAGGATTTGGTGTCGAGGTGAAATATGTTGGATTTCCAGAAGCCCTTGTGATGCTTGTAGCTATTATGCTGTGGGGCTACATTGATGAAATTGATTGATTGATTGTTGATTTGGGAAGGTTCCTTTCAAGACCTTTGGGTGTTAAAGGCGAAAATAGGCTAAACGAGATACAAGGGCGTTGCGATTGACGCTGTTAAGGATGATATTGCACTATGTGCTAGGGGTTTATCGCAGAAGGTGCCTCAGAAATGATCACTAATAGTTTGAAGTATTCCGGAAGTTCATCGCATGACATTGACCTAGATTTCGAGATGGTACCTCAAATGGGGTTGCATGATGGAAGCAAATGTATAGAAGGTTTCTTTTCGCATCAGGAACTTTGAATCATTAAAGGTGACGCTCAACCCTCTAGGTACACTAATCGAGGTTAATTATAATGGCCTTTGGCTTGTGAGGGTGCTGGAGTGGTGGTGATGATGCAAGGTTGATTACCTGATAAATCGTGTCGCTTAAAGTTTTTGCCTGGTAGACCTATGATGGCGTTTATTCAAGAGAGCATCAGAGATGATTGGACGCTTTCGACGATGGCGAATCTTGGCGTTAACCTGGCAACGATGTCTCCGTGATTCCTAAAATCCTAGCCCATCGTGATGGAGTTGTTATAGTAGAAGATTTATTTGCAAGATGAGAGGCAGGATTTCCGAGAGCTATTGGTGCACACCAAAAATCTACTTGGCAACGATATTGAAGGGATCCTCACGTGTGGCTTCAAGTATTGGTGAATTCGGTTCCATTATGAATTTAGATCTGACCTTTTAACCCGAACCATCATGGTGGGTCTTTCAAGGTGGAACTGCATGATCTTTTTTCTCTACATGGATTCAGTTTGATCAGAGGGCATCAAAAGGCGAAACAACATGCCCCGGCTAAACCTAAGCCAGTGTTGCAGGATCCGAATATGCTAAAACTCCTCGGGCTTACTTCTTTTGGGCCTTTCTTTGCTTCTGTTTTGATTGTAGGGATTATACCCACTTCCAATGGTTCCTCCCCTCTGTCTTTGGTTGGTATGCAACTGCAATCAGTGGAGGACATGAAGGTGCAACATCTTGGGGGGTTAACATGTTCATAGGATTTCACGGTTGAACAAGGTGATTCCACAGTGAACCAGGAATCTTGCTGATAAGGAGGAGAGTATTGATTAGTGTAAAGTATACCTCGATGCAAAAAAGACTAATTGCACATGTCTGCTATAAAAAGTGTTTGAGTTTTTTTTTGAGAAAAAGGAGTTGTGACGCACTAAGCCTTGATACAAGGATGCAAAAATGGGTTTCATCTTTTGGAAAACGAACAATTGTTCGAACTTGTAAAAGTCGGCCGACTAAGCCGACTAGGATAGCCAACTAAATACTAACTAATAGTTGAATAGTTGATCAACCAACTACTCGGCCCAATTAGTCGACCTACAAGATTGACTAGTTGGCCGATTTTTGCATGAAGATACAATATTTATTATTATTATTTGTCAGAGATAGAATAGGTTTTCCTTGTCTTATTCCAGTGGGTCTAGGGGTCCATTTATAGGACAAACCTAAAACCCTAATGAGTACAAAAAAGGAGAGAAGTACAAAAATACCCTCAAGGGTTTTGGAAAGATAAACGGTTACATATTTCTAACACTCCCCCTCAAGTTGGAGCATATTTATCAGTCATGCCCAACTTGGAAATAATCCACAGCAGCCGTTTCTTGGGTAAGGCCTTTGTGAAGATATCTGCTAGTTGAAGATCGGTGCTAATATGTGGAGTAGCAATTCTTCCTGTTTTGACAGCATCACGTACAAAGTGGCAATCTATCTCTATATGCTTGGTTCGTTCATGGAATACTGGATTTGTGGCTATGTAGGTTGCAGATTTATTGTCACAATATAAAGGAATTGGAGTAGTGACATTAAAACCAAGTTCTTGAATAAAAGCTATTAGCCATATGATTTCACATGTAGCTTGAGCCATTGCCCTATATTCTGCTTCTGCACTGGATCTGGATACAACGGTTTGTTTCTTACTCCTCCATGTAACTGTATTTCCCCCAACCATCATCGCATAGCCTGTAGTAGAGCGTCGATCTTCTGGGGAACCTGCATAGTCAGCGTCCGCATATGCAGTGACCTCTGTGTGCCCATTTGCCCCGTAGAAGAGGCCACGTCCTGGAGATTCCTTCAAGTATCGTAAGATTTGTAGGACATCTTGCCAATGGTTGTAAGTCGGTTGTTCCATGTGCTGACTAGCTCTGCTAACTGCATATGAGATATCTGGTCTAGTGGCAGTAAGGTAGAGGAGTTTACCCACAAGACTTCTATATCTAGTGACATCATCAAAGGTAGAATCAGACAGGCTGGCATGTTTCTTTGGGTCTGCAGGGATACTAGAGGGCTTGCATCCGAGAACCCCTGCTTCAGTAAGAATGTCCAAACAATATTTTCTTTGTGAGAGGTGAAGTCCTTCAGTAGTGCGAAGTACTTCTATGCCCAAGAAGTAGCGTAGATGACCAAGGTCTTTAGTAACGAATACTTTTTGAAGGAAAGCCTTGGTTTCTGATATCCCATTGCAGTCATCACCAGTGAGAACCATATCGTCAACATAAACGGCAAGAATAACAGTACCAGTTGCTCGTTTTCTGACAAATACTGAGTAATCAGATTTTGTTCTCTGGAATCCAATTGTACTAATTTCTGTGGTAAGTCTGTCAAACCACGCCCTTGGGCTTTGCTTGAGACCATATATCGCTTTTCGAAGTCGACATACATACTCCCCCTCGACTTCATAACCAGGAGGTTGCAGCATGTATACTTCCTCATCCAGGTCGCCATAGAGAAAAGCATTTTTCACATCTAACTGATAAATAGGCCAAGATTTATTTGCTGCTAAAGAAATAATAGTCCTGATAGACCCCATACGTGCAACTGGGGAGAATGTCTCAAAATAGTCTACCCCATAGGTTTGTGTAAAACCTTTAGCCACAAGGCGAGCTTTTAGCCTGTCAATTTCGCCATCCGTTGTTTGTTTGATTGTGAAGACCCATTTGCAAGCCACCGGTCGAGTCCCTTTAGGACACTGGACAAGATCCCATGTTTGTCTGGATATAAGTGCATTCATTTCTTCATCCATTGCTTGTCGCCACCCAGAGTCCTGTAAGGCACTGTGATGATCTCGTGGGATGGAAAAGGTCATTAGAGCATCTGTATACCGTTTATCATAGTCAGATAAACTATCAATAGAGGTGTAGTGAGACATCGGATAGGAAGTACACTGTCTCTTACTCTTCCGTAGAGCTATTGGAAGCTCGAGAGGATCATCCGGGACATCCTTGTGGGAGGTACTTGAAGAGGGCATATCATCCTGGAAGACTGTGACGGGTAACGGGACATTTGGAGTTGTAGAAACGTTTCTCCGTTTGTAGACGATGGGTGGGGGTGGAAGTTCAAGCGGTATATCAGTGATTGTATGAGAGAAGAAGCTTGTTTTCTCAAAGAAGGTAACATCTGCCGAGATGTAATAGCGATGACCATCAGGGTCATAGCACCTATACCCTTTTTGAGTGCGAGAGTACCCCAGAAAAACACATTTGATCGCACGTGGCGAGAGTTTATCTGTATTTTGGAATTTATGAACAAATGATACGCAACCAAAGACCCGTAGGGGAAGAGGAAAAACAGACTCCGTGGGATAAAGTAGAGAGAACGGAGTAGGCCCATTTAGAGAAGGCGAAGGGACTCTGTTGGTAAGATGAACTGCAGTTAATATAGCATCACCCCAGTATATTTTGGGAACTTTCATTTGAGAGAGAAGTGAGCGGGCAATGTTTAGGAGGTGTCTTAATTTTCTTTCGGCTATCCCATTTTGTTGGGATGTATAGGGACAGGAGGTTTGATGTATGGTCCCTTGAGAAGCAAAAAATGTGGAAAGGTCATTTTGGGTGAATTCCAACGCATTATCTGAACGGAAAGTTTGTACAGTAGTTGAGAAAATGGTTTTAACATACTGAAAGAAATTTTTGATGATAATATTTATTTCCGAGCGTTCTTTTAGTAAATAAACCCAGGATAGTCTGCTGAAATCATCAATAAAAACGACAAAATACTTATGGCCACTGAGTGTACGAACCGGACAAGGTCCCCAAATATCACAGTGGACAAGAGCAAACGGAGTGGACCGACGAGGCTCAGTTCGAGCAGGAAAGGATGCTCGATGATGTTTCCCAAATTGACACGCCTCACACTCAAAGGGTTTTAGTGACGAAAGTTCTGGAAACATCATGGAGAGGGCTTTGGCAGATGGATGACCAAGACGAAGATGCCATAGTAATGGATCAGTGGAAATGGACGCAACACCCGCAAACTTGGAATCAGTAGGGATGTCAAGATAATATAGCCCATTCTTCTCATATCCCCCACCAAAGATCTGCTTCGTCCGGATGTCCTGAAAATAACAACAAAATTTATCAAATATCACTTGACAATTAAGCTCAGTGCATAGTTTATGGACAGATAATAAGCTGAGAGGAAATGCTGGAGCGCAGTGCACGTTCGTCAGTCTGAGTGAGGAAGAAAAATCTACAGTACCCACACTGGTAATGGGCGAGTGTGCTCCATTGGCCACACGTACGGTTTTCACAACTGAGGATGGTTGGGAAGAAGTAAGAATGCTACCTTCCCCTGTAAGATGCGTCGAGGCTCCAGAGTCGATGATCCAGGTAGGACTTGATGTAGTAGCTGTGTTGGCGACTGTACTTGCAGTTGTGGCAAGACTGGCTGTTGAAGCAGACGTGATTACATTAGTATGAGAGTTCTGTAGTAGTTGTCGAAGACTGGCATATTCAGAGGCAGTAAAAGACTGTTGGCTATCATTCACAGGTACTTCTTGGCTTGGGGTAGCATTCTCATAATCAGTATCATAGGTAGACATCTCATAAGCATTATTGGCACTCGAAGGCATACCAAATTTGGCCCAGCAACGTTCTGATGGGTGGTTCAGGCGACCACAATGAGTACACGGGGGGAAACGAGCAGGAGTGTGATCACGACCTTGGACCCGTGAAGATTCGCGGCCTCGTCCATAAGTGCGACCACGTCCTCGTCCATAGTCACGCCCTCGACCCCCGTAAGGGACAGATCGTCCCTTGACAAAGTGAGCAGATACTTCAGCAGATGGAGGGGGTTGTGGAGACTCTATTTCCTGAAGTCGGCCGAAGATGGTTTCAAGAGTGGGTAATGCCCCGGCAGTAAGAAACTGGTCCTTCGCAGATTTATACCGAGGGTGTAAACCTGATAGGAACCGATATACTTGCCATTCTGCACGTTCTCCAACCTGTTTATCACAACATGCCGGTTGAAAAATGAGGAGTTCTTCGAATAAACCTGTGAGTAGCCTGTAATATTCTATCAAGGATGTATCTCCTTGATTTGTAGACCAGATCCTAGTATATATATCTGAAAGCCGCGATTTGGTAGTTTTCTGTGAGTATGTATTTTCAAGACTCTCCCACATTTCTTTGGCCGTTTCTTTGTATAGGAGATTGGATGCAATAGATGGGTCTACGCTGTTTGTCATCCAGGTGATAACCTGACAGTTATCGACAAACCATGTATCAAAGTCTTTGTCCGTTTCTGCGGGGGGAATTCTAGTAAGGACATAGGCCTTCCGCTGGCCGCCAATAAATATTTTAAAGGACCGTGACCAGAGAACATAATTCTCGGATCCTTTGAGTTTTATAGTAGTGCCCTGAACCATCATAGATTGAGATTGGTACAGGGACTTGGAGTCCACAGATGTGGGAGTAGAAGTCATGGCGGCCACACAAGATAGGTAACAAGTACTAGATAATATTGATAATTTCAGACGGCATGAAGCTGTAGTAAAATATCACCGGAAGCTGGAGTCATTGGGCCGCATAATGTTGTTATACTGATGAGTGCCTGTTGGATTGTTGCTGTGCACGAGAACCGCTGGAGCCGTTGCTGGAGGTTTTGCCTGGCCGTCGTAGCCTTGGAGTCGCTGTAGCAGGCCTGGAGTCGATAGAGCAGACCGACGGAGGTTATGCTGGAGAAGGGGCTGCTGGAGTAGGCTCGTGAGGGGATCTGGAGGCTCCAGACTGCTGGGCGATTGGGGATTGGGTCGGGAGGGATGGGGCTGGTCGATTTGGGGCTGGGCGATTTGGGGCTGGGCGATTTGGGGATTTGGGACTGGGCTGGGCGATTTGGGGCTGGGCGATAGACTTGGAAGATCGATTGGCAGGAAGGGATTTGGGGCTGGGCGATAGATTTGGGGCTGGGCGATAGATTTGGGGCTGGGCGATAGACTTGGGAATCGGCAGGAAGGATTGGGGATCGGCAGGAAGGGATCGACAGGAAGATCGATTGGGGGTCGGCGGGACTGGGAGGAGCGATGGATTTGGTACTGGGGCGATGGATCGGCAGGACTCGAATGGGCGATGGGCGATTGGGGAACGGTGAGAGGATCGATTGGGGTGGTTGGCGATTGGGGATCGGGAGGGGCGATGGCGACTGGGGATCGGGGTTATCGGGGATTGGGGATGGCGATTGGGAGGGGCGATTGGCGATTGGCGATTGGCGATTGGGAGGGGCGATTGGCGATTGGCGATGGCGACTGGGAGGGAATGGCGATGGCGACTGGGAGGGAATGGCGATGGCGACTGGGCGATTGCGTGGGACTGGGAGCGAGTGGCGATGGCGATTGCGAGAGTCGTGGAACTCGGGTGCTGGAAGGCGATGGCGATGGAAGGGGAGGTATCGCGTGATTGGGGATGGCGACTGGGGATCGGGGTTATCGGGGATTGGGGATGGTGATGGAAGGGGAGGTATCGCGTGATGGAGAAGGACGGGAAGAAGGCTTTAGGGATCGGGAGGGAGGCGGCGGAAGAGGGGCTCGTGGGACTGCTCTGATACCATGTCAGAGATAGAATAGGTTTTCCTTGTCTTATCCCAGTGGGTCTAGGGGTCCATTTATAGGACAAACCTAAAACCCTAATGAGTACAAAAAAGGAGAGAAGTACAAAAATACCCTCAAGGGTTTTGGAAAGATAAACGGTTACATATTTCTAACATTATTATTTTAAATATACAAACTTATTCTAAGATGCGTAAATGTTTTATTTAACTTCGATTATTTCTTTTGTTTTATTATGATAGTACAAAAATGTACAAATCTTTGTAACAAGTATATTTATAAAATATTATTTACATTTTTAAATTAATTGAAAAATTCAAATCGACTAAAGCTCGACTAAATCCGATTAGTCGTCCTTAGTCAGTAACCGACCGACCGTGTACCAACTACCGACCTTTGCAACCTTGCAATTGATCAAGGATGTATCTTCAATCTTATTGGAGCAAAAAGTGTCCTACAGTGTAGCAATTACTAGTAGAAATAGGGATATGAACAGAATCCTGGTGGTTGTATCATGTAGACTTCCTCTTGTAGTTCATCATAGAGAAATGAGTTCTTCACATCAAGCTAGGATAAGGATCAGTCTCGTATTAATGCAACTTAGAGAAGGATCCACAATGTACAATGACAAGCCACAAGAGAGGTGTCCTGATAATCCACCGCACGTCGTGGTGAACCCATATGCCACAAGTCTCGCCTTGTAGAGACAACATTGCCATATGCATTGTGCTTCACTATAAAAACCCACTTGCATCTGACCACAGACCCGCTTGTAGGAGCTGTAACAAGGCTCTACATGTCACGTGATTGTAATGCGGCCATCTCTTCATCCATGGCAAGATGCCTCTGACTGTCTCGCATAGCCTCTTAATATGTTCGTTGAATCTCTACGGTCGATAGACCCACGACAAACCTCTTGAAATCCTTTGAAAGACGCTCCAAGGAGACATGGGCAGCTAGAATATAGCACAAGTACGCCTCCTCTTCTGCAGAGGAATAGACATATTAGGCCATTTGCATCCTCATTAACATGCAAACTAGCCTCATGAGAAGGCACCTGCTCATCTTGTATAGTAACATGCTTCATAGACAAATCACTTGCATCATTAGTAGAAATAATGTCTCTGAACGTACTTGGGGTGTGCTGGAATTGGATAGTGAGAAAACCCACGAGCAGAGGGAGAAGGCCTACAAATATAAAAATATGGCAAGAAAGTGGGCCAACTTACTGGGTGACAGTGGTGGAGGATCCATTGGAGCCGGTGGGGTTGGTGGAGGTGTTGGTGAGTTAAAGGTGGTGTTGGCATAGGAGGAGGTAAATATACCTTCTCTCCCGAGTCAAAAGGAGCAACATGTCACATGTATGAGAGAAATACATGACAGCCTCAACAAAGATGCCATTGTAGTACTTTCGTTTGATTGGATTGAAGCAACCCCTTTTGGGTTTGAGAGTTGCCTATGAGGACACACTTGACAGCTGTAGGGGAGAGTTTGTCATGATCATGAGTCAGGTGGTGCACAAATGCCACATAACCAAAGACACGGGGTGTAAGAGAGAACAAGTCCTTCTAGGTAAAGGTAATCAAGAAAGGAACCTTCTCTCATACAATTGACGACGACTTACAGTTCTCCATGTAACAAATCGTGAGAACCGCATCACCCCAGAAAGAACAGGGAGCACAACTATGAATCAGGGGGGTCTTGGTCTCATCAAGTAAGTGACGATGTTTACGTTCAACAACACTGCTTTGCTGGAAAGTGTAAGCAGATGAGGTTTGGTGTACGATATCAAGAGATTTGAAGAACTTAGAAAGCTATAACGTGCAAATGTCTATGGCATTATCAGAGTGAACAAACTTAATAGCAGAAAAAATGTTATTTATTTCAATAATGAATGATTGAATGACAGAACCAAACCCCTGGCTTGTCTCTCTGAAGTAGACACATGATAATCCAGAAAAATTATTCACTGCTACAAGATAAAACATGTGTCCCTAATGATTAGGAACAAGACTTGGACCTCTAATGTCAAAATGAACTAACTCAAATAAATGACATCTACTATGACTCCGACAATCAGGGAAAGAAGACTAGTGATGCTTCCCAAGCTGGCAAGCCTCGCACTAGAAGGTGGACTGAGATGATATCTGCGGGAGGACATGATATGACTTCTACAGAGGAAGGCGACCAAAACGTGACATCAACAATGATATAATTTTTACACAAAGGATCATAACGTCGGTATCTCTTTTGGGTCCTGGAGTACCCTACAAACATGTATTTGACAAGATCGTGAATCAAATGGTGAACAAACGCAACAGAGCCGAACACACGAGGAGTGAGTGAGAATAACTCCTTCTCAGGGAAAACTATAGAGAAAGGAATTTTCTCACCCAAGATATATGATGGCATGTGATTCACCAAATAACATGCTGTAAGAACCGCATCAACCCAAAACGATTGTGGGGCATAACTCTGAATGAGAAGAGACCGAGTAACATCAAGAAGATGACGGTGCTTTCTCTCAGCAACACCATTTTGCCGAGAAGTGTAAGCACAAGATGTTTGATGAATAATCCCACGAGATGAAAGAAAATGGGATAGATTATGAATACAGAATTCTAAAGCATTATCAGTCCTCGCAAATTTCACAGAGGTAGAGAAAACATTCTGCACTTCATTAGTTAAGTTTTGATCACATCCCCTGCTTCAGACTTATTTTTCAAAAAAAAACACCCATGATGACCAAGAAAAATCATTTACAGCCACAAGATAAAACATATGTCCCTGGTGATCGGGAACACGACTCGGACCCCAAATGTCAACATGAAATAACTCAAAAAGGGAACTACTGCTCTGACTCTGACGACTAGGAAAAGCAGACCGATGATGCTTTCCCAACTGACATGCCTCACACTGAAAGGAAAACCTGGTGAAATCTGCGGCAACATGTGACACGTCTTCTGATGGAGAGGCCGGTCCAAACGAATGAGAGGATACACCTGTATAAGGAGTTCGAACTAGGCGATAAAAGCCACCCTTCTTACGGCCATACCCAATCACTCTGCCCGTAAGAATGTCATGAAAAACAAGAGACGATGAGTCAAAAATAGCTCAGTAGTGCAAATTCTTTGTAATCTGACTAATAGAAAGCAAATTCGTAGAGAATATAGAGCATGTAGCACATTCTGTAAACGCATCGAGGGCGTCAAAGTGATCTCCCCATGTCTCGTGATTGGGGAATGAGTCCCATCTGCTATCACAACTGTTCTCCCTAGGGGAACCTGTCTATAGGATGCAAGTTGTTGTCGATCTCTGTTGAAAGAATTATATATCTGTGTACCGTTTGGTCTTTTTATTTTTCTATGTTCTACCTTATGTAATTTACCCATAGGGTTTTCTCTATATAAGAGACCCTAGGGTTCTCTGGAATAAACACAATTCTCATTTCCTCTAACATGGTATCAGAGCCTAGGGTTTAGGCTCTCTACCGGCCGCCCCCTCTCTCTCGAGCCCGCCGCCGCCGCCAAGACCTTGGGCTTCTCGGCCCCAGCCCCGCTGATGAATCTACGTTTCATCATCTTTATTCTATCATTTTGGCCTTAAAAACCCTAGTAAATGCTTGTAAATAGCGTTAATTCATGCATTTTAGCATCCATGCATTATTATGTAAATAGTGTACAAAATGCGGTTTTTAAAGCCAAAATAATAGAATAAAGAAAAGAAAAGAAAAAGAATAAAATATTGTAAATATTTTATGACCCGAAACCTCGAGACCTAGGCATCTCGATGACTAGGTCGACAAGGAATAAAGTAGGGGGAGATAAGGGCCAAAATACAACAAAAATACCTTTTATTTTATTCATTCTTTATTCATTTTGGGACCTATTTTTGGTTCTACTTATTATACTTCAAATAAAGAAACTTTGTACATGAAAGTTGTAGATAATTAAATAAATAAAAATACAAAATTGATTTCACTGAAAAATACTACACATATAAAAAGTTATGGTCTGAATAAAATTCCAGAACTCCAACTTCCCAGACCTGTATCTCACAAATGAAAACTCCAAATGCATCAAACTCACCTTTAATTGTATATAATTTAAAATGAGCTATTTAATGGCGGTGGTTTCGCATTTGACGGAGCTACGGTTTGAAAGTTGAGTTTTGGACCCTCATTGTATACTTGTACAGATTAAAATATTCATTTTATTATTTATTCATTATTTTTATAATTTTATATTTTTATAATTTTGTAAATATTACTTATAATATATATGTACATTAAAATCAGAATAAAAATATAAAGAGAAACATAAAATAAAAATACTTGTATATTTTATACATAGGTATAATACCTATACTTATACTTGTAGAATTTATACTTGTATTTTATTAAGTGTACAAAATATATCAGAAAAATAAAATAAAAATATAATTAAGTGTATAAAAGTATTCTATAAATTTATAAAATAATAAACAAGAATAAATAAATTAAAATTCACAAAATAAAAATAAATTACTTAAATATATAGATATAGATACCTATAAGGGGTATAATTGGTAACTTGTAATTACACACCCCATAAAAATAAATAAAATTCACCATAAAATAATTTATAAAATAATAAACATTTTTGATTAAATAACCTAAAATTAAATAAATCGTTTTCTATTTTAAAATGAATTTAGAAATCATTTTTTCCAGGATTTTCCTTATTGGTCCACGTGGACCAACTAGGGGGCCTGGACTGTTTTTTTCCTCGTTTTTGACGAATTTTGGAGGCCACGTCTTGTATCCTTTCATGACGATGTCTTCTACATTTTTTTCTCCCTGATGTTTGACCTTACATGCCCAAAGGTTTCCTCGGGGATTGGATCTTGGATTCGTGAGATCTCCATCGATCTTCACGCCCTCTCGACCACTCTTCAAAATAGCCCCCGTCACCTCCATTCCCTTTTGAACCCCATTTGTCCTAGCTTTGGCCCGCCTCTCTTGCTCTGGATTGACTCCTGTGACAGGGGAGTCTCCAGCAACGTCTCGCGAGCCTCGGCGAAGCTCGTGGTGGCTTCCACCATCTCCGGCAGCCACACCGTCGTGAGGTCCTTACCTTGGGTTTTCGCCCTTGAGGTACTGCTTTATCTTCACTTATCTTTGCATCTGTAGGTTAATCTTAGTCCTAGGATTCAATCCTCTCCTTCCATTACGCATTTCATCCCTTTAATTACCCGAACCACTAGCTCCGGCGAGCCTCTTCACCACCGTTCCACCGCTCCCATCCGCCAATAAAAGTCGGGTCCTGTTCCCTGTGTGCTGGTGTGTCTCTTTTTCATTTGCAGGACCCGACAAGGGCTTCTGGGCCTCGAAGACCTTCAAGAAAAAGCCCCAAGGTCCGCCGGAGCCTGCGAGATCTCCGGAGACCTTCCAAGGGTCTCTGGAGCCTTTTGAAGGATCCTGGGGACTTCGCCGGAGGCGCGGGAGAACGCTCATGCTACCAGCGGGAGTCGGGGAGGTCGGAAGCAGAAGTACCCTTGGTTCTTAACTCGCCATCGACGAGTTCTTCACTGTTCGTCCACCTTCGTCGAGCACCGTTGGATTTGGACCCGATGCCCAGTTCGTACAAGAGCCATCAGATCTTAAGAAGCCACAGCTGTTGATCGTCATCGCAGGATATAATCTCAGGCGTCCAAGCCCAACCGTCATCGGCGCGTCTGGTGGCGCCACGTGTATAAGTGAGGCCGATCTGACCGTCCGCCAGTGCCTTGGGGTTGGCAAGCATTACCCACTCGTTTTTGTTAATTTCGCATTAATTCATAATCTTTCATTTGCAGATCTTATGTTTTTGTAATATTTATAGAATAACCCTCGAACTTATTAGAATTGCAGAACATTCCTTCCCAGGCGCACGTGCTCACGCACGTGCCTCCTGGGAATTTTGCAGGATAGCCCTCGCAGCTTTTGCTATTAATATTTAGTCCAGCAAATTTTTTATTCAATTATAAGTTTTGCGGAAATTTACACTTAGGCCCCTGACTTTTCTGATAATTACATTAAGACCCCTGGCCTGTGTGTATTTTCTTGCTGCTTCCTCTATTTTTTGCACGCATCTATAAAACTCCAAAAATTACCAAAAAAATAGTATAAGTTCCTGTTGCATCATAGTATCACGTCATATTTTTATTTTCCATAATTATTGCATTTTAATATTTATTAAAATTCAAAAACTCCCATTTTCAGCACTGTTTGCATTATAAAATCCATAAAAAATATAAAAACATCTTAAAAAATTCCCCAAAAAATATTGTGTCTTTTTGTGTGTTTTAACTTCTGTCAAAAAATCACTAAAAAATACAAAACAAAACTCCTAAAAATTATTAAACCACAAAAATCTTCATAAAAATATTAAAAATCCATAAAAAAACTTAAAAATACAAACTTCATTTCTGAATTTTCTTTATTTTGTTATCTTTTATTTAAAATTAATTTGAGGAATTTTGGGTACTGTTTAGTATTTTTCATCCTCATCTTAGTTTTGGCCAGCATCTTAGTGTACTATTTTCTTGTATTTTGACTTTTAAAAATACTAAAAATATCAGAAAAATTTCCAAAAATCACAAAAACATTATAAAATTATAAAAGACCAAAAACATTTATTTTATGAATTTTGGCTATTTTTTCTTATTTTTATAAATACCTTATCCCATCTTCTCTTATATTGGATATATATTCTATTATTGAAAAAAGAAAATAAAAACTTAAAATATAAAAAAAGAAAATACAAAATATAAATTAAAAATCAAAATACAAAAATACAAAAGTAAAAATAAATTAAAAAATTATAAAATTAAAACCCACAAAAAATAGCATAAATAGACAAACATTCACATTCACACATTTGTGCATTTTGCCCCGTTCTACCTGTCTGCTCCCTGCGTTCGACCTCTACACATACTTGCACCTATACACATCTTTGTTGTAGAGTTATAGTAAATTTTAACTCCACACATTTACTTTCATTGCTTGATTTATCTGTTGTGGGTTAATTGTTGATTAATTGAGGTTTCGTGAGCAGTCGCTCAGCGACACTGTGGTCCCGCCTTGTGTGGACTACTTTAGACCCTCGCCAAACCTCAATTATTACCCACCGCCCACTAGCTCTTCTCGGCTCCAGCCCCGCCGCCCACCAGCCCTTCTCGGGCCTAGTCCTAGGCGCCCCCGCCGCCCACCAGCCCTCCCGGGGTGCCCCCGGGTGCCGCCCAGCCCTCCCGGCTGCCGTCCAGCCCTCCTGCACCTGGCCCCGGCCTCCTCTATTCACCGCTGGCAGTGACCTAGCCGGCATCCCCTCCCCGACGGTCCTCTTCATAGCTGCGTCCGTCATCTCCTATATGGATTTGGTTGCGTAAGTCTACATACGCACTCGAATCCTATGCAGTCGGTGTAGACATCTATTTTTCTGTCTACAAACCCTAGTTCTTTCTCTGCGGCGATATGTCAGAATCAAAGGTTGATATGCCATCCGTAGGCGCTTTCAAAGGTCGTGCGCCAATCGTCAAGATGGATGGATCGAACTATGAGCTCTGGGCGATGCAGTTTATGAGTCTCATGAAGTCCAATGGTAAGAAGCACATTCTTACCAAAGATGAACTGGCAGAGAAGACATGGATCTATGCCTCTTGGGAGGCTGATGATTTGTATACCAAAGTCTGGCTCTCAGGAACTTTATTTATGGAGATTGCGGATGATGTTCTCCATCAGCCCATCGCCAAAGCGTTATGGGACATTCTCGCGGCGACATATTCCTAGGTTCGAAATGAAACCAGGATGCTACAACTTCAGCATGACATATTCACCATGAAGCAGAATGGGCGACCTCTTCATTCCTTGTATACAACCCTGAGAGGGATGTTCGAGAAACTATACAACACTATTCCTCTGATGGCCACACCCGAGCAACAGAAGACATTCCGTAATGCTACCATGGTCGGCATCCTTCTTGCGGCCCTTGATCCAGAATATGATGCGGCCAGAACACAGATTCTCGCAAATTCTACCATTCCTCCTATGGGGAGGAGGTTTATCGGAGGCTTAGTCGCATCTCAGTTCCCTCCAGCTTGTCTACGCCACCTCCTTCTGCAATGGCTGCTTCCAGAGGACGACATGGCTCCTCTTTTTCATTCCGTGTCCGTGGCCGTGGAAATGGAGGTCGTGATGGTAGATCTCGTCCACCTTGCAGTTATTGTCGTCGTACGGGTCACTCAGAAGATACATGCTACTCTAAGCATGGTTTTCCAGCGTCTGCAAGGGTGGCCGAACATGTTGCATCTCCATCCTCTTCGGCTTCGGATCAGCGGTTTGAGGACCTAGTTGCATATAATGCCTACTATTCCTACAGATTCTTCTGGAGGCTCTTCGGATATCGCTGCATCTGCTTCTGCCAGTACTTCTGCCACAAAGTGCTTTTAACACATGTTCTAGTTCAGACATCTCTGATTGGATCATGAACTCTGGTGTAACGCACCATCTCTGTCGAGACAGAGACAGACTTATTTTATACAGGGAGATTCCGTCCGGGCGGTCGGTGGTCGTTGCAAATGGGACTCATTCTCCCATTATTGGACAGGGGGAGTTTATGTTATCCTCTTCCATGCGTCTGAAGAATGTCTTACATGCTCCTGAATTTTCGATGAACTTGCTCTCTATTAGTCAGATTACAAAAGATTTGCATTGTCGCGCTATATTTGACCCATCCTCTCTTATATTTCAGGACATCCTAACGGGCAGAGTGATTGGCTGTGGTTCTGAGCAGGATGGTCTTTACCGTCTGAATCGGAATTCTTATGCTGGAGTCTCCTCTCATGCTGTCGGATCTGTCTCACCCTATACCTGGCATCTACGCTTTGGTCACCTGCCTCTCCAGAAGATGCATCACCTTTTGCCTCAGATATCTCCCAGTTCGTCATTCCGGTGTGAAGCGTGTCAATTAGGGAAGCACCATAGAGCTAGCTTCCCAAGTCGTCAGAGTCGGAGCAGTAGCTCCCCTTTTGAGTTACTTCATGCTGATATTTGGGGTCCTAGTCGTGTCCCTGATCACCAAGGGCACAGATTTTATCTTGTCGTGGTCGATGATTTTTCTCGTTTGTCGTGGGTCTTTCTTTTGAAAAATAAATCTGAAGCTGGTGATGTCATCAAAAATCTTATAAATGAAGTAAACAATGTTTTCTCGTCTAAAGTGAAATATGTTCGTACTGATAGTGCATTGGGGTTCTGTTCTCGATTTTTCTCCCAATATTTTTGGTCAAAAGGCATTATACATCAAACTACATGTGCCTACACCTCCCAACAAAATGGAGTTCCTGAGAGAAAACATCGTCACCTACTTGATATTACTCGAACTCTTCTTATCTAGAGCTGTGCTCCTATTTCTTTCTGGGGAGATGATGTTCTTACAGCCTGCTACAGGGTAAATCGTATGCCGTCTACAGTACTTGGTGAGAAAACTCCTCTCTCTATTGTTTTTCCAGATAAAGAATTGTTCTCGCTCACTCCTTGAGTTTTTGGGGTCGTTGCCTTTGTTCATCAGCTATCACCTGGTCTAGACAAGCTCTTACCTAGAGCTGTCAAATGTGTCTTCGTGGTGGATTATTCTCGGACGCAGAAATGATACCGTTGCTATGACCCAGTAAATGGGAAGTATTTTGTCAGTGCGGATGTTACATTCTTTGAGTCGGTTATGTGCTTTTCACCTGCAGGTGACAGATTGACCTCCAACTCATCTACTAATGAGGTCTATGTTCCTCCTCCTCCTACCGTGAATCTTCCTGTGTCTAGTCCAGTTCCTAATATTGTGTCCACACCACCATTGCATCCGCCTCCACCACCACCACCACCTCCACCAAAACCACTAATCTCTCCACTACCAAAGTTCTATACACGTCGATCTGGTCCTGCTCAGGCTACACGACAATCATCTAGCACGCCCCAGGTTTGTCCAGATGTTACTACTAATGATGGGTCGATTAGTGTGCCTATGCAGGATGTGCCATTACAGGACGAATCGGGCCCGGTGACCTCAGTAGTTGATGATCTGGATGCCCCTATTGCGATGAGAAAGCAGAAACGCAGTTGTGCTTCGTATCCTCTTGCTTCACAGGTTTCCTTTCATCGCCTTACAGGAGATTTTCAAAGATTTGCAGTGGCTTTATCTTCTGTGGACATCCCGCGGACATATCAGGATGCATTGAAAATTGATTGTTGGCGTATTGCTATGGAGGAGGAGATGGCTTCCCTACAGTCGAGGGGCACATGGACGCTGGTTACTGCTCCTCCAGGAGCATCTGTAGTTAGCTGCAAATGGGTATTCACTGTCAAGTATCATGCAGATTGCAGCTTAGATCGATACAAGGCACGACTAGTGGCACGTGGTTTCACTCAGACGTATGGAGTGGACTATATGGATACCTTCTCTCCAGTTGTCCGTCACTCCACTCTTCGTATTCTTCTATCTGTCGCTGTGGTACGTGATTGGCCCTTGTTCCAGCTGGATGTTAAAAATGCATTTTTGTATGGGGATCTGCAGGAGGAAGTGTACATGCAGCATCCTCCGGGGTTTGCTGCTGAGGGGGAGAATCATATGGTGTGCAGACTTCATAAGGCAATTTATGGCCTTAAACAAAGTCCAAGGGCATGGTTTCAGAAGCTTTCCCAGTTGATTGAAGAACAAGGCTTCAAGAGATCCAATGCAGATCACTCATTGTTCATCCAGAAGACTACTCGAGGTACAGTTATCATCATGGTGTATGTTAATGACATTTTAGTCACGGAAGATGATGCCCAGGGGATAGAGATGACCAAAGCAGTGTTGGGTCGTCAATTTGTTACAAAGGATCTTGGCGCACTACGATACTTTCTGGGACTGGAGTTCGCCAGGAATGCACATGGTCTAGTAATGACCCAGAGGAAATATATTACAGATATGCTGATTGAGACTGGCATGACCGGATGCAGACCGTCTACTACTCCTATGGATCCTAGCATGAAACTGTACGATAATGATACAAAAGAGGTTGACAAGAGAAGGTATAGAGAAATGGCGGGGAAACTTCTTTACATAACTATAACCCGACCTGATATTGCCTTTGCAGTTAGCCGGGTAAGACAGTTCATGGAACAACCGAGACAGATACATATGGATGCTATATATATGCTACTCAGGTATCTAAAATCGTCTCCAGGCACGGGATTGTTGTTCAAGAAGGAAACCAATTTATTTGTTTCTGCATATGTGGATGCTGACTATGCAGGATGCCCTAAGGATCGAAAGTCTACCTCAGGCTTTGCTGTGTTTATTGGTAGCTCTCTAGTTTCTTGGAAAAGCAAGAAACAAACCGTCGTGGCTAGATCCAGTGCAGCATCTGAATATAGGGCTATGGCACAGGCAAGTACAGAAATGATGTGGGTTCGAGCTGTACTAGAAGATTTGCATGTAGATGTACCTCTACCCATGCAACTACATTGTGATAATCAAGCTGCATTGTTCATTGCCAATAATCCTGCCTTTCATGAGAGAACCAAGCATATTGAAGTAGATTGTCATTACACCAGAGACATGATCCAAAAGGGATTGATTTCTACTTCACATGTCAGTTCTGGGGAGCAGACTGCCGACATCTTCACCAAACCACTTCTCAGAGGACCATTTCAGAAATGCACTTCCAAGCTGAGCATGATTGATATCTATGCTCCATCTTGAGGGGGAGTTTTGAAAGAATTATATATCTATGTACCGTTTGGTCTTTTTATTTTTCTATGTTCTACCTTATGTAATTTACCCATAGGGTTTTCTCTATATAAGAGACCCTAGGGTTCTCTGGAATAAACACAATTCTCATTTCCTCTAACAATCTCCACATAAATGATGTGTCGCCCCGGAGTCCATAATCCACCATGTAATCTCTGATCCATGACGAGATATAAAAGTATAAGTACTACATGAGGTGCTACTAGTAGCAGAGGTACTAGCAGAAGCAGAAGCTGCCACATCTGAATGGCCTCTTGGAGATGGTGAAGCGGAATGAGGCATAATATCTCTCAGTCTGGCTACGAGGTCATCAAACCGCTGATCTGAGGTAGGAATTGCTGGAGACTCAACCTGTTCTGCTACTCGGACCGATAGAAGAAAACCATGCTTGGAATAACATGTATCCTCTTAATGGCCAGGACAATGACAAAATGTGCAGGGCTGAAGGATTCGACCCCCTCTACCACGGAGTCCACATCCACAACAAATAAACGAGCCTCCTCTGCCTCGGGAGGCTGCCATCGCTGAAGAAGTTTGGATACTAGTAGTGGACAGAATAGTAATCCTGTTAAGCCTGTGGAAAGCTTCCTCCACGGGAGGAATTGTAGCATCTGCGAGGATCTGGGAGAGAACAACCTCATATTTAGGATCAAGGGCAGATAAATATACACCAACCATGGTAGCATTCCTATATGTCTTCTGCTGCTCAGGGTTGGCAGTGAGAGGCATGAAGCTGTGTAGCTTCTCATACCATTGTTTTACAACGGACAATACCACCCGTGATTTGGGGTGGTCTATTGTTTTGCTGTGTAGCTTCTCATACCACCCGTCATACTATTGACTTGTGGAAAGGCAAATGTTCCTGTGCTCGATACTCTCTTACAACGGACAATACCATTGTTTTGCCGTGTAGCTTCCAATACCATTGTTTTACAACGGACAATACCACCCGTAATTTGGGGTGGTCTATTGTTTTGCTGTGTAGCTTCTTATACCATGCAATTGTCTCATTTTTTCAGGTCATGTGACATTATTCATCAGACTTCTTGTGCCTATACTTCTCTATAAAATAGTGTCGTTGAATGCAAACACTGACATCTTCTAGATATCACCAGGACTCTTCTCATACAGAGTGGACTCCACATTCTTTTTGGGGTGATGCTGTGATGACAACATCCTATCTTATAACTCAGATGCCCTTGATGATTTTGGGTGAAAAGATACCCTTCTCTCTTGCATTTCCGGATAAAGATCTCTTCTCTCTTACTTCCCGATTATTTGGGTGTGTGGAATTTATCAATATCTCGCATCCTTATTAAGACAAGCTCGCTCCTTGAGCTGTCAAATGAATGTTTGTTGGGTACTCTTACATGTAAAAAGGTTATCAATGTTTGGTCCTGTAAAAGGACAATACCATGTCAGTGCTAACGTCACTTGTAGGTAGATTAGTGGGTTCCTCTAAGTCTGAGGATGTTGTTCTCCCTCCCCCACCTACACATACCTCAACCTGTCTATCATGTTCCAATGCCTTCCCCATCATTCAACATGCCTCAAGTAAATTCTGAAAACTTGATTTTGGCTGATGGAACTTGTGTTGTGCATCGTGTACATGTTCAATCCCAGGATGAGCATATAAATATATAGGTTGAGACAGGACCACTAACAGTGCGTGATTTGGGGTGGTCTATTGACTTGTGGAAAGGCAAATGTTCCTGTGCTCGATACTCTCTTACAAGTTATGTGTCTCTGGAGTGGCTTTCACCATATTTAAGGAAGTTTTTTGTGGTATTATCTGCTATGAATCCACGAACATATGAGGAGGCACTCAAGGAGAGACAATGGTGTCTGGCCATGGAAGCGAAGATGACCGCATTACAGTCCTCGTGGCACGTGGACTATTGTTACAGCTCCTGCAGACGTGTCCGTTGTGGGATACAGGTGGGTGTTTAAGGTGAAGCAATAAACGGATGACATTTTTTATCGTTACAAGATACGACTTGTAGCTCGCAGGTTCACCCAGACCTATGGGGTGGACTATCAGGACACCTTCTCCCTAGTAACCTGGCATTCCATACTCTGGGTTCTTCTCTCTATTGTTGTCACATGGGACTGGCCTCTGTATCAGCTTGATGTGACGAATGCTTTCCTTTATGATGATCTACAGGACGAAATCTACATGCAACAACCACCTAGGTTCGTTATTGAGGAGTGTCCAAAGGTGTGCATACTTCATAAGGCAATCTATGGCCTTAAGTAGAGTCTGAGAGCATGGTTTCAGAAGCTCTCAGATGTGATAGAACAAAAGGGGTTCGTGAGATCAACTGCAGATCACTCCTTGTTTTTTCAGAGGTCCCAGATGGGGACTGTTTCTATACTGATGTATGTCGATGATATTATCATTACATGGGATAATGCATAGGGGATTCAAGCAGCTATTGCTTTTATAGGTCAGTAGTTTTTTTTACTAAGGACCTTGGTAGCATACACTACTTCCTTGGACTGTAGTTTTCCAAAAACCAGCAAGGTCTTGTGATGATCTAAAGGAAGTATGCTATAGATCTTCTCTCAAAGACAGGTATAGCATATTGCAAGCCATCTACTACCCCTATCGACCCGTGCATGAAGTTGTATGACGACAACATTATTGAAGTCGACAAGAGAAGATATATGGAGCTGGTTGGGAAGCTGCTATATATGACCATCACTGGGCCAACCATATCCTTTGCAGTAAGCAAAGTGAATCAGTCCATGGAGAAGCTAAGCCATGTTCATATAGATGCATTCCATATAATTTTAAGGTATCCGAAGACATCATTTGGCACATGAATTTTGTTTAGTAGGGGCACATCCCTTGTTGTTACAACTTGTGTAGATGCAGACTATGTAGGATGTACAAAGGACAAGAAGTCGACTTTCGGGTTTGCTGTGTTTGTAGGGAATTTATTGGTATCATGCAAAAGCAAGAAGTAAACAGTTGTCGCTCGATCAAGTGCTGAATCAGAATAAAGATTATGACACAAGGAAGAACATAGATGATGTGGGTCAGATCCGTTCTGACTGACCTAGCTATTGAGATGCATCTTCCTATGCACCTTTAACGCAACAACCAGGACACAATGTTCATTGCCAACAATCCGACCTTCCATGAGAGAACCAAGCATATAGAGGTAGACTATCACTACACTCGAGACATGATTTGGAAGGGCCTTATTTCTATATCTTGTGTCAGTTCTAGTGAGCAGACAACAGACGTACTTACCAAGGCTCTACCCCGAGGACCATTTCGGAGATGTTTCAAGCTTAGCTGATTGACATCTATGCTCCAGCTTGAGGGGGAGTGTTGAAGAGTTTTTATGTTATGTTATTGTTTCACGGTTTGTTTGTTTATTTGTCCATAGCATATAATTTACCCATTAGGATTTCTATCTCATATATAGAGAACCCCTGGGCTTCATGAATAAACAACAAAGTATTTTCTTCCACAACAATTCTATATTTGAATATCTTTTTCCTCGATTCCTTTCCCCCTCATTGACTATTTATTATACTAGACCATTCCCACTCCAGCACAAGGTACTATGTATACTTCTAGGCATTGACCTCTCCTTAGTTAGCATTCATGTACATATAAACTCACTTTCTCCCTTTGCAGAGGAATACAAAAAAAATCAATAATTGCCTCCAAGAGTTGATATTAGACAAGAGTTGATGTGAGGCAGTTATTGATATTAGAGGTGAACTCGGTCCTATCATTAGGTCTCAACTCTTGGACATTTAGACCCAAAACTTATATCTAGTTGGGAGAACGGAAACAATATTTTATCCTAACTAGACCTAGAGAACATTTAAGCTACCTTCCAAGACCCTTGATGGGACTACTTTCTAACCTCCTCTTATACGAAGCAAGGTAGAATGTTTAGACCTACTCCCTCCCTCCCTCAAGAGGTGGCGAGAAGACATACCTCATGATTAAAAGTGCTGACTTCCTAGCAGCTCGACACCCTCACTGGCCTGCCTGATCATAACCTCATAACACCCTCTAGAGATCAGTATAAGAATCATTCTCTACGTCATTAATACTAGAAAATCATGTGAAAGCATGTGTGTCAAGTCCCATGGCAAGTAGAGGATGAAATCCCTAGATAAGAATTTCTCTCTCTCCGCACTCGGCTCTGCATGGCCCAAACTTCCTCTCTTGCCCATACATAAGTGAACTATAATGGTACGTCAAGCCAACACTAGTAATCACGACCATCTGTAGGCCCCATCACACTCTCTAGCTCCCCAAGCATAATTAAAAAATCCTCCACTTTCTAATCCGAAAGATTGGACCTAAACAAGAGAAGAAAGATTGCTCTTCCCATACCTCCGCAACCAAAGCATCCTGGTTTATAACCAAACCCTTCAACCGAGGAAATCGCTCCCCCAGAGCCCTTCCCTCGAATCAGTCATCATATTATAACATGAATCTGCAGCCATCCCCAAGGACCGGCCTCAGGAAGGGGTGGATTTCCTATGCAATGCTGCAAATGCCTCTCCAAAAGCAAGATGACACCGGACCTTGCTCTTTGGATCTTGGGAAGGAAAGGTTGCACCCATAAATCCTCTGAATAACTCCACAAAGAAGACTGTCACAATCCCCCTCAAATACGGAGATCCATTTGCTGAGCAGTGCCTTATTTGTCTCTTCTAGACTACGCACACCAAGGTCCCATCATTCTTCGAATTATAATCGTCTTCTAATCTACTAGTGGAACAACGTTTAGTCGCCCCGATGCTGACCAAAAAAATCTCCTCATGATGCTCTCAAGTCTTAGGGTTTGGGGTCATTCAATATTGCAATACTTTATTTCCTTTCTTTCCTTTCCTTTATTCTTTTATTTTAGGATTAAATACATGTATTTATACAACATATCTAAGTCAAATATTGAGTGTTATTTTGTACAAATTAATGCTATTTACATGCATTTAACTAGGGGTTTATGTCAAAATGTAAGAATAAAGGTGATGAAATAGAGATTCTCAATAGTATATATAGGTTTTTATATTTTTAAAATACATAAATATAATTAAATACAAGAAATAAATTATTTTTGTGTTATTATTATTCTTTGTTTTTGGTAATTTTTATAGAATTTTGGCTAAGTTTTATGTATTTTTAAACTATTAAATATACAAAACACTGCACATATTAATTACCCGAACTTGTTTTAGGTTTCATAATTTTAGCCAAAGTGAAAGATCGGTCCAGTGGAATGGGAAGATAGTCTAGCATACGGTATTTGGACAAGTCGATAGAGCCTGCCTGCTTACGACCACATCCAATTACCCTGCCCATAAAAATGTCCTGAAAAACAAAAGACGATGGGTCAAATATTGCTCTACAATTTATATCCTTAGTAATATGACTGGTAGACAATAAATTCATTGAGAAATCAGGAGCATGCAACACATTCTGTAACCACATAGAGGGCGTCAAGGTGATCTCCCCTTGTCCTATGATTGGAGAATGAGTCCCATCTACTATGACCACAGTCCTTCCTAGAGAAACCGACCTGTAGGCCATGAGTTGATCTCTATCTTCACACAAGTGATGTGTGACACCAGAATCTATGATCCATTCTGAGATATCAGAACCATGATAAGAAATAGAGGCATGAACACTACCTGAGGTACTAGCTCCTGTAGCAGCAACAATGTCCAAGCTATTCTCTGAAGCAGGTGAAGAGGTACTAGCTGGGAGCATGATGTCTCTCAGTCGAGACATACATCATATCGCTGATCTGATGTGGGTGGAGTTGCATAATGCTGAACTTGCTCTGCTCTGCGTGCGGATGCTAGAAAACCATGCTTGGAGTAGCATGTGTCTTCTGAATGACCATATATGTGACAATAGGTACAAAATGGTCCACGACCACCTCTACCACGTGGTCCTCGTCTACGAAACTGAGAGGGACCACCTCTTCCACGAGAGACCGCCATGGTAGAGGAATTCAACACTGGAGTAGAAGTTGAAATATTGATCTGGCTCAATCTACGAAAGGCCTCCTCCATGGGAGGAATGGTAGCATCAGCCAGTATCTAGGACGAAGCGGCCTCATACTGTGAGTCAAGAGAGGCCAGTAAGACTCCAACCATCGTAGCATTCCGGTATGTCTTTAACTGCTCTGGAGTAGCTGTGAGAGGCATGAAGCTATGGAGCTTTTCAAACATCCCGTACAAGGCAGTATAGTGTGCATGTAGGGGTCGACCATTCTGCTTTATAGTAAAGATGTCATGCTGAAGTTGTAGAATTTTTGTCAAATTCTTGGCCTGTGAATATGTTGCAATAAGAATATCCCGCATGGCTTTAGCAGTGGGCTTGTGCAGGGCATCGTTTGCAATCTCTGGTATCAGGGTACCAGATAACCAGACCTGAGCATATGCGTCATCAGGCTCCCATGAGGCATACAATCCTATCTCCTCTGTCGGCTCTTCCTCGGTAAGAATATGCTTCTTTTACCCATTAACTTCATTACGCTCATCAACTGCATGACCCACAACTCATAATTCAACCCATCCATCTTGACTATGCTTGTGCAAGACATCGTTTGCAATCTCTGGTATAAAGGTACCGGATAACGGGACTTGAGCATATGCACCATGAAGCTCCCATGATGCATACAATCCTGTCTTCTCCGTCGGCTCTTCCTCGGTAAGAATATACTTCTTGCCCATTGACTTCATTAGGCTCATGAACTGCATGGTCCACAACTCGTAATTCGACCCATCCATCTTGACTATGGGCGTTGGACCTCTGAAGGCGCCCGTGGTGGGGATATCAATCGTGTTCTCTGACATCTTACCGGTCGAAGAAGACAATGATTGTAGACTTGACGAAATAATTGTCTACGCTGACATAGGTGAAGTTGGTTGCATGTGTAGACTTAAATCACAACCAACCCCCTCAAAAAAAAACTGGCGCGATGACGGCTTCAACCGCAGGAGATGCAATGGCATCGACTGCTGAAGGTGCGACGACGCAAGGGCGGCCGCTGGCGACGGTGGCCCGCGGGTGGCGGGAGGAGGGGACACAGGTGGGGCGGCTCCGCACGAGAGGGCAAGAGGTGGGGCTAGGGTTAGGGTTTCAGATACAAGAGCTCTGGTCTAGGACCGTCGCTCTGATACCATGTTGGGAAAAATAAGAGAGTTGTTTATTCCATGAGCCCTAGGATCTCTTATATAGAGAGACCAATGAGCAAATTACATAAAGCAGACAAGAGGAAATGAAATAGATAAAAAGTACAGAACATAGAAACATATCTCTACATATAGTGATGAAAATACATGGTAGTATTTTCCAAAAAAAAATCGCTGAAAAAATGGTGGGGTGGGGGGAGGGCAGCCTCATTTTTTCATATATATATAGAGAGAGAGAGAGAAGGGAGTATGCACCCTGGTGCATGTAATTTTATATGCACCGTGGCTTATATCTCCCACACTTTTTTATTTTTTGGGAAAATATCACCGTATATATTCATCTGTATATCCCTCCAATATGCCATTTGAATTTCATCAGAAACAGAGACTCCTATGCCCTCCATCTAGAACAGATAATTTTAACGGTATTAGAATTGCTGTAATCGACCTGTTATAGATGGAGGGCATAGGAGTCTCTGTTTCTGACGAAATTCGAATGACATATTGGAGGGATATATAGATGAATATACATGGTGATATTTTCACAAAAAAATAAGGAGATATAAGCCCTAGTGCATGTAAAATTACATGCACCAGGGTGCATACTCCCCATCATATATATATATGTGGATTTAATGGGGCCGCCCCCTGCTAACATGGCTGCCCCGCCCCCTATTTCGGCGTGTTTTTTTATTTATTTTGAAAAATAAAATCATGTATATTCATCCCTATATCCCTCCACCATTCGAATTTCGTCAGAAACAGAGACTCATACGGCCTTCATCGAGATGGTGTCGATTTAAAAAATCCTATTGCCGTTAAAAAATGACCGTCTAGATGGAGGCCGTAGGAGTCTCTGTTTCCGATGAAATTCGAATGGCATATAGGAGGGATATAAGGATGAATATACATGGCGATATTTTTTGAAAAAAACATAAAAAATGCCGCAAATGGTGCGGGGGTAGCCCCATTAACCCCTCTCTCTCTCTCTCTATATATATATATAGAAACCACGTAGAATCACATATATCTTGCATATGTATCTTGCATATGCTCTCGTATATTGCTTGTTCACTATGCGGTGACCTCGAAGCATTTGCATATTACATTCTTGAACCTTACTAATGAGTGAGTTACTAAGTGAGACACCATCCTCCATGATTCAGGGTAGTTTGACTGTGGTGGTGGAGATGTGACCCCCACATAGCTTGCTTCTCGTTTCCCAGGTTCGACATTCCTGCGCCGTGTCAGTTTCTAATATTTAGGGTTCCAAATGCTTCCACATAGGCTGTCATCCTGGCTCTAGAAAGGCATTTCAGATAAGTTGATATGATCTCTGAGTCAAAAGAGACCATTACAGTATCTTTAGCCTCATACATACATTATCCTGCATAGAAAGATATAATTGAAGACATCTAAAGGATGGGATTCTATATTATAAAGATCATGTTCTTTATTCTCAATACCCTTTAGTTCCATCCATTATCAAGGAAATGCATGATATGCCTTCTGCTGGGCATCCAGGTTATCATGAAACGTTGCATCAAGTTCAACATTTTTTTAATTGGTCGCAATGAATCCTGATATTAATGCCTACATCCATGCGCATGATACATGCCAATGATGTAAATATGATACATCTGTCCTCGATGGCCTTTTGCAGCCCTTACCCATTCCATTACAATTTTAGGAAGAGATTTGGACGGATTTCATCAATGGCATCCACCAGTGGGATCTAAATAATATCTTATGATTGTTGTGATCGATTGCCGAAATATTTATATTTGATTGCTATACAACATCCTTACAACGCTTCAACAGTACGGTTGCGGTTTTTTTCATAATGGGCTTAAGCTCCATGGACTGCATAAAGCCATTATTTCAGATAGAGACCCAGTCTTTAAAAGACAATTTGGGGCAAATTGTTAAGGATATATGGGGTACAATTGAAGCTTGGTTTTGCTTACCGGCCGCAAACCGATGGACAAACAGAGGTCACTAATCGTTGTATTGAGACATATTAGTGGTGCTTCTGTTTTCAAATAGAAACAATGCGTTAAATGGCTCCGTATGGATGAATATTAATTTAATACAACTTGGAATTCCTCTATAGGAATTACTCATTGAGGCGGTATATAGTTATCCCCCTTCTATCCTGTTCTTGTATGTTACGGGACAACAATTGTATGTTCAGTTGAAGAATTACGTGTTGACTCACGGAGCACCTCACCTTCCCCGACCTCAAGAGCTCACCAGAGATCTTCTTGGGCTTGTCTATGCCCACATGCTGGTTCACACGATTCCCAGGGGGCTTTTGCACTTTAGAGGAGCTTCTGATCGTGTGGGAGGAGGAAGCTACTAGTGATCGAAGCTTGGATTGGGCCTAGTTATTCCCTATTCTTCCAAGGAAAGTCTCGATCGTACGATCAACGAGGAGCACCAGAACGCAAAGTTGGCGTTGTATCAAGCGAGCCAGAGCACTCAGATCGTCATCTGGGATTTAATCCCATCCATTCAAGCTGAACCGTTATCGTAGGCTCCTGTGGCGACATGTGGCAAGTTGATCAATATCGCCCATTCGATCTTGCCTTAAGTTGGGTATTTTGCATCTTCAACCCAATGATTTTTGTAATTTATTCATTAGTGCATAACCTTTCCTATGTCATTATATAGTTTTTGTAAATATTATAGAATAACACCTGAACTATTGTTATTTACTTATAGATCATCTGCTTCATCACCTCACATGCATGTGCACGTGAGGTACATGCATTTTGCTAGGGACCCCTTGAGGGTTTTGTTATTTAGATTCAGCTCTGTAAATTGCATAGATAGTGTAATCTTTTGTGGACATTTTGTAACCTGTCCCTTACACTTTTTGATAATTTCATTCATATACTCGCCAAGTGCGATATAGGTTATTTTTTGGAAAATTTGTGCCTTTGGCCCCTAGATTTTTGCTTAGGGTTATTATTTAAGTCTGAAACTTTCTTATAATTGCAAAATGGCCCTGTCAGGTTGCATTTTCTTTTTGTAGATTTTCTATTATTTAAAATATTCCTTAGCTCTAAAAAATAGTAGAAAATTAAGATAAATACCTTACATTATTATCAATCACATATATTTATATTAAGGTATTCTATTCTATATTTCTATTTATTAAAATTCAAAAAAGAATGAAAACTCCCTATTTAATTTAGAAAATACATAAAAATATAAAATCATTTTGAAAAATTCCAAAAAAAATATATTCTATTTTGTTTATTTATTTTCTAACTCCAGAAACTAAAAACTCTAAAAATAGAAAAACAAAATACAAAAAAATCAAAAAGCTCCAAAATCTAGTATAACGAGATTAAAATTTTCTAAAAATCCCCAAAATAGTGTTTTATATTTTTATAATTTTATTTATATTCTTATCTATCTATTAAAATTGAATTGAAGAATTTTTGGGCTTAATTTGATATTTTTCCTCTTCACTTCAAATTCAGCTATTTAATTAATCCCCGATTTGGAATTTTTAACTTAAAAAATCCATAGAAATTAGAAAAATTAATTAAAATCACAAAAATAGTAAAAAATATTTAAAATACATTTTCTTTATTTTCTATTATTATTAGTATTTATAATTATATTAGCTTACATTGTATATATAGTCTTATATTCCTATATTACTTGTTTCAAAAGAAAAGGAATTATCGAAATCTAAAAGTATAAAATAAAATTAAAAAATATAAAATTTAAAACAAATATAAAAATATAAAATAAAAATAAAAATAAATATTTAAAACCCATAAAAATTAGACAAAGATCACACAATCATTTTTGTGCATTCATCTGCCCAATCTATCCTTTTCTGCTCCATGTGTTCGACACTCTATACATACTCCTATACTCACATTTGTAGAATTATAATAAATTTTAACTCCATACTTTTATTTCATTATTTGATTATTATTATTGGTTAATTGTTGATTGATTTGGGTTCATTCAGCGGTCAATACACCGACTGTGGTTTCGCCTTGTGAAATCGTACGACCTTCGAAATTCCCTAGTTTTCATCTGTCATGATCTCAAACATGAGAGACTAATCAGATGGTTAAGGATATGAGTCTCAACAACCATGTTATTGAGAATATCAAAATACGAAGGGCAATTATCATTCATGTGACAAGGATTATCCCTTGAGTCATCATGAAATGACTCTTTTCCCATGAAATAATGAGGTTAACATCCATGCATATATGTAGAGCATAGCCTAGGCTAGCAAGACATGAATCAAAATCATCATCAAAGATTGAAAGTCATCCATGAATACCTCTAAAAAGTCATACACTATGTCTAAGAATATGAAAAGCATAAAGCTTTCGAATGTAGTCGGAGGATTACACAATCCAAAGGACATCCATCTAAAAAAGCATACATTCTAAAAAGACATGTAAACATAAGTCTTGTGTTAGCCTTCTAGAGCAATGGCCACTTGGTTATACTCCTAATATCCATCAAGAAATTAGTAGCGACTCTTCCACGTTATCCACTTAACGATATGATCAATGCACAAAAGTAGAAAGTAATCCTTTTCGGTCAGCTCATTCAAATTTATATAATCTTATTAGAATCACCAAGAAGTCAATACTCGGGTAGAAATCTCCTCTGCATCCTCATTATAAATATCGTGATACATATCTTCTTAGGTACCACATACAATGGACTGCCCCATTTTATATTGGATATGTGATATACCAAATTAGAGATGTACTACATGGAAATCTCCTTCATAAACACCTCTCAGATGTTTAGGATCATCATGCACTGAAATTCATGAGATGATTTGGCATCATCATCTAGAAAAATGTGATGGGAGCATAGGGTTGGACTAATCCCTTGTATATATGCTATTGACCACCTGATTGCCTTGTAATTCTTCTCAAGAATCTTTATCAGTCAGATGAGACTCTTATTCTTTGGTCATATCAAACATGATAATGACCAGAAACATCTTGGGTTCTCTAACAAGGAATCAGTACTTCAAAATCTGAGGCAGTGACTTTATGTCATGGGGAGTAGGAACAAAGAGCTGGTTTGGTGAGGGCACGGTAGGTTGTGGTGATCGCCCCCCAGGATCCGGGTACCACAAAACCTGAAACTGTCCCAAAAAGAAGGTCCAATCGAAAATAGCCACTCACTAGTATAGATGCTTTTGAGAACCTATAACGCAAAGATACGTTTTGAGCAAAGTGGCCCGATACAGTGTTAAAACTACCACAAGTTTGGTACTAAAGAAGTGTGCACAAGAAAACAACTTGGTAAATCATCCTCCAAGGAAGACAAAACTCTAGTCATTCTCATTAGCCCTGAAAAACTCAAGCTTGGTAAATTATTTGTGGTCTTGGTCCATGTGAGACCTCAGACCTCACACTATGAATCTAAGGTAATAAGAAGGCCTTAGGGTCAGAATGCCTCTGTAGGCTTGTAGTGGAGTACAACACATCATAACCGACTTCCCAACACATTTACTTAGCTTCATTTACCAAATTGTAACTCCATATTAAACCTCCCATGTAATCTACTTGATTTACCATAACCTCGATTCCTAAATCAATTTCTAACCCACGAATCATAGCAAACACCCAAGTCCACTAGCTACGTGTAAGATTCTGTATACAAGTCAATTCATACAGAATCAAGAAAGGGCTTTTATTAAAATTTTATATACATTAATTATCCCTAATTATATACAACATATCAATTGTTTATGTATGTATTTTACAGGAATTATTGAATGAATAGTCTTGGGATATGAGCTAAAATTAAATAATAAGGTAGAATAATCTTGGATTCATCACCATGTCCACAAAAATAATCAAACTTGCACTGAAATGTCCATACATATACAACACACATCTCACACAACGGTACAAATAATGACAGTAGAAATCAAAAGTGTACATGTAAACTGCATCAAAGTAGTAGAATCGAAGCAACCAAGACTCTCATCATTAAGACTGGACCTGAGAACATGCCAAACTTACCAAAGTAGGTATATTATGAACAAAGTTGCTAAATACGATGCTAAATAACTAAACAAGAAACCACTAGAGGCTAGAAAGTGTACAATAAAACATGTCCCAATGTAAAATCCAAAACACATTGTAACTAAACTGAAAACCTAAATTCTTGATCTTTATCCTTGTTGTGTTAACAACATCATGGGTAGTCTATGGTCTAGTTCACATGGAGCTTCACACTATGAGTCTAAGGCTTTGAATACTTAGGATTGGGGTGCCTCCATAGGCATGCAATGAAGTACATTATCCAAATTAAGTTCCCAACACGTTTATTAGCTGCCCTCATTGTTGTAAAAGTCGACTGACTGGCCCAACTAGTAGGTCCGAGTAGTTTAGTCAGTGGGATGGCCGACCAAGTATTGACTAATTCTGACTAGGTTGACTAGTTGACCATTTTTCTCTTGGAGATACCAAATTTATTTATTTTTTTAAGAGCAAACTTAATCTATTATGCTTAATATTTTATTTAAATTCAATTACTTCTTTTATTTAATATAAAAATATACAAATATATGTAAACATATAAGAATTTATGTATAAAAATGATTTACATATTTAAAATAATTAAAATACTCAAATCCAATTAAAAACCAACTAAATACGATTAGTTTCCTGATAGTCGATTAATTACACCTTTGTTAGTGACTCGACCGACTAACTATTGACTACTAATTTCACAACATTGGTTGCCCTTGATTCAAATCATGTATTTCCACACTTTACCGTGTGCCAAATCAATCCACACAATTTACCATGTGCCAAATCAAATCCCACACTTTACCGCTGGTCAACCCTCACCACTAGTCTGTAGACTGTATTAGACCCTTGAAATGTTTAGTCTTGAAACCTTCATGAACCTTATCCTTCGCTTAAGTCTAATACTCAAGATACTAACCAGTTTGGTCTACACCAACCAGTATTCAAGTACTAACCTTAAGTGAAGGAAGCGAAGCACAGACAACCAATAATGACTACTTTGTTCCGCACATCTGAATCTGAGGTTGTACATAGAGAAAAAAGGGCAGAAAGGTGCACCAAGCAACGTGTCCTCTGATTAATGACCTTGTTGAGATCATGGCCATCTACCTAAAGCACCAAAGGTGCACCCTTGGTGGCGCAACTCCAAGTTGTCGCCATGCCATCGAAAGTCAGGAATTGTGAATGAAATATAAACTACAACGGGAAACTCGACCATTGATCCTAAGAGCTGAAACTCCGATCTTAAGTGTATGTAAAATTCTCAATGCTCATCCTCACCGACTTTACCGAATCCATTAGCTCATTTATTTTACTTTTAAGTTATATCAGACCGATTTCACTTGATTTACAATTTACTGATATACTTTAGATATTTAACATATATATTGATGTCTTATATGGTCTACATCATTTTCAAGATCAATTTCCATCAAATTTAAGGTCCAAATGTCAATTGCCCCAAAATAGTCCATCATCCAACTATATTGATCGACTAGAAAGACAAAAAAGAGCGATAATGATTGTCAGAGTTAAGGGCGTGATTGGTTAAAAATTTGCATGATTGATCATACCTGATACAATATCTAGAACTACTCAGATCATGTTCAACAAACTAGCTTTGATCGACAATCGGAGTACACCATTGTGTTCATGCTAATATCCATATCAAGAAAACATAATTGGATCTCACATGCGAGCCACATATTGGCCAGAAAATTTAAAAATGTGATGCGATAAGTTACATGTTGTACCCAAAACCACGACGAATTGCGATGAAAACACTAGCAATTGGTAACTCGTAACCCCCATAACCAAACAATGCGAAGAAATCATGAATCTGGTAGTAAAAAGAGGGTAGAAAAACCATTTCTTGAGGTCATTCACCATGACACTCCCTCATCGTAAACGGTTGGCCCACAACGTTTAGTGTATTTCTACGTCCACCACGTAACTCCACACGTCAAGTCTTCCATGATGGTGCCCTTGGATCTACGATCGGTCATTGGAAATCTCTCAGGTCGTGGAGCTTCAGCGAGGGCAAGTGGTTTGGTTTGCCATAACACTTGGGCACACCTATCTCTCTCTCTCTCTCTATATATATAGGTAAAATGGGGTTTCCCACTAGTGAAACCTAACTTGGCTCTCCTGTACTTTTTTTATATTTTTGTGGAAATTTTCAAAAATACCCCCCAGGGGGGGATTTTGATCACTAAATGAAAGTATTTTATAAATCAAAATTCAACTCAATTAGAGATTTGCATCCCCTCCATAAAGGCCATCAAATTTTAACGACCTTGAATTGCCGCTCCCTTCGAGATGGACAACTTAACAATGTGTATTTTACATTAAATTTAAGTGATAAAATACTGCCTTTGAATTATAAAAATCCCGTATGCTGTTTTAAAAAATCTATAAAAAACATAAAAAGGTGTGGGGAGCTAAGTTAGCTCCCTCTTGAGGGTATACACATTTTACCCTATATACACGTGTGTGCGCCCCCCCCCCCCCCCCCCAGGGGGAGCTAACTTAGATTCCCCCATCTTTAAACTCTTTTGTGGTATTTTTTCAAAACACATGGGGGATTCAACTCATTTCAAGATTTGTATCCCATCCAATAGGCCTATCAAATTTTAATGGTGTCAGAATTGCTGAAATTGGCCCCTTTTAGTTGGATTGGTAAGGGTTATTTGTTTTTCATGAAATTTGAATCACATATTCCTTTAATTGATATAATTTAATTCCCACATATATTTTGAAAAATACCATAAAAATAAAAAAAATAGACAGGGAAGTTAAGTTAGCTCTCCCTTAGGGGCATAAAATTTTACCCTATATATTGGATAGAGTCTAATTGGATCTAGGTTAGAAAGTCGTAAACCATTCGCATTTTGCATGTATTTTCCTCATACGGACTCCAATTCAATGTTATTATGCTTATTGTAAAGGTCTCGATTAGTACTACAAGTAGAGTCTTTGTCTCATTTGGACACTAGATCAAGTCTGAAACTTAGGATTTGTGATATGTCTTCTACTTAGAGATCTTACATTAAGCCCCCTATACTAGGATAAAGTAAATTTTAGGTATAACAAAAGTCCTAAGTGAAACCTAGGGTGTAAGACGATAAACAAAAGAATGAATGAAATAAACTAAAAAAACAAATGTACAAGATGAAAAAATGAACAGATCGGAGTAAAAACTCATGTATTAGATGCATAATGTGAAGAATGAGGATCACATCTCATACAAAATGAATCAGGGAAATCTCGACGATCAGATGCTTATGGTCAAGGAATGGCTTCAAACGTTAATTGTTGACTCAAAAGGTGGACTCGGAAGACAACTAAAAAATTTCAATGCTACCATTGTCGTACACTTTTTGAACCATGTACGAGCCTTTATACTTAATCTAAAGTACAACCAAAATCTTTTAGTCATCTTTGAATTGTTTATAGTTGATGTATACATCATATCATACCTTCATTCAAACCTTATACTGTAGACTACTCGTAAAAGCCTCATATCTCAACTCTTTTGGGGATGCAATCTATGTATGTCTATGCTCTCCAACACTCTCTACATCCATAAGTACCGATCTCACTGCCCACCAAGAACTATGCTTTATCTCAATAGGTAAGTGGCGTGGCTTGTCATAAACGAGCCGAAAATGAGATGTCTCCAATGGAGTTTCAAAGGAAGTCCTATAGCCCTAAAGAACTTAGTCCATAAGCAGTGACTAATCCTTTCACTCTGAAAGAACACCTTTCTGCAAGATAGTCTTGATCTCATATTTGAAACCTCGAGTAGACCATTAGATTAAGGGTGGTATGAAGTAGCACACCCATGGTCTATACCAAACTCGCTAGCAAGTGTTGTCACCTTATCATTGATGAAGTAGATACCCTCGCCTGAGATAAGGATAGGAGGACACCCAAATCACGAAATGATATGCTTACTTAATAACTTGCAAATCATATTTGTATCAACGGATCGAGTAGGAATAGCTTCAACCCAATGACTCATGTAATCAATAGTAAGAAAAATGTACTCGAATCCCTGACGATTAGGGAATGAGCACATAAAGTCAATTCTCCATGCATCAAACATCTCACAGAAGTGAATGAACTGCATCGCTATCATTTCTCTATGTACACAAGTGCTCATCCTCTAACATTCAAGATATCTCTTTGTAAATGTAATGGTATCCGCAATAAGAGTAGGCCACCAAAGATCAGATTGTAGCACCTTTTGTGGTGTTCTCTTACCTGAATGGTATCCTCTAGATTCAAGGTTGTGACAATACGTGAAGTCACCCTGGTATTCCTCCTGAGGAATGCACTGACGCAAAAAATAATTTGCTCCTTCATGATAAAGGATCAGATCCTCCCAACGGTAAGAATTGGCTTTCACAAGGAAAGTTTCAATTCTCTACTTGGACCAACCTTGTGGGACTTTCTTGGCAACAAGAAAATCCACAACGTTGGCATACCATTGGAGTGAAGCGACTGCAAGTATCGCCTCATTCAAAAATGTCTTAGTGATGGGTGCATCAAACTCAGAAGTCTCAGGAAGCTCTAAACAAGATAAGTGATCTACCACCATATTCTTGACTCTATTAATCTAAGAGTCAAACTTCTAAAGTAGAAGGATCCATCTGGTCAAAATGGCTTGGAATCCATTTTATCCATAAGGTATGATGGCAATGTTGTCAGTAAAAAGTGTAACTTTGGACCACAAGATGTAGGATAGGAACTTATCAAAGACAAATACTATTGTTAGTATTTCTTTCTCATTGACGATATAATTCTGCTGAGAGGAATCAAAAGTCACGCGAGTATAGTGTATGGCGTATGAATGGACATCTCTCATCTATCCTTAAATAGCTCCACCAACAAACTTGAAGGCATTTGTTATGATCTCAAACATGAGATATTAATAAGATGGCTAAGGAAATGGGCCTCTACATCCATGTTCTTGAGAATATCAAAATGCGAAGGACATCTATCATTCATGTGACCAAGGATTATCCCTTGAGTCATCATGAAATGACTCTTCTCCCAAGAAAGAATGAGGTTAACGTCCATGCATATATGTATAGCATAGTCTAGGCTAGCAAGATATAAATCAAAATCATCATCAAATACCAAAAAGTCATCCATGAATACCTCTAAAAAGTCGTCCACCATATCTATGAATATGGAAAGCATAAAGCTTTAGAATGTAGTCAGAGGATTACACAATCCAAAGGACATCCATCAAGCATACATTCCAAAAATACATGTAAACGTAGGTCTTGTATTGGCCTTTTAGGAGCAATGACCACTTGGTTATACCCTGAATATCCATCAATAAAGTAGTAGCGACTTTTCCCAGTTATCCACTCAATGATATGATTATTGTACAAAAGTAGAAAGTAATACTTTTTCGTCACCTCATTTAAATTTATATAATCTACATAGACTCGCTAAGAAGTAAATACTCGGGTGAAATATCCTCTCCATTCTCATAATTATGGTGATACCAATCTTCTTAGGTACCACATTCAATGGAATGACTCATTTTAAGTCTGATATGTTATATACAAAATTAGAGATCCACTAGTTGGAAATCTCTTTCATAAACACCACTCAAATGTTCAGGACCTTCCTGCGCTGAAACTCATGAGATGATTTGGCATCATCATCCAGGAAAATGTGATGGGAGCACATGGCTAGACTAATCCCTTGTATATATGTTATTTACTACATGATTGCCTTGTAATTCTTCTCAAGAATCTCCATCAGATGAGACTCCTTTTCTTTGGTCATATCAAACATGATAATGACCAGAAACATCATGGGTTCTCCAACAAGGAATCGGTACTTCATAATATGTGGCAATGACTTTATATCACGGGGAGTAGGAACAAAGATCTGGTTTGGTGAGGGCATGGTAGGTTGTGATGACCCTCCCCCCCCCCCCCCAAGGATCCGGGTACCACAAAAACTGAAAGCGTCCCAAAAAGAAGGTCCAATCAAAAATGGCCACTCACTAGTGCAGATGCTTCTGAGATACATTATGACTAAAGTGGACCAGTATAGTGTTAAAACTACAACAAGTAAGGTACTAAAGAAGTGTGCACAAGAAAACAACTGGGTAAATTATCCTCACATGGAAGACAAAACTCTAGTCATTCTCATTAGCCCTGAACAACCCAAGCTTGGTAAATTATTTGTAGTCTTGGTCCACGTGAGACCTCACACTATGACTCTAAGGTAATAAGAAGGTCTTAAGGTCGGAATGCCTCCGCAGGCTTGCAGTAGGGTACAACACATCCTAACTAACTTCCCGACACATCTACTTAGCTTCTTTTACCAAATTGTTACTCCATATTAAACCACCCATGTATTCTACTTGATTTACCATAACCTCGATTCCTAAATCAATTTCCAACCCACGAATCATCACGAACTACCAAAGTCCACTAGCAACGTGTAAGAGTCCACGATGGCGTAGGGCACAAGTTAGGGTACAAATCAGTAAGATCATCCATCATCATATTCAGAAAAACACATCGACTGTCACTCATTCCTCCTTATACACATGAGACTTGATTTATTTTTCAACTTCAATACCCATCATTTCCGAAACATCCCTCTTAGTGCTCCCTCTTGGAATATCATCCAATACGACCTACACCAACCAGTACACGAGTGTTAACCCTAAGTGACGATGAAGTAGATTACCAACCATGACTACTTGACACTCTCTCTAAGTACTCGGCTGAAGGCACGCAAGTACTGAGGCTAAACAACCATATGGTTATTACTCGGTATGCCAAGCAACATGTCCTTCAATCGTCACAGCTACATAACAGCGGTTGGGATCTGATGAACTGTCAATTGGCTAAGTTAATGGTGTATTATCATAATACTGACCAACGACAATCGATTAGAACCAAGATGAAAAGATCTCGATGAAGAGAGCTGGGTTCTATTTCTTGAAAACGTCCGGGGTCGAACACAAGAACACGATCTAACTAAGTTATTTAACTATGATTTAAATACATAGGTTAAGTGAGTCTTATGTATCTAGGTCAATGTAGACAATGATAACGAATGCATGTTCTTTTTGGTCATTTTACATGCAAGTTAATTGAGATAAAATGAGATAGAATGCAACACAATACAAGCACACTAATCACATAAAATGCTCCTGTATTGAATCTTAATAATGAGATCAAACTAGATTCATATTATGGTCCAAGTCAACGATTACTAAGTAGCTCCAGTTTAATGGTTCTTTTAAATGTAGAAACTAATTATGCTCCAATCAAGATTATTTGAATAATCATGATAATGATTATTTGAGGTTCATTTAGCAATCAATCAATCAGGATAACGATAACGATGATATGAATTAAATGAATTAATCTTCTAATTACATTCCAAATGTATTTAACAAATTAGGATATACTTAGTGCATTAAATGAAGCTAAGATACATTGATGACATACAAGTCAAAATGTAATATTCAACACATTTCTCTAATTAACTTTTGAAAATTACAAGTCACGTCAAAGAATAAAATGTAACACATTAAAGACAATATATAGAGCTTCAAAACAAGAAAAAATCACTTTCATTGGATTTTAAATGCTCAAGTTATTAATGATCTAATCCAGGAGCATATATTCACAGAAAACACAATTTAAAAACACATAAAATATCACAGACAAGTCTAAAATAGACTAAAATGCAACAAAAAAAGCTGCAGGGGCTAATCTATAAATGTCTAGGCACTGAGGTTATATCAGTATATTGGAACGATCAACTGGGCTAGACTACAAATACTCTAGGCACAACACGTGAGGGGCTGTGTGTGACATCCATCCCCCTAGGATTCAGCAAACCAATTTCACACACATACATTCCACATTTGAAACACACAATATAACATAAGCATGGAAAATTTGCTTAGAAGACTGGAATGTAAAATTTCATCCTTCTCCGTTCATTTTCCCATACATTACAGTCCATGTCTGAAAATTATTACATGTATACATCAAAAAGTATGTCCATACATACATTGTACATCCCATGTCTCTCAAAATGCTACAAGTAAAGTAAGCTATGAAATTGCAAGTAAAAGTTAGCTACAAGCACTGTACCACAAGCAAATTGTGTAGCTGCACAAAAAGAGTAGCTCCAAGCCTTAATCGCTTACTGTTGCGGTTGCTCCTGAAAAACTACGAATCCAACGCAAAGGTATGTTATGAGCAAAGTTTCATAGTATGCCTGCCGAACTACAACAAGACACTAAAAAGTGTGTAAAAGAAGCTAATTGGGTAAACTATCCTCACAAAGAAGACCTCACTTAGATCATTATCAATTTTGTTATCCTTAATTATACAAGCATTGTGGATAGTCTGTGGTCCTTGGCCCATGTGGGACCTCACATTATAACTCTAAGGCATAAGGAAACCTTAGGGTTGGGTACCCTTGTAAGCATGCAGTGGGGTACAATGCATCATATCTAAGTTCCCAACACATCCAATAACTTTGCATACCAAACTGTAGTCCCCATGTTAAATCCCCAAACATTCCACTTGATTCACTACAAACTCGATCACTTGATAAATACCCAATCCACAAATATTTGCTAGATCGCCCAAGTCCACTACCCACGCTAAGAATCTACGGTGGAGTAGGGCACGAGATAGGGTACCAATCACTCAGATCAACCAAACCATAGTCAGAATCCTCACGACTATAATCCATTCCTCTTTATAAACAGGAGACTTAATTTATATCCCGATTTCTATAACCACAATTCTCGGAACTCTCCTCTTAGTACTCCCACCCGGAATACCAACCAATGTGGCCTACACTAGCCAGTACATGAGTGACAATCCTAACTGGAAATGCAAAGCAATAGACCACCAACCATGAATACTTGGTGCGCTCTCTAAGTACTGGCTAAAGGCATACATGTACTGAGGCCGAACACCATCATATTAACACCTCGGTGTGCCAAGCAATATGTCCCTCAACCAACGCCTGTTGGGATAATGACGTCTAAGCTTCTACTTGGGGCCCCAAGGGTGTATGCCCCTCCCTTGGAGGCATCTACTCCACTACCCTCATGCCACTTAATATGACCATCACGACATGGAAAGCAAAGATAAAGCGGGAAGGTTGTCCACTAAACACATAGTAATGACACAGATTTGGATATCCCCTTAATTATTTGACCGTTGCTCAAGATACCCTCAACTCACCGAAGCTCACTACGTCGATTTGAACTCATTTTAACTCATAAAGGACCTGTATATTTATCAACTTAATTCCATTAATCCAAGCATTTATCATATATTACAATGCCCAAGACTGGGATTTTTAGTCTATTTTGGACCCATATCAACTATTCAACTCATAAAGGACCCATGTCAACTATGTCCTCATAGCATTTATCATTTATCATATTTTACAATCCAACTGACCCATATCAGTTGGGATTTTATTTTTTCTTCTTCTATTTTTATCGTTCACCTCTTATCCGTGTGTGTGTGCTATACTTAGGATGTACTCTATCCTAAGTATATGGGAGGTGAGTGATTTGAGTTTTCCCATTTTCGTTCTATTTCATCACTCCCGTTGTTGCTTATACTTAGGGATACTTTATCCCAAGTATAGGGGGATTGGTGTTGTTCATTCAGTTTGTTTCATGTTTTTATTTTCTTTTATTTCTTCTGATCTATCACTTGTCCTTCAACTTGTTGATATTCTTTTTCTATACTTAGGGATCTTTTACTCTACTTATAGGGGAGGACGAGTCGAGTCGTTGAGTTTATTCATTCTTTTCCTCGATTTTCCCCGTTTTGTACAGTCTTTTATACTTAGGATTACTTGATCCTGAGTATGGGGGGTCACTGACTTCTATTCTTTGAGTCGTTCTATAATATTCTTTTTACTTTTCTATACTTGACATGAGTCATGTCTTCCTTTGTAGTTCTTTGATCACTATGAGAACATAGTTCGAGCTAATTATAGGGGTCGTCATATATATTATATATATACTTTAGCCATAACTCGTATTTTTATTAATAATGAGGCTATTACTTAAAAACATGTTTTCAAAAAAATATTTGCAAAAATCTTTATAAATTGTTTGCAAAAATTGTTTGTAAACTATTTTGTTAAAACATTTGTAAAAGTGTTTGTAAATTGTTTGTAAAAATATTTGTAAAAATTCTTGTAAACCTATTTTTGTACAAATCTTTGCAAAATTGTTTGTAAAAATATTTTGCTTGTAAAATGTTTGTAAATTATTTTCTATATCAAAATTATGTATAGTGTACAATTTTTTTTTACATTTTTTGAAAGCAAAATGTTTGCAAAAACTTGTTTGTAAAATGATTTGTAAAATAGTTTGCAAGATCATTTGTAAAACTTTTAAAAAAATTTTGTAAAAGATTTTGAAAAAGGTTTGTAAAATATTTTGTAAAATGTTTTGAAAAGGTTTGCAATTTTTTGTAAAATTATTTTTTCACGTGGGATATAAATTATGGGATGTATATATATTTGTAAAATCCACATGTATATAAAAATCTTGATCACTTATTCTCCTATAAATAAAAGTTTTTGTTGTATATAAAATTATTTTTTAAAACTTGTATCTAAAACTTGTACATAAAATCCTCTTGTAAAATCCTGTATAAAATTTGTATAATCCTTTTGTGCACACTTGTCTATATTGTAATACATTCAATTTATTAACCCTTCTCTTTCTTTAAAAAAGGTTTAAAATCCATAAAATTTTGCAAAATTCTTTGAAAACTTTTTCAAAAAGATTGTTCTTTTATTTCTTTCTTAAAAAATGTGTTTTATATATATTTCTTGCATTGCATGTGCATATTTCAGAATGGTATTGACACTTAAACTAATCTGGAATAAAGTCGAAGAATGGAGCATGGTTGGACCTTAATCCACTTAATTTCAGAGGAACCTTATAGGAAATGGAATTGAGATTCTTCAGGTCTATAGACTTAATTCTTTGGGATCTACAAGACTTAGTTCAGTGTCATATTGACTGCCTAAGTAGAATACTTTGGAGCACACACGTGATTCCTATTGATAATGATTTAGCTTGCACACATGCACTTACACTTTGCTCACCTAAGTTGAAGTCGTAGAGGGTTGGATTTGCTGGCATGAGACACAAGACAATGTAAACATCAGAAGTCAAACATTTATGGTCATTGTACCCCAACCAAGTCCAGTAGCGACGAGGTCTAACGACAGAATATTGTGGGTTGCAATAAAGCTTCAAAAGAGGGATAGTCTACTCTATCAAGAGGAAAAACTCCTTATCCTCATGTTGCACCTTTGTATAAAAAAACAAAACCCCAAAAAAGTGGACTGGCCTGATTGAAAATAAAATGTCTGTTGGAGTATGTATATAAATGTATAGTCAATAAACAAGCTTGAGCTTCAAAGTCAGATATTTGTGAGCTTGCAGCCAGATGACTTGGCTTCACTGTCTAGTCATCCTAGGATAAGTGCTACACTGGCTATCGTTCCTTCTTCTCTCCACCTCCTCTTCTTGAGTTGGTTGCACTTGAACTAAGAAGGGAATACCGTTCCTCTCGAGGAAAGAATCATTTGATTGGGGAATTAGGATCGCCATGTTGGAGAAGACTAACTTTTACAGCTTCAGCCGAGGAGAGCTACATATCACTTACACTGTACAAGAAAGATTCATAGTCATAAGAGTTGCGTATGAGTCGATTTATTCTGACCTCGCTATTGAGGAGACTTGAGTAAGAGTTGTGTGGTTTCTAGAAGTTGTTGAGTATCAAGTCCGTTTTCCATTAAGGTTCCACCCAAACTAATAATCCAAAGCTCTGACCGAGCTCCATATTTTGATTTTACGAAGATAAGTTTAATACTAATATTGTTCTAAGTTCTTTATTTTTCCTTTATTCCTTTTCTTTTAGTCAGTTATTCTTCGAATAAGTGTTTGTTAAGGGACTAGTAAAGGTAAAGCATAGGGGGATGATGAATCTACATTTCATAGTCTTTATTCCTTTATTTTATCTTAAAATCCCTTATAAAATACATGTAAATACCAATAAATCTATTCTTTTACTAACCCTAATTATTGTGTAAATATTTTATATTTATCACTATTTTAACCTAAAATAAATAAATAAATAAATAATCAGAGGAAAAATAAAGAAAATCAAAGACTGTATATATGTAATAGATACAAGTTGACTCTGACCCCGAGAGAAGGTCAAGACTTGATCTGATCAACAAGGAATAAAGTAGGGGGGGATAAGGCCTAAATACAAGAAAATTCAGAAAATCCATCACACTTGTGTATATGCATTACTTGCATATTACTGTATATAATACACATTTTTTTCTTTAATTTATGCATACCCAAATCAACTTAAATAAAATTTCTTCTTGAAAATTGTGCATAAAAAACCTTTCTAAATAAAAAAAATAAATGCAAGAACATTCATTGTACATTGTGTAAATTAAAACACTCTCAAAAGGTCGTAAAGCTAAACTTGTAAGGTCAATATATTGTCCACCAAAATTTCAAATTCATCAAACTCACTTTCATTGTTCTCCAAATTAAATAATCTTTAAAATAGAGGTTTTTTTCATAAAATCAGAGTTAAGGTGTGAAATGTGGCTACTTGGGGGTATTGTATATAATACCTATGTATACTATATAGTGTAAATTAAAACACTCTCAAAAGGTCCTAAAGCTAAACTTGTAAGGTCAATATATTGTCCACCAAAACTCCAAATTCATCAAACTCACTTTCATTGTTCTCCAAATTAAATAATCTTTAAAATAGAGGTTTTTTTCATAAAATCAGAGTTAAGGTGTGAAATGTGGCTACTTGGGGGTATTGTATATAATACTTATGTATACTATGTAGTATGTACATTACTTATTTATTTATTTTCTTATGCATATTTTTATAAATTATATTTTTAATTATTTGTAAACATTGCATCTAACTCAACCATGGTCGGTCCCAAGCCCAGGTAAATGAGGAGGGTTGCGCGTTAGGTAGCCAACAACCAGCGCAGGAGAGATAAATTCGTAAATAGTGTTCTTAAAGTCCTTCTAAGAACACTATTTATGAATTTATCTCGAAACCGTTCGGATCTTTCAAACATGGATTTAAGCAAACATACAGATTTCGTTAGGGCGTTCCCTACTTGCGACACGTTGCATCGCCCGAATGTAATGAAAAAGTGGCAAGGGCCGCTACATCGCAGCCTGGATGTAGTTCAAAATTTTCAAGGATTCTCGCATGAGGAACGCATGCGGGTAAATAAGCTAGTTCCGCTGCATCACCGCCCGGATGCAGTCCAAAATTTGCAAGGGTTCTCGCATAATGGACACATGCGAGTAAACAAGTTAGTCCAAAAGAGATTGCAAAGGAAGTTTCGGATTGGTAGTTGGAATATCGGTACTTTAACTGGAAAATTGATGGAGATAGTGGATACAATGGAAAGAAGGAAGATTCATATCTTATGTCTTCAAGAGACTAAATGGGTTGGAGAGAAAGCAAGGGAGATCGAGAAGACAGGCTTTAAACTTTGGTATTCAGGTAAAGATAAGGGCAGAAACAGTGTTGGAGTGGTTGTTCATAAAGATTTGAAGGATTATGTGGTTGAGGCGCAAAGATTTGGGGATCGGATTATTTTGCTAAAGTTGGTGCTTGAAGAAGAAATTTTGAATATCATCTCAGTTTATGCACCGCAAATTGGTTTAGATGAAAGGACTAAACAAGCTTTTTGGGAGGATCTGGATAAGATTTTACAAGGAATCCCACAAAGAGAGATGGTTTGCATAGGTGGAGATCATAATGGACATGTGGGAAAGGATGTTTCAGGGTATGCAAGTGTGCATGGAGGACATGATTTTGGGGATAGAAACGAAGAGGAAAAAGTCATTCTGGATTTTGTAACTGCATATGATCTTTTCATAGCAAACACTCTTTTCAAGAAGAGGGAGGAGCATTTAATTACTTATAAGAGTGGCTCAACTAGAACACAGATAGATTACTTTGCGTTGAGGAGAAGAGATCGGTTGTGTTGCAAAGATTGCAAAGTAATCCCTGGAGAGAGTTTGACAACCCAACACCGCTTGTTAGTCTTGGATTTACAAACAAAAGGGCTGGTAAAGAAAAGGAAGGTTCCTAAGATCACTAGAACTAGGTGGTGGAATCTTCCGCTGAAGCAATCAAGCTTCAGGGAGAAGGTTTTAGAAGACTTATCTTGGGATTGTAGCGGTAGTGCAAACGAGATGTGGGAGGCAGTAGCATCTTGTATCCGAAAGGTAGCCAAAGAGAGTCAAAAGGAGGAGCTCCGGGTCAAAAGGAGGCTTGGTGGTGGAGTAAAGGGGTGCAAGAGAAGTTAAGAATTAAAAGAGCTTGCTTTTTTAAAGCTATGTCTAAGGATAGAACAGAGGAAACTGTCACAGACTATAAAATAGCGAAGAAGGAAGCGAAGAAGGCTGTAAGCGAACCTAAGTCAAAAGCTTATGAGGTTTTGTATAAAAATCTCAACTCTAAGGAGGGCCAGAAGGAATATATTCAGGTTGGCCAAAGCAAGAGAAAGAAAGACCAAAGACCTTTCTCAAGTGAGATGCATTAAGGACGAGGAAGGTCACGTGCTTGTTACTCAGAAGGATATAGAGACTAGATGGGAGCAGTACTTCCATAAACTTTTCTTTGGAGAAGGAAATAGAGAGATCACTTTGGGTGATCCATCTAGTAGTGAAAGTTACTTGAATCGTGCATGCTATAGACGAATACAAAGAAAAGAAGTAGAGGAGGCTTTGAAGGTTATGAGACCTGGGAAAGGTGTTGGACCGGATGACATCCCTGTAGAAGTATGGAAAGTTTTAGGTGAGCGTGGTTTGACTTGGCTTACGAATCTATTCAATGTTATTTGGCGAAGTAAGAAAATGCCTGAAGATTGGAGGAGGAGTATCGTGGTGCCTCTTTATAAGAACAAAGGAGACATTCAAAATTGTTCAAATTACAGAGGTATCAAGCTGATGAGTCACACTATGAAAATTTGGGAACATGTGATCGAAAGAAGGTTGAGGCAAGATTCCCAAGTAAAAGAAAACCAATTCGGATTCATGCCAGGTCGCTCAACTATTGAAGCCATCCATTTGCTGAGGAGAACAATGGAGATTTATAGAGCTAAAAGGAAGAATCTCCATATGATCTTTATTGATTTGGAGAAGGCTTACGATTCCGTCCCACGAGAGATACTGTGGAGAGTTTTGGAGAAGAGACAAGTACATAACCTATACATTAATCTCAGAAAGGATATGTATGATAGTGCTTTATCTTGTGTAAGGACCCCGACGGGGAAGACTGACTATTTTGATATCAACATTGGTTTACATCAAGGTTCAACTTTGAGTCCATTTATTTTTACTTTGATTATGGACGAGTTGACAAGTCACATTCAGGATGAGTTACCTTGGTGTATGTTATTTGCTGATGATATTGTGTTGATTGATGAGACTATGGATGGAGTAAATGAGAAGCTTGAGGTTTGGAGACATGCATTGGAGACTAGAGGTTTTTCGTATAAGTAGGGATAAAACGGAATATATGGAATGCACCTCTGATGGAAGCAATGGTGAAGGAATCGAGGTGAAGATTGGTGATGATAACATTCAGAAGAGAGATTCTTTTAGATATCTGGGATCTATTTTGCAACATGATGGAGAAATTGATGGAGATGTTACTAATAGAATAAATGCAGGCTGGCTAGAGTGGAGAGGAGCCTCCGCTATTCTCGGTGATAAGAAAATTCCTTTAAAAATTAAAGGAAAGTTTTACAAAGCAGCTGTGAGACCTGCTATGCTTTATGGTTCTGAATGTTGGCCTGTGAACCATAGACATGTGCAGAGAATGGCTGTAGCAGAAATGAAAATGCTAAGATGGATGTGTGTACATACACGTAAAGATCAGATTCGGAATGATGCAATCAGAAAAAAAGTTGGTGTAGCTCCGATCGAGGATAAGATGCGAGAAAACCGCTTAAGATGGTTTGGTCATTTGCAAAGAAGGTCAACTGATGCACCGGTTAGGAGATGCGAGTGTTGGGATGTTGAGCCGGCTAAGAGAGGGCGAGGACGGCCCAAGAAGTGTTGGAAAGAGACTATACAAAGGGATCTTAGTTTTTTGGATATAAGCCCGAGATTGACCCAAGATAGATCTGAAGGGAGGCGAAGAATCCATGTAGCCGACCCTACTTAATTGTAGGAAAAGGCTTTGTTGTTGTTGTGTAAACATTGTATCTGACTTATATAAAATATAAATAACAATCACAAAATAAAAAATCAACAAAAATAAAATCATGTAAATATTGTATAGGTATCACTATGTATATACTATACATATACCTATTTATTTAACCTAACAAATTAATTTCTAAAAATCTAACAAAAATATCAATAAAACCGTGGTAAAATATTGTAAACTAATAAGTTAATAAATTATGTATATACTTATATAAATAATTAATTAAAAATAAAAGCGTTGTATATATAGGTATACATACCTATAAATAACACATTATATTTATTTTAATCCTTGTATATACCTTATTTAATTAATTAAAAACCAACTAAATTAACTACATTTAATCCCTAACATTTCACCTTTACATTATTTAATTATTTAAATTCATTTTCGATTTTTAACTCATTTATTAAACATTTTATTGCTTTTTGTCGTTTAGCCTAATTCTGGGGGAATAATAACTACCGGCACTGGATTCTAAAAATTAGTACACCGCTCAAAGCAACAAAGGAACATTCAGTTGGAAATCAAAAAGAAGAATTTATTCAAGAGAAAGATGCGAGATATTTTGTTCCATCATAGAGAATTAGTTTGCTCTTGTGTCCAAAACAATTTCTATGATACATCATAACTATTATTTACACAATTTTATGATTCCTAAAAAGAGATTCATTCTTTTATTATTTTTTGATTGATTTTGGTGTGATTTGGTAATAAAGATTATAGCGAATTAATTAAATTCTAATAAATTTAAAAAGAATAATTAATGGTTTGGATCGTATATCAGCCGTCAATCTTCGGTAGTACAAGTGTAAGTACAAGTGTTGGATAAGTACAAGTGTTAATAAATTTAAAAAGAATAATTAAAAAGAATAATTTGGAAGTCCAGGCTTGGGTAGAATAGCAGAGTAAGTACAAGTGTTAATAGCATAGCAAAAATGTGTTCCTAGTCATTGGATTTATGTTTTTAATTTCCTGACATGGATAATGGCAGGAATTGATTGAAACTTTAGCATGGACTTCCAAATAGTATAGAAAAGCTTATTCCATTAGCTAAGTCAGTTCATCAATCATCCCTCCTCTTTCTGACTGACATCATGCCTGCCTGGAAGGAGAGTCCGAGATATATAGTTGGATCTAGGGGGAAGGATGCTTCCTAGGATAGTGCGGATTCCAGTTAGTTTCGGACTTGACTTAAATCATCCAACTAGAAACTATATCAAAAAAGGATTGGTGTGGCAACCAGTTAAGGAAAGTCAAGTCAGAAATGCACTCTTTCAATTAGAATCAATAGAGTGACAGTAAGGGTGACTTATCTGTCAACTTTTCCACTATCACCCCTAAAAATCAAACTGCCTTACGTAAAGTTTCCAGAGTATAATTAACCTCTGCATTTTAAATCATTGCTTATATACCTGGTATTGGCCATAATTCACAAGAACATTATGTAGTATTAGCAAGAGGAGGAAGGGTTATGGATTTACAAGGTGTGAGATATCACATTGTTTGAGGAACCCTAGATGTTGTCGGACTAAAGGGTCATCAACAAGGGCATTCTAGTATATTGTAGATA